>VDFB02281492.1:782960276-783560276 GCA_007258455.2 Sequoia sempervirens
TTCTAGCTCAAAATCCAACTCCATAAACTTGTCGCTTACATGGTTAATAGAGGTAGGAGGTGGATCTACTCAAGAGTAGAAGGATTTTGTTTCTTTGTGGGGTGTTGGATAAATGGAGGAGGATCGATACTTGCCCCTGTTGGTGTTATTGAAATGAGAGAGAAAAAATGAGATTACTCTCGAATCAAAATTCAATCATTCACATTACACCAAAAATCTATTAAATTGTATTGCCTTTAAAAGGTCAATATTCCCATATGAAACCAATTACGGGAATATAACTTCCAAAACTAATTTATTTAATAAATTAACAATAACATGTAATCTATTTATCTAAGTATTTATATTTAATAAATTAACAATAAAATGTTAATTTATTTATTTAACTATTTTATGTCATGTACTAAATTCTAACACCCCCTCTTAGTACTGACATAGAGAAAAATTAGAAATTAGTACACATATTCTTCCTTTTGTGCCCTAAGATCCTCTTACACCTTTTGTAGCGGCACTCTAATATCCTCTTTTATTATATTCGCTCCAATTGTCGACCAACATATAATAGAATATTTGATGTACTTCCAATATGAATATTGGTGAAACCCACTAAAGAACAAAGAGAAGACTTTCAATAATCGCTTCCTAGAGATAACTTGCCATGGTGATGCTAATGATTTCCAATGTATTATGTTGCTTCCATGTCTTCCATATGACTACCACAGAGACTGAAAAAATAGAGTTTAGAAATAATGCAAGAAACAAACTACTAGAAAGATACAATATAGCCAGAGCCTGATCAAGTCACTCAAATAGCATACAAAAGTTTTAATAACGATGAGTTTCTTGTGTATGAGGGATGGTGGTAGTTATAGGAAATTACATGAAGTCGAATTAAGTCCTTTACACAATCTATTCTAGAATATAATCGTGCTCCTTAGATACCCAATTAATATACAACAACGCCAATGAGAGGAATGCTTCCATATAATAGGATTCCTAAATCCCACGCTAATTCTAGGGCATGTGTAATTGTTCAGACATGGTATCCTTCTTACCATGACCAAAATATAATTGCATAGTATCCAAATATCAATCCTCTGTCATTCCTCTCAACATAAGAAGTCTCGATAATGGACCAATAGCTAGCTTATTGGATACAGGCCTGATCAATCTCTAACATTAATTGCTTTCCTTAATATTTTCTTGACCAGAAATAATATCAATGATTATAGAGTGTGATTACCTCTTCACAATTTCAGATGTATAAGACGGCTCCCAAGCACTAGATTGGGAAAAAAAATTAAAATTTTGGGATGATTACAATGGATGGAATGAAGTGTTTAAAGTTTAAACTATGGAAAGAATGAATACAATGGAGAGAAGGAGAAGGAATGTAGATGAATGATGGAGTCAAAAGGATTTTGCACATGGTCTACATTGCTCACTTGTTGACGAATGCAAGAATGGTAGAACAATAGCAATTGTACGTGGTCTTCACTATAGTACCATTGTAAACACCATTGTGAGGAAGAAACAAATGAATGGAGGGAAATCAGAGAGAAGTCCAAGAAGAAACCTACTCTAATACCATATTGAAATGAGAGAAAAAATGAGATTGCTCTGGAATCAAAATTCAGTCATTCACATTACACTAAAAATCTATTACATTGTATTACCTTTAAAAGGCCATTATTCATGTATGAAACCAATTACGGGAATATCACTTCCAAAACTAATTTATTTAATAAATTAACAATAACATGTTAATTTATTTATCTAACTATTTACATTTAATAAATTAACAATAATATGCTAATTTATTTATTTAACTATTTTATGTCATACATACTAAATTCTAACAGGTGTTTCCAACTGATTATCCAAGTTTCTCTAAAGATTAGCTAAATCCTATGTTTAAGAACCCTAGGTTAGTGGCCAATGAACATGAGATATATTTTATACTATTTCTCCTTTACACTTTAGACACTGCAAAACCAAGGTGGGTTCACCTTTGTATAACGTAATTTGAATTACAATAGTGCTTACAATGATTCCAAAATAGATGATAATCTTCACACTAATATTTTTAGATGATCAACCTGATTGGCTAAATCATCTTCAAAACCCTCTATTAGCTTGGTATTCTTTGATAATATGGATTGATCATAAAATACAAATTACAGTAAAGGTTAATTTTAGTTTTTATATTTGATTCTGCTTAGATTTGAGTTTTATGAATCAATTTGGTCAGTGCTTTATCCATCACAGAGTTAAGAAATGAGATAATTCTTCTAAATATCAAACTAAATAACTAACTCAAGGGTTATAAAATCTTCTTACCTTACAATAAGAAACCAGTAAATGGAAAATAATATTAATCTTAGCCCTCTCGCAACTACAACATCTTCAAGTATCTAATTGAAATAATTTCAATCCATCACTTGAATAAAAGCTAATCAATTAAATATTTATCATAACAAATATGCAATGAGAATCTCAAGAAATATTTGATTTTATTAAGATTCAAAAGGTGATGCATTATAATACGAAGACATTAACAATATTACTTGTATTCATATGAGACAAATTGAGTTGTTTATTGCTATTACAGAAAGAAGTTAGATCATTTCTTTTCTAAACTTTAGAAGACTTAACTATACAAAACTTGATTCTATATATAGACTACAAGGACTAAGGATTCAAAATACTAGAATGAGGCTCAAAATTCCCTTTTATAGATACAAGGGAAGCAACAAGCAAAAATCATCAATCACTACTTAAGTCACTAAAGATAAAATTCAAGTGGTAACACTATTTACAAAGGACAAAAATATTAATACAAAAGGAGGGTATGTGTAGGATCATGATGGGACAAAAAGTGGTGATATGATGGGTATGTGGCTGACGACTTTTTTTTACCCAAAATTGATGAAACAAAAAGGGTTTTTAAAAGAGATTCTCAACTTTCCACCAATATAAATTATGCTTTACTTTGAATTTAATAAATAATTATTATTCATTTTCTATTTGAATTACGACTAAAGTCGTGATTGATAAGCTAATTGAAAAACATCTATAGCTTTCAAATGGTGTCACATTTTCTGAATTCGAAACATGTGTCAAATTCTATGCTTTGCATACTATAGGATTTTTTTAAAAAGTGAATTTCATGAAGTTTTGACCAAGTTAAGGTGGTAAGACATACAAGTTTTTTATATTTTTTTAAAGTTGTAATAAAAATTCATAGTTAATTATATACTTAGAAAAAAATTTAAAAAATATATGCATCAGATTGGGACATGAGTCATATACTTATATCTAAAATCTTATAAAAAAATATTATCATTTTATTGTGGTTAGGATGGTCAGATAGACACCTACTTCTTATTTTATCCCTAAAATTTAAGTATTACTACATTGAAATTTCAAATTTTCACCAAATAGATTTAAAATAAATAAATAAACCTAGTATTTTAGAAACTACATTCAATTTGCTAAAGATTCTATTCTTACATATTTTTGAAATAATATAGATAACTTATTCAATTTTTTACGTCAAGTTGCCTAACTCTGATTTTTCTGAATTTTCATTGCCACTTAAGGGCTTTTTTTTTCCATAATCCTGCACATACCCAAGATTAACTACTCAAAAAGTGGTTGGAGATATTTTAGAGCATTTATATTGGCAGATGGGCTTGATTTCTTCAAAATTGCTCTTTATAGGCGACATAATGGCTCTGACTTGCCCATTTAGTAGTTATATGTGTGGTTGGTGAAGACAAATTGAAATGCAACTCAAATATGCACCAACACTCCCTTTGTCTTCATCATGTTTTGTTGATGTGTCAATCCTAGGTGGAAGAAATTGATTGACCTTAGACATATGTGTTTTATAGTCATCACCTATTAAAAGTTGCACCATATTAGAGAAGTCCATCATACTATACTCTAACTTGGAAAGTGAATCCATAAATAGATTCAACTGCTATGTATCAACTTCTCCATTCTTATTTATTTTACTATACATAGGGGTGAGGATATTTACAAAACTCGACCTCCACTCTTTGTAGGGCTTGGTCTCCCCATCTTCATTCAAAATTTAAAGCATTTGAAACTCCTCAAAACCCTTAAAAGCGTTCAACTCTTTGTTTATGAGGTTCCTATATCTATTATGATGATTAACATCATCCAAAAATTCCTCCTTGCTAAGAATATTATCAATCAAACTATGATCAAAATTGGAGTTCTCAACAATAATTTTGAATAATGTAACTCCCTTGGACCAACTAATCTAAAAACACCTCATCTTAACTCCTACTTGAGTGTAGCTATTATATGCATCTCTCGAAATCCTATAGCTACCTTTCCCACTTGACACAAAATATTTGGCAACTTATGTCCCAAAATATTGGCAATAAAATCAAAAATTTGCTTAATTGTCCCCTCCTTTGCAACTTTAGGTTCTACTCTACTTTGATTGATCTCTTCTTTCAAACTCCTAATCTCAAGGGTCGGGCTCTCCTTTTCTTGTGATCCTTGAGCCTCAATTACTGGATTAGGTAGGGGTAACAATCATGTGGAAATATTTAATTTCTCTTGCAATCTCAAGTTGATGTTATTAGCCTTGTCCAAGTCTCCTTGCAACTTCTTTATTGTTGATTCTATGAATAAGGTTGTATTTACTGAGAAAGGCTGCTTGGGAAACACTTGTATCCCTTATTTTTCTAACTATCATATTTCTTGTAAGCTCATTTGGATCATTGATCACCTTGGGTTTGTTGTTCTGTGGGAAAATATACCAAATATCCAAGGTCTCATGCCTTGGATTGAAACTAGACCCAAAGTAAAGGGCCTCATCTTGCTCCTTTGAGCTCAAAAATGGATATTCTCCCCCTATCTTTTGATGGTGTCAAATGCAATGGAAGATGACATATCCCATCCTAGTAGAAGAAGGAATCCTACATTTTTACCAATTCTCTACCCCTTTGAGGGGTCATGGCTTCCATTTCCTTCTTCACATTGTCCCCAAATTTTTTAATTATTTATTTTTCCTCTTTTTCTATGAGGCTCCTATTGGATACCCTTTGTTTAAGTTCTTCTCCCTTGTTTTTTAGGACAAGGTATTTGAACTCCTTAGTTGTGATGAATTGATTGTCTTGCATGAATTCATTGTAAGTGTGTGCCCTGATATCATCCACAACTTGCCCACCAGTCTCAAAATTAATGCTCAATCTATCATCAATGGTTCTTTCAATGATAACCCTAGGTAGAGGATGCATTACTTGCATCATCATTGATATCATCTAGGCCTAGAGGATAATCGACCAAAGGTCTAGATCAAGGGTCAATCTATTGTAAGAGAGCGACTTGATGAAGACATTGAGGCACATCCCTCTGGGAAGTAGAAGGACCGAGAGTGCTTGATGAGGGAGTTGGCACATTTGACAACAATTGATTTGCATTATCCAACATAGTCATCATCATGTGACTATAATATCTTAGACATGGAAAAATGATCCTTCAAATGATGGATATTCCTACTTCCTCTTATTTTATACAATTTGGATCTTTACACATAAGGCCCTCCTCTATGTAGCCTCCTTTGTGGAGCAGTTTCTAATCAAATCTTCCACATTTTCAAAATCATGTGGATAGGGTGCCAGCTTGAAAATGGTTCTTTGATCATTTATGAACCTTTTTGGATCACACCTTATTTTATGTACCTTCATCCTGAAAGGTAACAATTTTTCATATAACAATTCCATGCCCTCCCTTGATGTTACTAAAAAGTATGAAAACACAACTATAGAAGGACCCATACATCCTGATTATTGTGGCATATACGTAGAAGAACCAATCACCCCAATTTTTATCGATTCCCTTCTCTAGAATTAACTCTTCGGGCCTCAAAGACTACCTCACCTCATTGGATAATCTCCAATCTATTAGCTGACCCAAGTTATCAAGAAGCATCTTGACAAAAAACACTTCAAAAATTGAGTAGTTGGCCTTCTCACAATCCTCATCACAAATTTAAGTCCATTCTTGGACAAGAAATTTTCGCTTATGCTCATCCAATGTTTTGATCTACAGATGGGGGGACCAAACCTTTACTCTACTATACAAAATTATGTGACAGAGCAACATGAGTACCACTTAAAGTGGACTATGTTTCTACCCTTCTTGAGTGAACTCAATGATTTGTGTAACTCCTTTACAATATACCCAACATAATCATATGGCTTACTCGCATCTCTACTCTAAATATCCACAACCATTACTATAAGATTCATTGGCATCTAAATTTTTCTATCCAAACCTATAACTTGACATAGTGAGAAATATGTCTTTACAAAATAGTACTCAAAGATATTGTATCCAAAAGGTTCCAAATCTCCATTGGTGAACCTCTTCAGCTCTTTGATATGCCCTCTAGCATTGAAACATGGCAACCATTCAACTCTGTAACTATCCTAGTGCCTCTAGTATTCTCTAGTAAGGGCACCCAAATCTATTGTAGCTAAGAATTAGGGTTCAAATTAAAAACCTTGCATTTATGAGCTTTGTTCAGGGGCATGAAGAATTTCTCATCTGTAGTGAATAATTCTCTCTTTTATGGTTATAAACCCTTGCAAATGCTCGAAACAAGTCAACATTTACAAACACATTTGATACAACTAACCTTCCTAGCCCTATCCACTAGATGTTATAGATGGGCCTGTCTACTAGATCTTTTCTAAAAGAATGCTTAAATATGGAATATCCCTATTGCAAATAGGATGTCATTTAATTGCAATCCTAAACATTATTTCATATATATCCTAAGTCCTTGGAAAGTGTTCCCCAACACTAGGATTAGAAAGAGAATAATATTGAATGAAATAATCATGTTAATTGACATTTGTAATTAATTCTCAATGTTAGGAGCATGTGAGGGCATCCAATATGAGTTCCTAAATAATAGGGGCACATGGGCACCCACATGGAAGGTGGAACCCACCTTGAGTTAAGTTAACTGTTTGGAGTAAAATATAACACTTATGTAATGCATGTAAAGATCCTAGAAGTTAGGGATTGATGTTTACATGCATGAAGTTCAACTTAGTTTAGTTCAATTTAGTTCAATTCAATTTAGTTCAGTTTAGTTTAGTATCAGTTCAATTCAGTTCAGTTTAGTTCAGTTATCGTTTAGTTATCTTTAGTTAGTTTCAGTTGAATGCTAGTTGAATTCAGTTAACTTGGAATGCATGACTAATGACTTGAGTTGCATGACAGATAACATGTGACTACTTTTAGTTAACAGGGGATGATCATTCTTGCATGAATGGTGTAGAGATATGTTTCATTTAACAGAGATTGACTTGGACCCACCATGGGCAACCAAGTTGGCTTCTTGGAGTTAACACTTTTGCATGATAAGATATTTCAGAAGGTTAAGTTAAGTAGGCCCATTATTGGGTGCCAACTTTGAGGATAAGCTTTGAAGATATCTTCAGAAAAAAGGTTGAGTTATGACTTCATTTTGGGATGCCCAAATGGATGAAGGAGTTGATTTGAAATTGTTCTTCATGGTAGAACTCTACTTCCAAGAGATAGGCATAGCTTTTGTGAGATAGGGATTGAGATTTGTAATTGTAACTCTTTGCAGTTTACAAGGTTGATTATTGCCTATTTATCTCAAGCAAGTTGAAGAGAATTTTTATTAGTTTTTATTGCAAGTTGTGAAGAAGATTTTTTGAAGGAAAAAGAAGCATCTCAAGCAAGGACTATAATTATTGTAATCTTATTCTGAGATTAAATAATACATTGATTCTTGGTGGAATTTTTTTCCGAAAGGGTTTCTCCACAATATATGTTGTGTATCTTCTATTCTTCTATTTAATTCTTCTACAACCTTCTGTCTTCATTCTACAAATGATAAAATGAATTAATCAAATTAATCACACACAAAGAATCTATAACAAAGAATATGTATTTAGATCAACAATCATAAAGTTTTACAAAGTATTAAGCTACATAAACACCTCAATTGTCTGGTATGCAAGATTTTTGGATAAACTGTGTGTGATTTTTATATCATCAACGTTTCGGATCATACTCACTGCTAATCATCCTGATGATGGATCATGGAGTATGATCCGAAACGTTGATGATATAAAAATCACACACAGTTTATCCAAAAATCTTGCATACCAGCATCATGGACTGTGGAAACAAAATGTTATTAACCTCAATTGTCAACAATCCCTAGACTAGAATTATAGGGTCTCTACAGTTTTCATTCTTGTGAAAAACCCTATCAGCAAAACTTCTTGACCCTTGGGCCATTCTCGATCTCTTAGCTGATCTAGGAAGTTGTGTAATGATATCATCATCCAACCTCCTTTTGTAACCCCTTGATGTTCTAGCCATGATTTTCAAACTAGGGTTTTAAATTTTACACTTCGAAGAATATTTTTGTAAAATTCCTTGATGTCTACCCTTCCAAAGCCTTTAAATCCCTTATATATACTTGAAACCAAATGACCAATCACTTACTTTTTTTCATCCATTGGAAGCCCTAATTTTGCTATGAAAACCCTCATTCACTCGAAAATCTTCATCAATTTCACTTGATACTTTTCCTTTGTACTTTGAGTAATGAAAGATGATGCAATTAAGCCAATCCCCTCAATAATCGAGTAGATACATATCACATTGTCCATCAAATTTCTCGCATGCTTGAACACGCAACCAGTGGTAGTCATTCTCCATTTTTTAATATGAACCATTGATCTTAGAAAATTGACGGTGATCACAAGAATTTGAAATTCCTTCTATGATGAGAAAGCCTTCTTTATTTTTTCATAGCTTCGAGACACGTGTCATCATTTCAGGGACTCACATGAATAGAAATAAAAACATTAAGGCTTCCTCGATATTTCATTTCTTTGTAAAACACTAGCAGTAAGCAAGACTGGACACATGGTGTAATTTCAGGAGTTCAAGGGAATAATAGCTTCGTTTAATATTGCCCCATGAAGGTTATATCTGTATACCTTGGAATTTCCTACCGCTCTAAGTGTGCAAAATAACTAAGAAACATGAAAGACAAAACACCAAGGACACCTCAAGATTAGCCAAAAGAGAGTTACAACGAAAAGGAATGCAAATAAAATGAAACACAAACACTTTTACCTCCCTTGTTGTTGAAACTTCTTTGATTGGCCCTTGCTTGGATTGGTTGTGTGCTCCTTAGATGATTGTTTGAATGTCTATAATGCAAGCTTCAATATGCAAAATGATGGACAAAGATGGTTGAATGATTGAAAAAGGCTTGGACAGCATGTAGTTATGAGAGTGCAAAGTGTTGAGAATGCAAAATGACAGCATAAGGATGCAAGATAGCTAAGTGTTGTGGAAATGCCCTTGATGAGGGGGTATTTATAGAAGAATTTGAATTCTCTAGAGAATTCAAGGGTCAAGATTGATCCAACAAGGCCAAGATGAAGGGCTATGGTGGGTTGAGAACCCACAAGCCCTCACATCTTGACATGTGGGAGGGTGAAGTGGACAAGAGGATATGAGGTGGAGATGAGTGTCAAAAGGTACATGAGGTGGAAAAGGACATGCACCTTGGGGGATGAGAGGATTTCCTCAAAAAGGGATTTCTTGTCCCCAAGTGGGAGTGAAAGGGACTTTTGAGGAATTTTAGAATTCCTCAAAAATCTACATGGGAAAAGGAAAGGTGGTTGGGAGGACATAAGATGATCTAGAGGATAAAGGTGGGCTCCAAAAGGTGGGACTTGGTCACATGTGGAGATTGTGACAAGTCCAAGGTTCTAGAAGCCTTGGGAGAATGGAATGTGAATTAAAAATTCACATTTAAAGGAGGGGAGTCTAGAGCAAATAAATGTGAATTAAAAATTCACATAGGAGAGAGGGTTAACATCAAAAAGGAAAAATGGAAGAATTGACCAAAAAGAGGTGCTAAATTTAGTTAATGATTTTGGTTAAGGTTGTGCAAATATTGGATTAGGTTAATTAACAGAAGGTTAGAGGCAAGTGGCAAATGTTGGAGGATGTGACAAGGAGAGAGAAAGTGAGGAATTTTAAATTGATTTTTAAATCAAAAAGAGGCAGAATGACTAAATTAAATAAATTACTGTATTTATTTAATTTAGAGAGGAATAAGGGTAAACGATAAAGTATTAATTATTAAATTAAGTACTTTATGGGACAAAGGGTGTAATATTAATTTAATAAATTAATATTAATATGATAGACGTGAATGCAACAAATTTAATCATATGGAAGTGATTAAATTTAGGTGTCTACAATATCTATCACAAAAAAGGTAAAACACATGCCTTTTACTTGAAATAAAGGTATTTTGCTAATTCACGAGGACTAATTCTTTCAAAATAAAAGACCCTACGATGCAAAGGCTTTGCATGACTTAAAGGTTAAAACACACATGCTTTTAAGAACAACCTAAAGCACTAGGGAAAAGGGGTTGATAATGAATGATAAATAGGGGCCTTTGCTAGGGGATTTAAGTTATTTGTGAAAAAATATATCTTATAATTTGATTGGCTAAGGACTTGTACATGTCAATGCTTGTATTAAAGACATAAGGTATTTTGTGAGCTCATGGGGAGAAAAATTAAACACAAAAGGTTTCAGTGAACCAAAGAAACTATGTGAAATATCAACGTGTGTCCAGCGAGATCCAAAATAATGCAAGGCCTTTTAGCAATAGATTAAAATATATATAAAAATGGGAACACTTAGTATTCTAACAAAAGGGACTGGTAAACACATGGGACAAACACATTAAATTTATAACTTAAAGGATATGCAACTGAGGTTAAAGGTCAACGATGAAACATAGGAAAAGTGCAAGGATTTTAGATAGATGATAGGGTTTAGGGTTTAGGTGCCCTAATGCATAATTTTTTTGCATCTCCTTACAAAAAGTGAGGATCCTTAGTAATTCAAAAGATCAAAATACCATAGAAGGCTTGAAATTAAACAAGTACCACCAAACCCACTAGGGGATAGAGAGGGAGGGGGCTTTAATGATAAAGTATGATTTTAAAATAACAAAATGAGAAGTGGATATAGTGGGAGGGAAATCATGCCCATATTAAATTCTAACAAAAAATATTCCAAGGAAGAAAGAAAGAAAAATGAGAAGCTAACATTGATGTTATGATGAAAATGAATTAAGCATAAAAAAATGGAAAGAGTAAATGATTTGGAACTAACCCTCAAGAACTACAAACCTTATAATTTAAATGGAAAAATTTTCATCTCAAGGATGAGGGAGGGACTCAACATAACTAGATTGCATGCTTTTGAGTTTTTCCTTCCCAATTAAAAAAAAGAACAAAGTAACTCAACCTTGTTATTCATACCTTTGTATATCTTCTAGCCCCCCATAGACATTCTTGTTACATGGGTAACCAAATCCTCTATAATTTCCAAATTAATCCTTCTCATTTTTACCAACCTAAAGTTCCATTTTTTTGGAAAAAATAAGCCAAAAAAATTGGGTCATAGCCTTTAACCCTTTCTATAAATTTTGATAAGCCTCCCTCTTTTAGGATATGGCACACAATAGAATTATTCTTAACCACTTTATAATATATGGGTTTCACCCTTTCATGTCGCACCTATCATCTTGGAATGATATGCAACCCAAAAATAATAAAATAAATACTTACTTATAGCCCAAAAATGGGGTTTCTTAGAGTCATCACTTACAAATAACAAGTAAGAATTTTCTCAAACCCTGAAGAGACTTCCAAATAATTAATAAGATAACGCCAACCCATAACAATTATAAAGGGGGAAAAATCAAACAAGCAAATTCTAAGGGGTCTCATCTTGGATAAGATTGTTTACACTATGGGGGAGGTCCTCACACCAAACCCACGTAAAATGAACCTCGTGTAGCATCCACCAATTAGTAAAAAATATTCCATCACATTCGCATCCCAAAAATATGAACCACTTTAATGTTCATCAAGAAAGGAATCAAGCAAGACAAATGCATCATTAATAATGTTCTTAATGGTCTAATAAAGCATTTGAACTTTAAAGAGGAAATTGATGGTATTCAAAGAACCTCTTTTCACAACCAAGTTGTAATGAAGGAAATTTGACTTTTCTAAAGAAAGGTTATCTTTGAGAGTGATTTTGTATCATCATGTTTAGGTTAACTAGCTAAGGATTTAGTTTAATTTAATTTATCGTAGATATTTCTCTAATTAACTCTTTTAAAAGTGCTTTAGTTTAAATAGAAACATGTCTATAAAAATGAACTAAAACACCTAAGAAAATAGACCAATGAAAATTATTAAATACTCGAAAATAAAACTCATATTTCAAGTACCAAAATGAAAATTACAAAAACTAAAGAACCTAGAGTAGATAGAGGAAACTATTTTTCTCAAATGCGAGCACTTTGCATGAATGTCTACACAATATGTTGTATTCTAATATGGACAAAAGAAAAGTGGCCCATAAGTTGTCATTTGTATGAATATGAAAAGAAAATATGGTAATACTAAAAAGTAATAAAGGTATAAATGATGAAATAACTAAATGCCAACTACATTGAAGTAATAAAATCACAAAATAGAGAGTAAAATAAAGAGAAAGAATGTAACCAAATAAGCTATGAGTTCAACACCCTTCATTCAATGTAAACCTACAAAATAGAAAGAGAAAAAAATGTTTTGGTGGTTGTTTTAGGAATTACCTCAATTAAATCCTTTTTTGGTCTTTCAACCTCCACAAACTAATTTTGATAGTTTTAAACAATATAATAAAAAAATCTATGCTAAACAAGATGCAACACACACAATAAAAAAAAATAGTCCAAGATATCAAGGCTATTAACACAACAATGGATGAACTAAAAAGGAAGAGATTGGAGAAAATATAAAATAAATTCACCTCTAAGCAATGAAGATGAACAATTTTAGCCTATAGAAAGTTCTTCCAAATCCCCGTGAATACTTGAAGAACTAATTGAGATTTTTTACATGAAAGAAAGATTGGTAGGAACTTAAAATATCAATAATGGAGATGTTATATGTTGGTAGCTTGAAAGAGTGTTGTTAGAGTGTGAGAAAGAGCTAGAATTCCAAATATTCATTCAATAGTCCTCCAAATTAGGTCAAAGAGGAGACAAGAGAAAGGGTAGCCATTCAAAATTTACATAAGGTGGTTACATTTCATAAACTAGACTTGGTAGAAGAGGATGAAACACTCAAAGCAATCATTGGAGGCATGAATTTCCATGTGACACTAGCATGTCACATAGATGTCCACATGAAACATTATCATCTAGATAATTCATACCAAATAAAGGATCAAAGAAAAACAAGATACTTCCTAAAGTTACATAAGAAAAATGCTAAAAATTAGTATCTAGAAAATATAAAATAATAGACCAAAGTGAATGTACAATATAATATGAAATTGCAGAGTAGAGTAAAATCGGGATAACAAGTTTTCTTTTAGTGAAAGTGTCAAGCTTAGAAAAATATCAATAGGAATGGGTATGTGTTTAATAAAAATGGGAACCGATTTAGGTACAAGGCCCTGAGCTTAAAATTCTACCCATATGGAATGGGTACCTATTTTGGTTTTTAAAATGTGTACTTGTTTTAGAATTATATCATATACTTGTTTTTTTTAATGAGTATGGGTTCTAGAGTGGGTATGCATTCCATAAATTTTAAATTTAAAACCCATGGTTTTTATTTTTTTTTAGGATTGGAAACCCAACCTGTAGCCTTAGACCTACAAGTACAATACTATATTGACAATGAGAGAAAAAATGGCTTTAGTAATATGGCTAAAAAAATTCTTGTAAAAAAATCTGGACCAAATTAAAACCATTACGTATGGCAATGTATAGTTTTTAAATATGCAATCTTTTTATATTGAAAATATTTTTCTATTTATTACTTAATTTTTAAACAAACGTACTCATAAACTTAAAATGACATTGAATTATTTTTTTAATTTCTAATTTTGTAAAAAAGAAAATTAAAAGTATGGTTGATCAATCTAGACAGTTCTCTAAATGATGAAAAACTAATTTTAAAACAATTTTAAAGCTCAAATTATATTGGCCACACATGAGTTTTAAGAAACAAAAATTAAGGCTAGTAAAAAATTAATTATTTATTAAAAATTTACAAAAAGCAATTATTTATTAAAAATAACAAAAAATAATTATTTATTTAAAAAATTACAAAAAACATTTATTTATTAAAAAATTACAAAAGGATTAGTCTCAAAAGACAAAAAACGGAAAATGAAGCTCTGCAACGGTCGGAAAGGTTTCGGCATGGGGGCAGAGGAGGTGAGGGACCCAATACGAACAGACCAGGGATTCTTGAGCACGTTTGGAGGAAAGATCGATGGGCCTGACCAAGGTCTATGGCTTCGAATGGTCGCTTCCAGGAGGGACCAAGTCACGGGCAATTTTCACAAAAAGCCGCAGGCCACACAAGGGGAAGGCATAAGTATGGTCAGTACTGTAATGAAGAATTTCACAGACCTAGGCAACAGCAGGATGCAAAAATGGGTCAAACTTTCCTTCGCGCTCAGACAGAAATGTCTCTCGAAAGCTTTCCAATACTAGGTATGGAAAAGGAGAAATAGAGTGGAGAAAAAAAAAGCTGCCCTCGGCCAAGGAATGGGAGGAAGTACGGGAAGATAAGTCGAAGGGGGGGAAAGAGACTCTTGGCTCTTCCTGGCCCAAAGAAACAAAAAGCAGCAGAATCAGAGTGGTACTCAGTTCTTCGAAAATGCAAGTGGAAGTTTTGCGGTTAGAACAGTTAGGTCTGATTGGTAAATGGTTTGGAAAGACTCTTAACTAGGAATACTTAGAGAAGTGGTGGAAAGAAAGATGGGGTTTGGATCTAAACTTCAAAATGCTTCAAAATGATTTCTTTATGGTAATATGCCCTAACAGAAATATAAGAGACCAGATTGTTCGTGGGGTCTAGGTTTTAGATGGCTGCGGTTTCTACCTAAGGAATTGGTCAGTGGGGTTTGATCCATTGACACATGTGATGGAATTTCATCAAGCTTGGTACAGTTTACCAAATCTTCCTCTAGAATATTGGGCTCCACCTATTCTTGAGGAAATAGGGAATCAGTTGGGTACCTTTGTCTGTGCTAAAGAAAGGAAAATTGCTAGGAAAAATCAAACATACGTGCGCATTTGCGTGGAGAACAATGTAGAAAGAATGATCTGGAGTGAGATAGAACTGATAACGGATTATGGGACGAGGATTCAAAAGATAGAATGGGATTCTTTAATGCATAACAACTTGGTTCGCACATTGGCATGCAGGACTAGCAATAAAGAGGCAGGAAAATCGGTTTCGATGGAAACCCCTACCCCCGTAGTGAATCTTCGATCATCTGCTCGGGTCTATGATGAAACCCTAATCTCGTCAAAGGGTGCTTTCGAAAAGCAGAAGTCTTTAAACACCCGAACTTCTCCTGAAGCAAATGAGGAATCAGCGCATCCGGTCACTTTGGATGGTGTTTCTCCTAAGGGGTTTTCGATTCCTTCTTTGGAGGAGTGTGATGCCAATCTGGGGTTCTAGGAAGCTCCGAAGGGGAGGGAGCTGCAGTTTGTGGAACTTGAAGATAAAATCTCTGAGACCCTAGAAATCATGGGGGATAGTTGTCTGAATGTTGAGCTAGATTCATTGATAGAAGTCGGAAAAGAATTAGTGGAACTTGCGGAGGCAGCTAAAATGAAGTCTGGGTCATTGGAGGACGGATTCTGCCTAGATGGGATAGAGGATAATTGGGAGCCAGACGACCGAGCAATTTCGGAATTGCTAAGTCCACAATTCAGGAAAAAATGGAAGTTGACAGAGGAACTTCAGGAGGAAAAATCGCGTTTAGGCATCCACTGACGGGATATTCTCAAATTAACTCCTGATTGTGGAGAACAAAAAAAGCAGGGTAGGATTCCTAACCAGGAGAAGAGAAAATAGGACAGAGAAGCAATGGGCCAACAAAAAATTGATACTATGATTAAAGTAGGGAAGGGTGATGCCCTTCCTGAACAACAATGAAAATCCTAACTTGGAATGTTAGGGGCTTACACACCCCTAACAAGTGGAGCCTCATTAGGTGCCACATTGAAGTATGTCAAGCAAAAATTTGTCTGCTCCAAGAAACTAAATTAGGTGGTTCAGCATTGGAGATCTTTGGCAGGAAGTTGAAGTTTTGGAAATGGGCAGGTTCGGAGGCGGAAGGGGCTTCCGATGGCTTGCTAATCATTTGGAAACCGCAGACAGTCCTAATAGAAGTATTGAATTCAAGCCGTCATTGGCTGGTTTGTAAGGTACAAAGCTTAATCTCGAATCTTCATTTCAATTTAATAAATGTGTATGGACCCATGCTGTGTGTTCAGAAAAGAGTAGTATGGCTAGAACTGGATGGTATTTTGCAAAACCTGCATTAGGAACCCACCATTCTTGGGGGTGACTTTAATGCCATTCTTAGAATGGAAGATAAGAAAGGGGGGTTTGGCAAAGTCCTGCAGTCTCAAAAGGAATTTTGTAATTTTGTGGAGAGAAATTCTTTATTTGAAATCCCTATAAGCAATGGCAATTTCACATGGACAAATCGTAGAAAAGGGTTTGGGAGTATTGCGAAAAAATTAGATCGCTTCTTTTTCAAAGGAAATATGAGCCTCTTTCCTTTTACTTTAGAAAGCAAAATAAATTCTGGTACGGGCTCGGATCATCTCCCTGTTCAATTGACCTTTGAGGGGGATAAGGGTTCGGTCAGATGTCCATTTAAATTCGAAATGATGTGGTTTAAGGACACTCAAGTGCTTGTGTTACTTGAACAATGGTGGAATGAATGTCCAAGAGTGGGTTCAAGTCTCTTTAATGTGGTCACAAAGTTAAAATACCTCAAGCAACGTTTAAAGCAATGGAATAAATCTTGCTTTAAAAATATCTTCGAAGAGAAATTGCAAACTGAGGCAGAATTAACCTCTTTAGCAGAAGAAATTATGAAGTATGGAATGAATGAATCTTGTTTCATGAAAGAAAAGGCTCTGAATAGTAAGCTTAATGACTTACTTACCAAAGAAGAAATATTTTGGAGACAAAAATCTAGAGAAGTTTAGCTAAAATCAGGTGATAGGAATTCAAAAAATTTCACAATTCCACCAAAGCAAGAAGGGAATTCAACATAATTTCTTGCATAAGAGGGGGAGATGGCAGGCTAATAGAAGACTTGGATGACATTAAGGCTTCGGCAGTAATTTACTTTCAGAATCTGCTGAATGACTAGGAAGGTTCAAATTGGCAAGCTCAAAATACTTTTATGCAATATATACCAAAATTGGCTTCTCAAGCCCAAACAAGCGCATTGAATGCAAAAATTTCTGAAGAGGAAGTGAAAGAGGCAATCTTTGGGATGCAGCCAGAAAAAGCTCCTGGTCCGGATGGTTTTTCGGCTAGTTTCTTTCAGAAATGTTGGCACTTTTTGGGAAAGGAGATTTGGGAAGCCATTGAGGACTCCAGACTGAACATAAGGGTTTTAAAGGAAGCAAACAACACTCTCTTAGCTCTGATTCCTAAAAAAGAGAAACCCGAACATTAGGAAGACTTTCGCCCAATATCATTATGCAACACAATTTATAAAATTTTAGCTAAAGTTGTGGCCAATAGATTGAAGAAAATTCTCCCCTCTATTATCTCTGAAGAACAAACAAGCTTTGTCCCAGATCACTCAATCCTTGATGGAATTATCATTGCTCAAGAAGTTATTCACTCAATTCAAAAAATGAACAAATCGGCTATGTTATTGAAATTAGATATCAGGAAAGCCTACGATTGAGTAAATTGGAGATTTCTTTTTAAAGTTATGGAAGCCTTTGGCTTTCAAAAGGACTGGTTAGATTGGATCTTCGGCTGGGTAGCTTGCCCGAGATATTCAATATTGGTAAATGGTTCCCCAGAGGGATACTTCACCGCCTCAAGAGGTTTGAGACAGGGGGATCCGTTATCCCCATTTCTTTTCATAATCATGGCCGAAGCCTTAGGGAGATCGATTGAAAATGCAAGGGTGTCTGGTTGGGTTCACGGTCTGCAAGTAACTAGTAGTCTTCCCAATATCACTCATCAACAATTTGCAGATGACACAATGCTTTTTGGTGAAGCATCAGCAAGGGAGGCGAAAAGCTATAAAAAAATTGCTTGAAAATTACTCTAAGGCTTCTGGGCAAGAAGTAAGTAAGGCCAAATCTGAAGTTTTTTTCTTCAACACAAACTATCCCAGTGAGGTCCAAATTATTTGAATTCTTGGTTTCAAAATGGGACAATTACCATGCAAATTTTTAGGTCTCCCTTTGGATAAAGGTATCAAAAGCAATAGTGCATGGAGTTCAATGGTTAACAGATGCAAAGATAAAATTTCTTCATGGAAGAATAGATGGCTCTCTTGGGCAGGCAGACTCACTTTGTTGAAATCTATAATCTCTGCCCTCCCTATTTACATGTTGTCTTGCCTCCAATTATCTAGTGGCGCGAACAAAGATTTAAACAAGGTAATGAAAGATTTCTTTTGGAAAGGCAACTCAGATCAAAAAAAATTCCTCTCATAAATTGGCAGAAGGTGTGTGAAAAACGTGAAAATGACGGGATAGGTTTGAGAGATGTCTCAAGGCAAAATAAGGCTTTGGGGGAAAAACTTGCTTGGATTATCTATTCCAGACCTAATCTAAAGTGGGTTAAGATTGTCAGAGCAAAATAGTCAGTTGAGGATCCAAACTATTGTCTAGCTGCAAAAACTCTACCTTCTGGTTCCCGGATTTGGAACTTTATCAATCACTGCAGAGAACTGATTTCGGACTTCCTCACTTGGGAGGTGAAGGATGGGAAGGAGGCGTTATTCTGGGAGGACTCATGGGAAGGCCACTCTGCTTTAGCAAAAATCCTTGAACTGTCTAAAATAATGGAGAAGACCAAGCAAATGTGGGGTTCGAAAGTTAGGGATTATATAGATGTTGCGGAGGATGCAGAGGATGGTATCCTGAAATGGAAATCGGTGAGAAGCTTAAATTTGGGTGATCAAGAGATTAATTTTTTTGAGAGGGAGATGGCCAAGCGAAGAATTTGGTTTAGAATGGGAGAAGATAGACTGAGGTGGGATGCTGCTCCAAATGGGGTGTACTCGGCCAAGATTGGATATAATGCATTATTAGTCTCAAATGAATCAAAATCAGAATTACCCCACAATCTTTACTGGAGCAAGGCATGTTTACCGAAAGCAGGGATTTTCACTTGGGCAGCCGCGCAGGGTAGAATTCTTACAGGTGACAGATTTATTAAATTGGGTTATCATGGTCCAACCAGATGTCCTCTGTGCCAGGAGGCAGAGGAAACTGTGAATCACTTACTTTTGAATTGCACATATACTCAACAGTTGTGGTGCTGGCTACGGTCTAAACTAAGATGGTCTGCTGCTCTTCCAGGCACCCTCTTGGGCTGTTTAAATTCTTGGCCAAGTTATGATCACTCCTACATCTTTGGAGACCTCTAGAAAATGAGCCCTTCAATTCTTTTATGGGAAGTCTGGAAGGAAAGAAACAGACGTCTTTTTCAGGATAGAGAGTTGTCCATCCCTAGGCTACAGTGCAAGATTGAGGCTTGCATTGTAGAACTATTCAATTCTCAATTGCAGGAGAAAAACAAGAAGCTTAAGTTCACTAAATGGGATGCATGGATCATGAAACAATGGTTTGGAATCAAATCTCCCCCATTGGAATGTTCAGGCAAAGCTGCTTCAGCTGAACAACGTAACAACACAAAGTGGATTCCCCCGGATTCAGGGTGGGCCAAATTAAACTTTGATGGTGCTTCTAAAGGAAATCCGGGTCCGTCCGGAGCTGGTTGCATAATAAGGATGTGTAATGGCACAGTCTTGGGGAAATTAGCTCAGCCTCTTGCTCATGGAATGAATAATGCTGCAGAATTTCAAGCTTTGCTTCTTGGTCTCAATTTAAGCAAAGAATTAGGCATTCAAAACTTGGTCATTGAAGGGGATTCAACAATAGTCATAAATGCTCTAAGGACAAGGCAGATTCACAATTGGAAATTGGGGGTTTTTTTGGAAGCGACTTTGAAACAGTTAAACAACTTTGAGCAAGTAATGTTAAATCACACTCTTAGGGAAGGAAATTCTGAAGCAGATCAACTGTCTAATTTGGGAGTATCTGGTCCTGGCTTCAAAGAGTGTCCGAGTATGTAATACATTGTGGGAGGATGGGTGGGCTCCCCCTCGCCCCTCACACAGGCGTTTGGTCGTCCAGGGTGGACGTGAGGTGGCGGACGGGACGGACAGGTAGAAGTGGGTTTTGGCTTGTTTAAGTCACATCAACCTATCTAAGTTGGCCGAATATGGCGCTCCTTGCTTGGTCTATTGGTTAAATCGTAAACTCTAGAGTTGGAGCAGAGGCATGTTGGGCTCAGTTCCCACGGTGTCACTTGAGTGACACGTTGGGCACGGCTATCTTTGTTCTACCCGCGGAAGTGCCGAGTGGAATTGGCCATTAATTACATTGATCATGAATCTTAGTTGGATGGACGGAGGCGGCTCTCTTCTCATGCCAAGGACAGATTTGTTTCTCCATAATCTTCTTCCGTATACATGATCTGCCGAATCATTATTCGGGGCTTTCTTATGTTTATGTTGTCCGTTTCTAAGCATGGGCACGTCATTTGGTTGTTGTTTTTGTTTTTTTTTTCTGTTGCAGGGAGCGTTTGGAAAATTCTTGTCAATGGAGAAACAGTCGAGGTCGAAGTTTACTATCCTCATTTCATCGGAAGGGCTGGAATCCTTCGGTGTGGATACTCCCGTATCATTAATCGCAACAGAGAGGAAAATTGCATTTCGCGAGATCACGGACCAGCGTCTAAAGCACATCTTGCTCGTGGATGACCCGACGACGCTCGTGGCTGTGAAGATGGTCCTGGGTAAAGGTCACCTTGACAGGAAAGAATTTGCACACGACAATGCTCAAATTTCATCTTGGTTTCTCGCCGTTCTCCTGGATCTAGGTACTCCGAAGCTAGTGGCCAGGGACTTGGTGGTCCGAATGTTTCGGGAGGATTTACTGGGTGGTCTCCAAATTACTCTGAAGGTGGATTTCAGTGGTAAGGGCATCCCGCACCCTGCAGACCTCACCTCCCTTTGGGAATCTGATGAAGCGGTCAAAGTGTATCCATTTCTCCTGGATCTTAATGGACCTACTTTATCACGTCACCGAAAACTTGCCGATGTGGCTGTGGAGTTTCTGAAAAGAAAATTGAAAATTGTGCCGGTGGAAGGGTCGGACTGGGTCAAAGGTTTCATTTGCTTTGCAGAGGTTAATGGATTCTGGTGATTTAGTCGGGTATTGCAGTAGCTGTATGGTTTTGCTAGCTCTTGTTTTAGTATTCTCTGCTTTCTAGAACTTGAGATTTAGTTTTTTGGCTGTTGTGGTGGTTTGGCCTATGTTTGTTTCTCCTTCGTATCGCTACTCTTTCGTTTTAAATTACTTGATGCTTATCCTTGTTAGCTCCTTTTTGGCTGTCTGATGGTCTTCATTGAAAATCTCCTGCTTAGCAGACGTTTGTAAAGCTCTTTTACTATCTATGAAAATATCACCTTACAGATCAAAAAAAAAAATTACAAAAAATATCTTAACCATATACTTCACCATCATATGCATCTTTCCACAAAATAAATTTAAAAAATACTTTCATTTAGGTCAAATTATGTTGGCCATACACATGCATATTTTGGCCCAAAATATAGAATTTTAAAAGTCACTTTTGTACATCCTATAAAAAAATAACTTTTATCATCTTGTATTACAGTAAATTATATATTTGAAAACTAGAAAAAAAATCACATTTCATACTTTGACAGCATGTTAATATTTTGTGTAAGTGCTTAAAATGTTTACTCCAACTATGATAAACTTTAATTTTCAAGAAAAAGACTTCCACTTTTTGGCCAAAAAATGGACCCAACTTCTTGCACTTACCTAGTATGTAATTTTTGACATTATATTTTGTCCCTACTTTAGTGGGCATATGATCTATACTAAATATGCATACTAAATTAAATATAAAAATTACTAGAAAATAATACATACCAAAAGATGTTGTAGAGGATGAAAAATTCTTCAAGTGGGGTGAATATGTCCTTAGATTGAGAACCAACAAAATAAATGCATTAGAAAAAAAGTTGTATACAAGAAACAAACATTAGATACATAAAATCCTACAAAATAGATATGTTAGGAAAACCATAAACTTAGAAACAAGCACATTACATATGAAAACAAACACATCACAAACAAACACAAAAAGAGAGAGAGAGAAAGGGGAAAGTGAAGAAATAAATGTGCATTTTCCAATTGGTTTGTTGCTAGAAAGGAATACCAAGTATGTTTCTAGGTCTAGCAAGATATTTTATGCTAGGAACCATACGATATACTCGTGGATGATTGAAACTACAAACTAGGTTATAGAGTGACCATGAAAAGTATTCAAAAGAGGTAGGAAATATGGAGACCCATAAGCTAGCAAGCCATATTATGCTAGGTGGTTCATATACTAGTAGCATTACAAGGAATGCATGTTGTATGGAGTATAACAAAATCCAATTCTACAAGGGGTGAATGATTCAAGGACAAAAAGAGTGGGGTGTGTGCAAATAATAGCCCTCCCTTAAAATAATTGTATAAACACATAGGATTCCAATTGTTACAAGGTAAAAAAATTGGGGATTAATAAGGAATCCTACAAATATGAGTCATTTTCAAGGATGTTCCAAACATGAAACACATGACATTTTTCTCAATGGTCAAATATCACACAAAGTAGAGATGTCACACAAAGTCAAGCAACATTACATGAAAACATACACTATGGATTCCATATACTTGAATTAAGTATATATAAAAATTAAACATAAGTATCATTTAGAGGAATTTTTTTAATTGACGTCATTTTCCAAGCCTTGTGGAACTATGAGTATAAATGAAGAATTAAATACATGAAAAAAAAAAATTTAAAATTGGATTAACATGGAAGAGAGCTAAATGTATCAACAATTTACATCATCCCCAAAAATTAAAAATGTAATATACATCATAGATAATAATATATAAATAGATAGAGGAATGATACAATATCCCCCCCTATATCCATGTATTTATGAGGGTAACATGGGTCCTTTATGAGATATTAATAAATGCAAGAAAATAAAATTATAGGGAACACAATAAAAACATACACGCACACACACACACACAAATACATAGAGGCACAACTATAAAGATTATTTTCCATCATATAATCCTCCACTCATTCTAGATCATAAGGAGATGGAGAATGAAATAAGAGAGGAAGAAACATGAGAGTTTTAATCAAAGAATCAAATATAGTGAGACACACGGATTAGTGAGACACACGGATTGAACTACAATTAACATCATCTTAAGTGTCTAATGAAGTGAGTGTCATCAATCTTGTAAAGATTGAAGACAAAGAAGGAATATACATATAGGATGCAAACATGCACTCCTCAATGGAAGTTACATGCAAATCACTATCTAGATACTCAAGCAACTATAATTATTCACTGCTAACCATGTCAATTGGAGGAGGAATAATTATAATTGGAGATTAAGTTACCTTTATTTTTGTAGAATAGGAAAAAAAATCTTGATATGTAGCGTTGAAGGTGGGTTTAGCTTAGGATCATAACAAGAAGGAGCTTGGTAGAACTATGGTTTTCACTTCAACCACAAGTGGGGGATATTGATATCAATATTGGTAAGGTAGAGCATATTAGGAAAGACTTGATAGTGGGTGCACTAAAAAAGAATTAAGGAAATAAGAATTGTGTTGGAGATAATATTGATGTTAGGCATGTCTAGAGGTGCAAAAAAAAGAGGCACAATGAGGGTATCAAGAATAAGAGGGGGATTGATAGTCCTACATGGAAGCACACAAATATATAAATGAAGGATATCACATCAATAAGAATTTGTCGCTAATTAGAGTCTATAGGATTTTTGTTAAAATCTATTGCACATTTGAATATCTAGGCTCGTGCATAAGGTATCTATGTGAATAAAGATTTTTAGCAAGAAAATGAAACTAATAATATTTTCATTTACTCTTGTTTTCAATGAACTAGGTTAGTGAATGTGACCTAGGGTCCAATATTAGCTTGGAAATATTGGAGAAATTGATTGAATAACTAATCAAATGTGTTGATTTAATGGTTTGGATGTGTGAGAAAAACTAATCCAATTCAAAGTATTTATGAATATGGGAAGCTTTTTTTCTAATATTGCTTCCTAGAATTTTAATTCAATACATAGTGCAATGAAACTAGATACATGTTTCTATGGGTCACCTTTCAATTATATTTTTCAAATCTAAGCACCTCAAAACCATTGGGAAAAGGGGTAGAAAGAATAAGAAGGGATAATAGAATTTGTCTACAATATGGCAATAAGAGTGGCTAAATGGAATTTCTATATAGTGAATAAAACTAATGTTGCAAGTGTCCTACGTTCTATATTAGTTAATTTATGAATAGATTAGTAGTGTACAAAGGTGGTTGAGGAATGAAAGTGAAATCACGTGTAGTGTGAGAACTAAGGGGTAGAGAGGTTCCAAGGTTAGGTACATGGAATCCAAAATATATAGCAATAGAAGGTTGGGAAACGTAACAGAAAAGGCATGTGTCACCCGTGAATGTATAGTTGAAATGAAAGAAAATAGGGGCTTTCCCAAAATGGAAATGTAAGTCCAAAGGGGAAATAGACCCTATCTTCCTACATTCATTAGGAAATGAAATTCCCGCAATGAATTGATTATCAACCCTCAGGTGAATCAACCCAAAGTGAGAATCTTTAGATTTCCTTATGCTTGAACTTGGACGAGGGTCAAGGTCAAACAACACTTTGGGGAGAAAAAACTAAAAATAGAAAATCAACTCCTAAATGAAATCTACCACTTGGATCTTGAAGGTTAAGCTCAATATTGACAGAAACACCAAACTTCCTACAGATCTGAGAAAGGGAGAATACTATTTACCAGTCACCAAAACATTATTTTGGGAGGTTGTCAAGGACTCATTTGCTTATAGGAAAATGGATCTTTTTAGGTATTTTTAAATTGATTTATGGGTCCTCTGCTCCTATGTTTCCACTTCCAGATCCATTGAGTTTCACATTCAGGCAGTTGGAAATGAATTTGAGATCTGAGTTTCCTTGAGATGACAACAAATACAACTTTGCAAATTTGCACTTTTGAGATCTTCAACTTTTCTTCAACCTATGAACTTGCTACAAATCTGCAACACACAAAGAGAGAGGGAAAAATGTTTTTTTTTTGGGTGAATGGGATATTTCCTTGGTCTGGTAATTAAACCTTGAATTGAAATAAATCATGAAAGAAGGAACATGAAGAATGAACAATGTTATGTTACCACTCAACAGACCCTTGAATGAACCTTTGAATGGAGATCTTTGAAGGATTGAAACTTGCATGAAATAGATTCAATGGATGTGGACCTTGATGCTTCAATCTTGCTTTGGATCTTTGACTTGAATGCTTGGATTAGATCTTGAAACCTACATCACAATGTTAGCTCCAAAAACATGCATGAATGAACATAACTTTGACATGATGCTTGAGATCTTGAATGTTGCAACAAATGATGAAGAAACATGCTCTTGAATGCTCTTGAGAATAATACTTTCTCTTGTGAAATTTCTCTTCAAGACTTCTAGTTGATTTGATAAAATAACCTTTGCATTTATAGACATTTATCCTTAATTTCTCAAAAATTAAACATTACAAGCCGGCCTTTGAAATTTGAATTTGGGATGATAAAAATACTTCCAAAACATGATTTAAAAATGGGTTCCAAAGCCTAGGGAGGACCCATTCACCCATGGGTGAATGGGTCCCAGGTCCCTATTCCTAGAACACACATTGCTCAATGTAAAATGTTATGTATTGTCATTAATTATTGTTGGGTTTCCCCTTTGAAAAATGTAATTTATTAGGCTTGTAGATGTAAAATAGGGCTTATTAAGGCATAATTAAGCTCAATTTAATTAAGAGAGTCCAAATAAGTGTAAAAATGTAAAGGGGTACATTTACCAACACTAAATTAAGGCATTATTTAAAAGTCCATTTTAAATTAGGAGGGCCTAAACAAGTGAGAAAATGTAAAGGGATACATTTTTCAATACTACAATATTTATTGCCATTTGTACATTATATGTTATGTGCTTGGTTGGAAATAACATAGACATAGAATTTTTTTAATTAATTTTTGAGGAAATTGATCCATAAACTTAAAATGTTACCTGTTTTCGGTTTTTTTTTTAATATTTTTTAATTTTCTTGTAAAAAAATATATGACGTCAATATAAAAAAAATATTTACACAATGAAAAAAGTTCAAAAAATGACTAGTTTAGCTCAAATTATCGTGTCCATACACAAGGAGTTTTCAACAAAACAATTAGGGGGCCAATAAAAATTAATTAAAGATATATATTTAGAAAAAAAAATCCTCATCAATGTTTGATATAATACACATCTTTCTCCAAAAGGAATTAGAAAAAATACTTTTATTTAGGTCAAATTATGGTGCTCATACACATGCATGCTATGGTCCTAAAAAAGTAGTTTTTATACATGCCTATTAAAAATTAATTTGCATCATATGAGTATTAGAATAAATTACATATTTGTAAACTAAACTCAAAAGAATATATTTCATATCACTAATTTTTTTTAATATTTTCAGTGTAAGTGCTTCAATTTTTAAGTCCAATTGTGACAATTTTTGAAAATTAGGAAAACAATTCCACTTTTTGAACATTTTGTGGACCCAACTTCTTGCACCTTCCCTCTTCCTTTGTTTCTTTGGTAGAGTATATGTATTTTTACATTTTTTGCAACTATTAATTGGCTCCATGTCTTTGATTAATGAACATTACTATCTTACCTCTTCTCACTTCTAATGTGTTGTGTAAAACCTTTTTACCATCATGTTTGAATATTTTTTTTAATATTTTCTATGGTTGTATGTTGTGCTAAATTTATTTGCAGGAGGTAACTGTGGATATTTACTTTCCCTCTTAGTCTTTTTCAAACCCTAACCTCCATACCTACCTCTAGGAATTGTCATAATAAACAAATTGTGTGAATTCATCTTTTAGTCTAAATGTTTCATTGTGCCATAGTGGGTAGGAAGAAAACTCATTTAATTTAGTTGCATCACCACCCATTTCATTTTTTTATATTTCTCTCTCCCTTTCCCTTTGCAAGTTGCTAGAATAGGATTAGTTTTAGGGTTATTTTGTTTTGGGTTGGACCAACATTTTTGCATCTAGGTTAGAGAGGAAGTCAGCCTTCTCTAAAGGTTTGATCTCATATGCAAGGTACCAAACCTTGAGATCCCATGTTTCACTAAAATGGTGAATAATAGGTTCAATAGGGTGTAATTTCAAGTGAAAACGATATGATCTACATTCTATGACCTATATTCTAATCCTATTCTAGCTTATTCTCTTGGATGCTCTTTTGGATGTTCATTTAGTTGTTCATCTTTAGTACTCTCATACACCAAATTTCCTAGATATTCTACATCATTTGGGTCTTCTCCATACCAAAACAGATGCTCCTATTAATCTACATGTCTAAGTGGTATTCTAGTAGATGTAGCATTTTGTTGTGCTCATAATCTAGATACAAGAGCCTCATTAAAATAGGCCTAAGCTTCCCTTTAGTTTCTTTCTCTTTTGAAGAGTACTCATAAAATTTTCAAAATCTGGGCCACTCCAAGTTTTAGTACTTTCACCTTTAGTGGCCCTAAGAGTATACCTCTCTCTATGATAGGAAGTCTAATTAGCAGCTTTATCATTATTTAGTACTTATCTTCAAACTATTCAACTATAGGAGTGGAGTTTTTATCTAGATTTCTAGGTTGTCATGTATGTTGTTCCTTCCTCTGAGTTTCTCCAACCAACTTCTTATCTAGATTATTTCTATCCAATGATATTCTTCCTTCCATTTCATAGTTTTCAATTACAATTTCAATACATTTGACAACATGGTTGCCACCCTTTACAAGGTAAATAAAATGAAAAGGATAAGCACTTGATACAAACTTCTTTAATGAAGTTGGAGGCTCTTCTCAAATAAAAAAGTTTATTTTCTCTTTTTCCCCATGAAAGTCATCAATCTATTGGTAGTTTTTTTTGTATTGACCCATAATTCTATGATTTTCACCAAGGTGTGATTTATTTAACCAAACTATGCACATGACAGACACCTACCTGTAATTTATAGATTGGAAAAGGCCAATGAACAAGGGGATTTTAGCCCCTTCTACACTTTGAGCCCTACCAAGCTTGAGAGAGTGATCCCAAATCTCTTTCAAAGGATGAAATAGTCAATAATAAAGGAAAATTCCCACAAAATATGATTGTGTTTGGATATAGTTGGTTTTCATTGGAGATTCTTTCATTAAATCTATAGATTTCTTTTAGGCAATTAGGTTAAGTGATGTAGCTAAAGCTAAGACTTGGTCACATATCACTTGAGATATGTTCAATAAAATAATATACACATCACTAGTTTGGTTCAATTTATATTGTGCAACTAGCCCTCTATCATTTTAATAATCATAGGATTACAATAAATGTATGATAATTTTATAACAATAGACTACGCCTAATGGCTAGGAAATTAAAATAAAAAGAAGTTAAATATTGCTTGTGATTGCCTTGATTTTAGTGGGTGTGAATGGTCCACTTCAAGATTGACAAATGCCCAATTTTGCAACAGAGACAGATTCAAATGAAACCTTAATGGTAGAACATACCCTAATTCTCATATGAGTTTAATGTGCTTGGCTCTTTCTTCCAAAGCCTAAACCCTACAATTACTTATTTTACCAACAATACACCTCTACTTAATTATCATAAATTAATTTAAGAGTTCCATGTATTCACCCAAAAAGATTCTTGCTTCAACATACAATTGTGTAGACAAAAAGTATTTTTATAGCACTATTTGACTGCAAACTAGCACAAATTAACATAAAGATTAGAAAATGTGAGCTCAAGGGTTATTTGAATACCCCAAAACTCTTAAACAACATTTGAGATAAAATGTATCTTATATATTTTCTAACACTAGTAGAATTTAGCAAATAAATGACTACGTGACTAAAAGTTTTAGTCACGTGACTAACACTAGTAGAATTTGGCAAATAAATGACTACATGACTAAAACACACTATAAATGACTAATTTGATCATCATACGTGACTAATTTGATCATTGAGTAAAAAATACAACTAAATAATCAGTCACACAAATAAAAATGACTAAATAATTAGTCACACAAATAAAAATTAGACATTATGATATTAAATATGATATTAAAGTGGATAATTAAAAAATATATTTGAATTGAGGAAGTGGGTTGTATTATAATATAATATATTAATAATATATTATATTACAATACAATATATTATACTATAATATAATATGATATTATATAATATAATGTATATAATATAATATATATATAATATTATATTATATTATTATTATATATTGTATAATATTATATAATAATGTAATATTATAATATTATAACATAATACTATAATATATTTAATATTATAATATAATATAATAATATAATATTAGAATATATTTAATATTATAATATTATATTATATAATAATATAATAATAAATATAATATTTCTATTATAATATAATATTATATTATATTATAATAAAATATAATATTTATATTATATTATTAATATTATATAATATTATAATATATTTAATAATATGCATTGTAATTTATTTACTTTGAATTCCATTTTAAAATTATTTTTAGCGGGCAAAAAAGAGTGGGCAAATTGGGGCGGGCGGGAATATTTTCATTTTAATAAACATACTTTAAAACCTTCATTGAAACCTTATTTACAGGCTACAACTCACCGAATTGGAGAAGTGAAAGTTGAATACTAGCGAGGAAGAGTTAGGAAGAGCGGGGAAAGTAGCAAAAAATGACGGAAAACATAGGTATCTTGGCCATATTTTCATTTTAATAAACATAATCTAAAACCCTCGTCAAAACCTTTGCTCATTTTCATTTGTATACTTCTATTTATTTGTTTGCAAAGTTGTGGAACTCTTGTTGCCTTTGATTTTTTGCTCAATTTCTAAAAGCAAGCTATGGCTTCTACAACATATGGATCTACTCTTTCTAGCTCACAGGCTTTATTTTGTTTTGCTTGCTGGCTGGAAATTGCGTTGGAGAAGAGAGTCATGGACTTTGTGTCAGAGAAGAGAGGCATGGAATTGGGAAAGGGGGATGTGAAACATGCAGTGAAGTAAGCCTCATGTTTTCCTTCTAACCTTGCATAGGCACAAGTTGGGAAAGAGGTGGCAGAGATAGATACAAAAGAAGGCCTAGCTCTGTGCTTGGGGCTTGCCCATATTTTACACCAAAATGCCATTTCCATGGGCATGAAAATCACTATTGTTGACTGTGCGGTTTTGAAAGGCATTATCAAACTGATTGTGCAATGGGGGTTCAACCCTATCTCCTTTATTCACCTTCAGCGAACATACATTGTTTGAATGCTCAAATTGATCTTCCTAGTTAATATCTAATGTAGGCCCTAAGTCAAACAATTTGGGTGCTCTATGATTTCTAAGGGTTTTGAGTTTCTATGAAGGAAGTGTTTCTAATGTTTTGTACATCAGTAATGATTTAAACATTTGTAATGGTCCAGTTCTTTGATCTTTGATGGTGTTAGTGATGGTCAATTTGAGATGGTTTTGAACAATGAGTTGGGAGCCTTAAATGTTTCTTTTCAGAATCATGTGACAAATGTTTACTATTGGATAGATTAGACACGCCATTATAAATTATACAAAATATTAACTAAAAAAATTTCTTCATGTGTTATGTTTAGGCTTTTGAAGCTCTGGGGTGGGATGAACAACCTGAAACATGAGTTGATGAAGGGCCATCATCGAAAAACCCTAGACTAAGAAAATCACCATTGGCTACATTTATAGTGGTCCTGAAACTACAGAGAACACATCCCAGAACAAGGAATACAAATTGACAAGAGTACAAAATCAACAACGAACTTGATTTTTTTTACCTTGAATCCAAGTTTGCTTGTTTGCTAGCAGCTATGTTTTCAGAAGTTTCTATCTTCAAAACTCTATATATAGAGTTCTTTGTAACATATTTTATATACAATTTGAATATAAGTGAATTATTTTCCAACATTGTTGTTTCAATCCTTTGATCAAATTTGTTAAAGTTTTATGATTGTTTCAATTTAATTTTTTATTAGTTCGTAAATGACTAAATAAATGACTACCATGACTAAATAAATGACTACAATGACTAAATAAATGACTACCATGACTAAACAAATGACTATAATGACTATAATGACTAAAATAAATGACTATCGTGACTAAATAAACAACTACCATGACTAAATAAACAACTATTATGAATAAATAAACAACTATTGTGACTAAATAAATGACTTTCATAACTAAATAAATGATCAATTAACAACAATCAATTACTACATTAATGACCAAATATACCACCAAATTGATCAATCAAAATAACCAATAAATGACTAAAAAATGGTTTAGTCATAAATTTGGCCATGTTATAAATGACTAGCAATAAACTACTAATGGTCATGTGACCAAACTACTAATCACATGACCAATTTTTAGTAGTTTTTTTAGTCATTTATTTTTATTTTTTTACTAGTGTAAGAAATTTACACTGTCATTACAAAATATCATATGAAGTAAATTTTTATGTTACATTCATTTACACAAGTTATAATACAATTTTGAGATCGACTTGGGTGAGCTTTTCATTATAGATACAAAAATCCCAACCCTTTACAATGAATAACAAATCCCTTGTACATAGATTTGGAATCAAGGCTCAAGAGAAGACATGGCTCGATGAGTAACCCATGTTGTTTTCATCATCACCTACATCCTCCAGCCTTGAAAGAGCTACCCAAGGTCAAAGAACATGCCAATAATTTCCAAAATCCACTCATGAAGACCTTTAATTAACCCACATCCAAATCCACATTCAAAAGGCATGGAATGATCCACAAAACCAACTACAAGATCATCCCATGTAGAGACATGAAAATTTGGTTGCTAGAAGAAAAAGAATACCTACAATAACTCCAACATGGCCATGGCATCTCCAATCATCCAATATGTGCCTCTTTGAGCATAAAAAAATATTTTAGGGCTTCATTTGTTAGGTACATGGTCAAATCAAGCATGTAATGAAACCCTAATCCCATCCAACAAACCACCAACAAAAATTGCTTTAATTATGTGCCAAAACTACACTTTAATCCTCTTGGGCAGTAAAAATATGGTTTCATTAGTCATTAGTACTTTTCTTGTCACTCTAGATCCTTTCTAGTGACTGTGTGGCCTTATGAGCCATTCTAGTGAGTTACAAAGAAAACTAACAAAAAATAAAAAAGACTATAAGAATTTGAAGTTCAAGAGGAACTCACAGAAAAAATTTATGGTTGAGCTTGTTGGACTTTAGAATTAGTCTAAAATTCATACCAAAATGGGGTGCAAGGGTAAGCCTAAAGAGGAAACTTTAAGAATGGAAAGGCTCTCTAGCTATTAGGATGTTGGAATGACCTTATGACAAGTATTGGGGTTGCGATGGCTGAAATTCCTATACAAATTATCAAACCTCATAGTCGTAGTGGAATGATGGAATTGATATGAGGGTCAACAAATGCCTAATACCTCAATGCAAATACTTGAAAATTTTAACTACAGAGGAGTGGGTGGTTGGGATCACTAGGGAAAGCATGATGATACAAGGAAGTCTAATATGCCAAAACTCTAACAACACACATGACTTAGGAAGAGGCCCCTATAGCTTCAACACTTAGAATTTTTTAGACTTTTTGGGGATACTGAAGCGATGAACAAGTAGGGGACACCATAGAATTGATCACAACAAAATTGTACAACATTAAAGTTCACTTAAAGTTTCTCAGATCAATTAGCAAAGGTAAGTCACACAAAGCAAACATCATCATGAGAGCAAACAAAGGAAAACCTACAACATTTTACATATACATGGTTGGAATCCAACAGGGTGAACTTAATTAAATAAATATAAATTTATTTAAGGGTGGACTATTAAAAAGGGGGATAAATGATAATTAAATACATAATTTGAATATATTTAATTAATATTAGGAGGTTGATTGGAAAGGTAAATTAAATAATTGGTTTTATTTAATTAATGCTGAGAAGGAATAAAATGAGTGTGGTTAAATATATATAATTTTAGGTGTTTACATTTTGTCCCTATTTTAGATGGTGTTGTGACTTGACAAAACAATGTAATTTCAAAGAAGTATAAAACATATTGGCTTTGGAAGAGATGGGACTAGTGATAGGATGCCCTAGTCATTGGAAGGATGGGAGTGACAATTAGGAGGAGGGAGATATCTCATATCAATGACATCATCTCCCCATTGATGGAGTTGTTTCTTATTACCTCCCTCAAAAGTGTGGCTATAAGCCCTCCTTATGGAGAAAAACTTATATACGAATGTTGAGTTATGTTGATGCTTTTATTGTGCCTATGCAACTAAGTTGGGGAGTGTTAGTATCACTTGTTGTGTAAGACTCTTAGGATGGTAAGGAGGTCCCATAACCTCCTTCTAGTGAGGCATCTACTTGCATGGTTCCTTGATGAGATAATCCCCCTCTGCCTTCTCCTAGTACAAAAACCTATACCTAATAGTACTATATGTTTTGTGATGATTTAGTATCTCTAGTTTTAAAATTTTGTCACATATATTTTGATAAATAATACATATATACTACCAACTTTTTATCATAAACTTTTTTTTATATAATACTAAAGAATAATTAATATATAATGCTCACAAAAATATTTTTAAAAATTGAAACAAACAAACAAAAAAATCCATGATAAGTCAACCATATCTCATAGTCATTGATTTGTTGTATTCAACTTATAATCAAAATCAAATGATCGTGATAGTGAGGATATTGAATGGAATCATTGAGAATATTACAAAAAATTGGTATAAGTGTTACACTTGTCTTCTTCAATTTGTTTTAGATGTCTACTATCAAAGCTACCAAATCTTATAGATATTTTGGTGGGCTCTAGAATTCAGGTATCTTGGTGGCTCCTTTGAAAACCATTCAACTTCACCAATAGATCAAAGATCCAGTCCTCTTCAAGTTTAAAACTTTGGTACAAACCGACACCTTTTAGGTTTTGAATGCCCAAAAAGAAAACAACCTTCAGCCCATATTAGCCCACACCAGCATAATAATGTGGTGTCAAACTAAACGCTTTAAATAGCATTACAAAGGCCGATGGGAAAAAGCATTCCCTACCAAATGGTAAATGCTGGTACAAAATCATTTTCAGTGCCAGCTGAGTTGGTTTCTAGAACTCCCAGGACTAAAGAAGAATGTATTTTGATGGTGAAAAAATCGTATAGACACAGAAAGCATTGAATTGAAATGGCAGTGTAGCTTGTCTTCTACCTAATAATAAAACAGTACTACGTGGGAGGTTATGGATCTCATATGATAGTAAAATTATATATGATAGGAAAACTTCCACTTCATGCACAAATGTCCTACAATGGCTCTAGAAATTTTCACTGGTCGTGGCTGAATCTCCATCTCTTATAATTCTTAAAATGCTATTGTTAAGCTCAATCATAAAACACTTTTCAGAGAATTAAACAGAGAGACAAAGTTGTTGAATGATCTGATAAAGTAAGGCTTTGGGTAAGGTCAGTCGGGGAATAATATGGGAAGAACATCTTGTTGTTCTAAGGTTGGGCTTAAAAGGGGAAGATGGACTGCTGAAGAAGATGAGATCTTGACTAAGTACATACAATCCCATGGGGAGGGCTCTTGGAGAGACCTGCCAAAAAATGCAGGTCTGGTGACCATTAAATCTTTTTTCCCTTTTTCCATTTGTGTTATAGAATTTGATTGTTTGGTACTTTGTAGGATTGAACTATTTTTGGGTTCATTAGACAGTAATTTGAGATGATGAAAATGGTCTCTAATTAGTAGCCCAGTAGCTTTTAGAGTTGTACTAGATTTGGGTTCTACAGGTGAGATGAATATTGCTGCTATTGGTTTTCTCTTTCAACTCTCTTAAAAAGAGTTTCAGTGTCCTGTTGTTGGAATGGGATGTTTTTGGTTTCTTTAGCTAATGATTTGAGATGATGAGAAGTTGTGTTAAATGATTCTTGTTGTTATGGGTTTCTTCAAGTTTTGATTTTCTAGATTAATGGTCTTAATTTTCTGCTTAACTGTATATATGTCTGTTGTGCAGTTTGATTATTGTACAAAGGAAAGTGTATTGCATCCTCCTCTTCTTTTAAATCATTGGGTCATAGCAATATGAATTTTATAAAGGTGTTCCAGTATGCAACTGTAGTTTTTATGATTTTAATACATTGTGTAATTGTTTGCAGGGCTACTGAGATGTGGGAAGAGTTGCAGGTTAAGGTGGATGAATTATCTTCGCTCAGATTTGAAGCGCGGAAATTTCACTGCAGACGAAGACGAGCTCATCATCATATTACATGATATGTTAGGCAACCGGTACAGTTTTGTATGCCAATTTCATATTTGCTCTTTGAGTTCAATATTTTTCTGTGTCCAGAACTTTTTTTTTCTAAAAGAAAGTTTCAATATACCAGTGCTGTAGCTCATATAGCATTTACAGCCACATCCCAAGTAACTACTAAGTTAAAAAGAATAATTAAAAACATGAAATTTTCATAGTTCATTGATAATATTTTTGAATTTGATTAATACAAGTTTTTTTCCTCATCAATATTTTGGATCATATTTCATGAACCATTATCAAAATGATAATTAGAAAAGAGAAATTTGAAATTCGCATACCTCCTTGTTTAATAGCCTATGGCTTACTAGCCCTAAAGGTCTCGGGAATGGTATTCAGGATTAAATGATCTATGGTCCATTGATAGGTGGAGCTCATAAATGCCCTGAAGATGTTAATAACAGCCTAGAGATTTAAGTAAACTCAGTCTCTTTTATATTCATATCCATGAAGATTTTCTCTTAGAGGTATCATCTTTTTGTGAAACCTAATCAAGCCATGGCTTGTGTGGTGCTACAGATGGTCACGGATTGCAGAACGTATGCCAGGCAGGACAGACAATGAGATCAAGAACTATTGGAACACTCATCTCAGCAGAAAGCTTTCTGACAGAGGGATTGACCCAGTGACCCACAAGCCATTCTACTACAATTTCAGTTTGCAGCCCAAACAAGATGCTAAGCCTGAACTGCCATCTACACAATTTAAAGTAGCAGAGGATATGAAGAAGGCCTTACAAACAGAGAAACCCATGAAGCAAAATTCAGTCAACATGACTGGAATATATAAAAGAAAGAACTCTTGCCATGAAAAAGGAGCATTAAAGAAGAAAAAGGCTAAAATTGAGCAGCTTTCCTGGAGGATTTCTAACCAGTCTACCTGTGAATCTTATTCTGAGGCGATCTCTGATGAAATTAAGATAAAAATGCAGTCTCAAGAGTGCAATGTTTCAGTAATGGAGAAGGCTGAAGTGCCTGCTTTAACACGGGATGAAAACCCCAGTTCTTCATTGACAATAAATTCATCCAGCTTCTGGGAAGAATCATTTTCATCTAATATATTGCCTTCTTCTATGGATTTTTTTGGATCATTTTACACAGAAGACTTATTAATATTGGATAATCAGCTAAATGTCACAGATGACTGCTGCAATAATATGGAGCTTTTGTTCTCACATAAAACAGATGACCCCTGGTCTTTCTTTCTATCAAATACCGAGGAGTCTTTTTATTCTGTATGAAATGTTTTCTTCACCCTCCTACCTCTCATCACCTTCAGTAATGGTCAATTGTGCAAGATAAAGTGATGTTTTTGCATTAAATTTACGGTTGTATATGCCTTTGTTTTCTTCCCTTCCAAAAACAAGGAATCTTCTATTACTCAAGAGAACCAAAGAGTTCCCTTCAGTTATATATAACAGTATAAGAAAAACCTGTTCCTCCAAAGGCAAGGAAAGAAAGCACCATGGATTGTGCCCCAATATGTAAAGAGTTTACATATTTCCAGAATCAACTATAATTTTCTAAGACCACAACCACATTTTGCATAAAATGTCGAGGATTTGTTTGCTGGCATCATGGCTTACATAATTTAATGACTTTTTTTATTACAGATGGTTCTTCTCATGGAAATCCTAGTCATCTGGTATTGGAGGTGTTGGGCGGACTAGTTTTGGGACTGTTGAGTTTATCTTTTCTGTTTATAAGGGTTGGTATGCTAACAATGTGATGGAGGCTTTTGCCATTTTATGTGTTGTGGAGTGTGCTTGTGCTCTTGGGTGGAGACGGATCATTTGTGAATCTAATTCTCAGGTGGAGGTAGTGACTTTGCTGAAAAGGCAGCAATTGAAGGATGCCAATTGGCATTTGGTGGTTATTATAAAACAGATTCTTAACCTGTGTGCTTCCTTGAATTCTGTTTCTTTCTGTCATATTCCTCGAAAATGGAATGGGGTTGCAGATTGTTTGGCTAAATGGGCTTCTGATCATTTGTAAGATTGGAATATTGTTGAAAGGGGTCAATTATCCCCGGATTTTTCACAAAAGTTGGACCAATTAGTGGAGATAAATAGGGGTGTGTAATGCCCTTGCTTTGTATTGCTCTTTTTTGGATTGAATAAATTTTTACCTCTCTTTTAGTTTTAATTTTAAAAAATAATTTATTTTTTTACGAGGAATAGTGTTATATATTTTATTTTATAGAAACAAAAATATAATGCATTGTTTATATTAAATATAAATGGGATGGAATCACACCTCATAATCTAATCTGGAAACAAAAACATCAAAAGTGTTCAATTTCGTTGAACCACTTAGGCTATTTGAGCAACAAAAGGGGGGACCTTATAAGGAGGAGGACCCCAACCATCAGGGAGATTGTGCCCATTATGAATGGGTTCTCGACTCATAATGATATCATGTTTGATTTTATCTTCTTCTTGAGAAAGATCAACACAAAGAGAAGACATGGCAAGGTCTAGGTGGGGAGACTTCCCACTTTTAGGCTAGCTAGTATGGCCACATTAACCATTAATATGATAAGCTATAAAGCCTCATAAATCAGCTTTGTTAACCTAATTTTTGAGTGGCAAAACTAATTTAACATTATCCACCATGTGTTTGCTCATTGCCATTCGTTGTGGTATAATCTTGTGTGCAACTATATTTCTTTGGTAGCAAAACTAGTCTATGGCATGGTTGTCCTTACCTTTACACTTGGGGGGCAAGGATAACTAGTTTTGGAGATATGCATTCTTCTTGAAGGTCCCCTCTTCCCCCTTCTTTTCCTTAAAATATCAGCATAGCAAGTATGCCAACATTTTAAAAGGGGCATGTGACCCTATCCATTTCATTGGTGTCTTGTGAGATTTGACTTATTGACATACCCCCTTGGTGGTGGTATATTTATAATGCCCCCTGAGGCGCGGTTATCGATTCAACCCTTGTGACATTAAGCATTTATTCATCCCTCATGATGTTAAAATTTGGTCTGCTCCTTGAAGCATGATTTGCATAGAACTAGCATAATAGAGCTTGTGGGCCTAGAATTTGAGCATTTTTACATGGCCATCTACCATAACACATGTTTTCCAATGGAGTGATGTGTTTCATGAGTAAACTAGCATAATGCAACTTGCTAGCTTTATGAAACCCATTATATTGCATGGACACCTAACATAATGCAACTTTCTAGCTAGTGGATATATGTAGCTCATATGTATGTGATTTGGAATAATGCAACTTGTTGGTCCTATGAGAGCACCATCACTCTTAACATTTCATTTGACGAATGACATTTGATATGGAGAAAAATTATCAAACTAAGGTCTCTTTCCCTTACTAACTTGAATCCTTTTTAACATACTAACCTTGTGTTTCATGTCTTCTTTTATACATATCATGTTTGCATTCTTATTGTGTTGATTATGTGTTTTCCTTGTATCTTTTATGTGTTTTCTTTGTATATTTGGTGTGTTTATCTTGGTATTCCACATGTTTGTCTTGTGTATTCCATGTGTTTGATTCATGTATTCCTTGTATGCTTTGTGTATTCTTTTATGTATACTCCATTGGTTGTTTATTGAGTGCTTTATGTATGATTGAATATTTCTTGGTCTTGTGTGCATGTTTTTATTAACATTATGGTTGATAGGATCTTGAGTTGGGGGCTTGCACACCCCTCAACTTAGTGTCATCTTGTCTCTTTTGTGTTTTGATAACAATATATTCCTTTAGTGTGAGTATGAACATAAGATCATACTCTCACTAAAGTGGGGGATAAATGTAGTGTCATAAATTGTCAACCATGACAATTTCACACTACTCTGACACCCCTATTTTTCCTACAACATTAATTATATTAATAATTTATTCATTTCAATGACTGATTGAGAAAATAATCTAAATTCCTTAGCATCCCATAAATTTGGGCAAAAATCACCCAATCAAGGGCATGGACACCCTTGACCTTAAAGGTGACCTTTTTTAAATTTTAATTTTGGTGTTAATCTTTGGAGAATTAAAAAGATCATAGGTTGGCCTAATATTAAAAATATCAGTTGGGATTCATATATAAACAATTTATATTCTCATTTGAACATTAGAAAAGAGATGATTATGAACAAGGAATTAGTATGATCTAATGATGAAGATGGATTGGGTTATCCTCTACATGTTAGCTACAACAATCTAATCTGTTTTATGGACTAACCTCTTGTAGGTCTGTCAAGCAATCCAAGCATCCATCAATCAAATTTGATGGCAACTTCGGGTGTGGACATCACTTTGACAAGAGTTTCATACCAAGGTAACATTATCATTTATCATTTGTTTAAGTCAATTATTGTTATTTGGCCTCTGTCTGACCTAAGGTAAGCCCTCTTTCTCATCATCATTTATTGTATGTGGAGGTGGAAACACCAAAATGGGGTTTAACTTGGGAAAGCCCCTATACAACACAACTGTTCCCCCTCTTTTCATGTGTGCAAGTCAAATCTGAAGGTTTCATCAACAGACAACTACAGGAAACATAATGTAGACTATAACACAACATCTGAGATTCACAGATCCTGAAAATACAAACTTTCTAGTCTAGGGCGCCAACACCCTTGACCCTCAAATTTAGGCTCAAATTTTGATAGCAGGTTCCTCTTTGTCACTATTTTCTAGATCTGGGTTTGTTGTATTAGTTCTTATTTTCGTTTGTGTAATAAATTACATTTTTAGATATAGGGTTTATGTCAAATGGGCTAATTAAAACACACATCAAAATTCTCCTCTTTGCAACTCAAAGGGAACAAATCCTAGGAGATTGTCTATCCATTGTGGTAGCAAGCCAATCATCCACCCTAGTTGTTTTTATGTTCAAATGTAGAGGGAAAGTGAAAAAATTTGATACTAGTTAATCTTCTTGTCGGATCTAGCATCTCTTTTCCTACTCTACAATTTGAAATTCTTAAAAAAATCACGAATCCATCTCCATGTAGTTTGGGCTCATGAGAAAAACTAGCACAAATTCTTGAGAGTTTCCATATATCCTTAAAGAGGATAGAAAGGTATAGAAATACCCAAAGGAAAGACAAGATCCAATGGGGAGATATTGATAGGAGATACTAAGAAAAATGAGTTGCTTTGGGTTCCGCAAGGGTGGACTAAACTATTTGAAATTTGCAACAGCATTGAGAAGCAATGAACTAGAGATTCAACCTAGCATTGAGCTTTGAAACATTAGAAAATAGAGAGAAAACCAAGAATAACCCTAAAAGGTTTGTAATTTATAAAACGAACATATAGATACCATTTCCAATCCTTTGGCTTGGTGTAGTGGATTCCGATAGGTTATGAATCATATTAGGAGAAACTAATTACAAATTGGTGTTAAAATACTCTAGATCATGGTTACCGAGCTTGTATTTGGGTTTGACTTTAGGCCAAGAAACCTAAGTCTTAGTGGTTATAGGAAAAATATTTGAAATAGTAAATTCCACATTTGTACAATCTTAAAGCACATGCCTAGAGAAATTTAGTAGGGGGTCTATCATAGCAAGTGATCATAGTGTAGAGGATGATTTTTCCTACTCCCTAGTCTCTAGGATGAAGAAGAGTCTTATGGGAGCGAATTGTCCTCAACTACCTCAAGGAAAAAGCTCAAGTAATGGGTGACGGTTAAGGGAGAGTTTGGGCAATGCTTTTTGTATTTTATGATTGTTTATGATAGACAACTTCAAAAGATGAGCGAACAAACCTTAGAGGTCTCGAGATATTGAAAGGCAAGCTCTTGGCCAGAGGATGAAAGCATGAACCAAGGACAACAACATGACACACTAGAGTCTCTATGGTGCACTAGTGTCTCGTATGGACCAAAAACACAAAAGGGTTTGCTAACTACCCAAAATCTATAGTTTGATAGTTTTAACAGAATGTTGGAAATTTTAAAGCAATACAACAAGAAGAATACTAACTAATAAGAAAATAAACTATTTTACGAAATGATATGTAGTGGAAGAAAAGGGATTAACTTACGGGTGGTCCGATAGGGAAAAATTCTAGAAATCCGCCAAGTCAAAATTGGCGAATTTCTCGCACCCAACAGGGTGTCCAAATCACCCAGATTTTTTGAACTATAGCTCCAATGCATGTCCATTCGCCAATGATTTTTTTTGTGAGGCTTATTTAAGCAAGAAATTCACCATTGTCAAACTACGCGTTTCAATTGGACTGACTAATATTTTTTCCTGGAATCCCGAAAGCGTTTAATAAAACACCTACATATTCGCTAATACTATTAAAACAACATTGTATCAGGACTCATTTCGCCAATTAAAATTTACAAATAGTTGCTTGTGAAGACCCATTTCGCCAATTAAAATTTATAAATAGTTGCTTATGAGGACCTATTTAGCCAATAACATTAAAAAATAATTACATTTGAGGACACATTTCACCTTGAAAATTACAATGTATCATTGTATAAGCACACAGGATTCGCCAAATTCTTAATATACCATTTAAAAATCCTATGGAATTTGCCAAATAAGGAATCATGGATTGATATAAATACAATCTAAAGTGTCATTTATTCTTACAAATTTTGTTCAATTTTGAGGTTCTACTTCTCAATTCGGAAGTCAGTGAAAGCCAAAAACGTAGACTTAAAGGTGAGTGATCATTTCTTCATAGTGTTATCAGTTATAATAATAAGTTTTCTTTATCTCTTTTCCATTCTTGCTTCAGTATTAAAGATGATATTATGTAGGGAATGGGATCTATATTATTATTGTCTATCCTTAAACAAGAAGACATTTTTTTCCATTTTTTATTTGAAGTGAGAGATGAATATGCCAAGCAAACCAGATATCAATATGTCAAGTGACTCGAGCAGAAAGGGTAAGGCTCCTGTCGCTCCTCAGGGTGGTGAAGAAACTCCTGCCACTCCTCAGGGTGGTAAGGCTCATGCCACTCCTCAAGGTGGTGAAGAGACTCTTGCCGCTCCTCAAGCTCCTCAATGTGGTGAAGAGACTCATGCCGCTCCTTAGGGTGGTGAAGAGACTAGGAGGCCATCAAAATTCCAAAAACTTAGACGTTCCATATAGTCTTACTTTGGAATTTCCAAAGCTTTTGATCCATCAGGTCAAGATAGAGCTACATCATCAACTCTTCCATCAAATATTGGTAGCATTCACAATACCTCACCTCCACCGGAAGGTCAAGTTGAGATTGCCATTTATTTATATCAAAATGTATCAAATCGGGATGGCAATACAACAGAAGATGTTTGAAGGGATACCATGGGCCCGGTTAGCCAAAATGAGATAATTGACTTGGATGAGGATGATGATGTTGGTAGCAAGAAAAGAAGAAGCAAATAAAAATGGGGCACGAGTGGGAAATGACAAGGAATTTTCAACTTGGTTGGTTTTCAAAGTACCCATTCATGGTACCAATGGGGATTGACAATGCAAACGATATTGAAAAGGAAACGTTGGCCAAATGTAAGATTTTTAGTTGGAAATGTGGAAGAGCTAAGACATTGCAGCTAAAGATTGACACTATAGAAAAGCATATTCGTAAAGTTTATGAAAAACAAATCATAGACATAAAGGAACAATCAGTCATACGATGGAAATCAAAGGAAGAATGTCTTCATGTTAGGTATGTCGTAGATTATGAAGAGCATAAAAAAAGAATGTTGAACATTGCTACATGTAAAGGTACACTTGAGGCTCAATTTGGAAAAGAAATGGAAGTAGCAAATATGTCAAAAACTGTTCAGATGAGTGTTTTTTTTCATATTTTGTCTAGAGGGCATCCTATGACATACTACCCAGAATACTCTAGTTTATTATCTTTTTTGAATGTTCCTCACTATCCCTTATCACATTGGTTAGTAAATGTTGGATGGGAATGGGCAAAATTTCTTGCTGCAATTGAAAAGGAAGATTTAAAGGAGAAAGTAAAAGAGTTAAATTTCATTGCATTATCTTTAGATGAAGTTATTGCGGTAGACAATACTTATTGGGTCTATATAAATTTGTATACTGTAGAACAAAATGTTCACCAAGCTCATCTTCTCTGTGTTCATAAAATGAAGGACAGTTCAACATCGCAAAATATATTTGAACTAGTCAAGAAATCTTTGAATGAAATTGCAGGTATGGATGAGTTGACAATTGCCAAAAAGTTGGTGTGTGTAGGAGCTGATGGAGTTGTATTTATGCAAGGTCAAAGGACTGGTGTTTGCACAAAGTTACAAACTACTTGTGCACCATACATGCTTGGCATTCACTACATGGCCCATAGAATGAATTTAGCATTCAAAATTGTAAACAAGTTTCCTACATGATCAAAAGTTGAAAATCTAATCTACGAGATCCATGCATACTTCTACTGAAGTCCCAAATGTTTCATAGAATTTCAAAATTTTGCTAAGGGAATAACACCAAGAAACAGGCTTCTCAAGGATTTTGATACCAGATGGATCTCCCTACATGGACCAGCACAATGAGTTCTTTCAAAATATCAATCATTGATTGGAGTGATGTACGAGCATCACAGCACAGTAGACAAAGCTCCTGGCCTCTTACATAGGCTAAGCAATATAGAGACACTCTTGACTTTAACTAGTCTTCTCCCCATGTTGGATGAGATGAACAATCTTGTGAAGAAATCCCAAGACAGAACTATGTATATTAATGAATATTCCAATCTACGTAAACATACATGCTTGGCCCTCGATCATCTATATCTAGCGCTGACACAAGATGGCCCAAATTATTTCATGTGGCAAAAAATTACTGATTTGAATAATCCTGATAATTGTTTATAGTTTAATGCAAGCGAGCACTTATGTATCTGTGTACATGGATATGAGATACCAATGTACCATTGTAAGACAACTAGGTGCTCTAGCAGAGAGGTAGCTATTAAGGAGGAAGATTTTAAAGGCATTGTTAAATCTGTCGGTGATAATTTGAAGGAAATTGCAAAATCTCTTTCCTCAGAGATATGTGAAAGATTCCCTCGACATGAAATACTTGAAGCCATGGGTATTGTGTATCCTCAATTTTGGGAAAATCAAGAGAACCCAAAATATTTTCATGATCAAGTAAAAATATTGATCGAGCAATTTTCAAAAAGTGTAACATATGATGAGCAGAAAATAGAAGGAATTTTAAATGAAGCTAATCTTAGAAAACAATCTGGGAGATTTGCAACAGCTATGAGGGACCAGTATAAATCCATGGGCAAGGAGAAGGCCTTTGAACTGAGATCAATAAAAAAGGTTTAGACAAACTTAGGTCAGGGTGAAATATTGTGTGGTTCGATATCAGAATATTTCAAACTTGTTGATTTATGTCAAACAATGATATTGGGGTCGGTGGAGGATGAAAGAGTTTTCAATACATTAGGGTTTTTGAAATCAAAGTTAAGAAACAAACTAGACAAGAATTTGGAAAATTGCTTGAGGCTGAAAGGAACTGTGTATAATGTCTCTAATTTTCCTTTTAAAAGGGCACTCACAATTTGGAGGTCCATATGTGAAAGAAGGACTAGATTGTGCAACACTCCAATTCCAAACACTGGTACTGGTGGCAGTGGCAGTGCAAATAGGACAGATGAAATTGACACAAATCACACAATGAATATTGAATTGATACATAGGTCGAAGAAAATTAAGAGAAAACTTGGAATCAAATTCAAAATGACTCTTTTACTTTATCTGATGATGAATGTCAGTTTGAGGACCCTGACTCTGTTTGGGAAATGGAAGAGTATTAGCAGCTTTTAGGTATTTATACTGCACTTCATGGATCAGTTTCCATTGTTCCATACTGTAGTTGATGATATTTTATATTGTATTCAATGAAATTATGAATCATTGCACTTCATGATATTTTATTTTATATTGTTCATGAATCATATTCCAAAGTCAAACTGTAATTGATGATATTTTATGTTGTATTCCATGAAATTGTGATATTTTATATTTTATATTGTATTTTATATTTTATATTAGTATGTACATAGCATTTAATGAGGTGTCAGATGGCGATGCCTTTGAAAGGAAAGATAAGTCCATAATGTCATGTGGTCGCTGAAACTTGGAACCTTAGAACCAAAGTCTAAAGTTTTGAATATTTTGAAACCTCTGACCCACCGCATCGACTAGAAAGATGACCAAGAAAGACTTGCAACTCAACAAAGTGAACCATGAACCAAGTCAGGGAATTGAGAAGTTATGAAAATTTAGAACTCCATGACAAGGTTATAAAAATCTGAGGACTAGTGACTAAGCTTGTTTTGCTCCCTTATTTTGATTCTATCGTCTCTCCAGCTGTAACATTTTACATGAATTATTAATCAAATCTGATCAATGATCTTTCATTAATCTTCTTTGTCATTAATATTATGCAATATGCATTGATGTATGTTTTAATTTTGGCTTTGATTTAATGAACCAGTTAAAGTACCTTGATTAAATCATTAAAACATGAATTCATATAAATGTTTAGTGGATCTGCTAAGTAGTCATGGAGATTGAGTATTGATGTGTGAATTGTAATACAATTTCACTAAGATAATGGATCCCTGGAATTAAAATCACCTTATAGTTCATATTTTAATTGTGTTAAAAGAAAAACTTGAGCATGTACTCAGTGATTCATCACTCAACTCAATTCGTATTAGATTAATAACATATTAACAATAGTATTAGTAGCATATACAACAATGAACATCAACAATCATTTAAAGTGTATCTAGAAGTTAAAACCACTACCAGACTTTTTCTTCAAATGATATAATAAATAATACAGATAATTGAACATCAACACATTACTGAAGTATGAATTTGAGCTTTTAAATTGATTATCACATGAAGGAATACATAGAGGCATTGGCAATGCAAAATCTTGCTCAAAGACAACTTTGCACAGAGCTGAGTTGGAACTTGGAAACTCATATTATCAAAAATTAAATCACTGCATCATCTTTTCTAGCAACTTCCACTCTTCAGGTGTTGGAATTGTCATTTGTTCTAACTGATGTTGTTTGACTTGAAGATTTGTTAACAATTCATGATTCAAATTGGAACCTGTCTTGGATTCTTCAGCCAATTTTGCATTCAAGGTTAGCAATGGTTTGATGGAATCCAAATTGGTCACCACATCTAGATTCTGAGGAAACTGGTCCAAATCAATCTTTTTTGCATCCTCCATCTCCTTTCTAAAATCATTATTTCCAATGAATTGCTCATTTGTGTCAAAAGCCTCCGGCAAACCAAGCTTTGTGAATTTCCTTGCCTTTTCATCCACCTTCTTCATCTTGTCTGCAGCCAAATGCAAATATTCCTTTGTTTCACGCATTCTCAAACACTTTTCAATGACATATGACAATGCCATTGATATAGTAAGCCGATTAGTAATCCCTTTTGATTTCAAAACATTGTCATTGGCTTTGTAGACTGTTTGTTGAATTTGATTTGTCGATTTCTGTAATGCCAGCACATTTTTGTTGTCCATTAAATATTTTTTGAGATTATTATGATGTTGTCTGATAGCATCAATCAATTGAAACATGTTACACAAATGATCAATCCCCTACATTATTTCATCCCAGATATTTTGTTTCATATGCCTCATTGTTTCTATACAAAATACAGATAACTTATTTCGACAAGACTTAATTTCATCTTTTGCTTCCATCAACTCTGCCTCCAATCTTTCATTTCTTTTTCTCTCCTCCAATTTTTGTTCCCACTGTGCATTTCCATTTGCAATGCTTAGTCTTAATTTTTTTGAAGGGGATTTTTTCTCATCATATTTCTTGTTACTCTCATCTAGCCTTTGCTTTAATTCATTCATTATAGTCTCATTTTGCTTATCCTCTTTGCTTGTTGATGTAGAGACAAATTTTTTAATTCTTTTTTCTAATTCATTGCTCTTGTTATCTGTTGCTTTCCTCTTTGCTTTCTCATTTGCTAGGTCTGCCTATAAATTTTCAATTTGAGTTTGCAACATTTTTTCTCTATCTTTCTTTAGCAATGATGTGTACACCAATTCATTGTTCTTCTTTGATACATTAATTTTGTCAGTATTTTTGAGTCCAAAAAAATTCAATTGAAAATTGTTCACCTCGCATTCAGATGGAGCCATCTGATTTGCTGGTTTTTTTTCAACTGTGGAAACAAGAATTGTTTACTCCATGATTTCTTTACTTGTGTCAAATGTGGGTAATACCATGGTTGTTGCAGGATTTGAAGTTAGAGCAGATGCACTCTCCATCAGTTGCTTCTTTTCTTTTTTATTCAATTTTGATTTATTTTTAAACTCTTCAATGTAATAAAAACCCGGGGATGTAGGAACAATGGAATGCTTGAATGGTGAAGGAATAGGAGTACTTGCAGTTGCTAATGATGTCGCAGCTAGACTAACTGGCATTGGGGGAGTGCTTGGAAATAACTCCTTTGTGGTGGATCCACTAGGGGTGTGACTTGGAGTTCGACCTGTCAAAATCCTTTGCCTCTTTTATATGCCTTGATCCCCTGGTGTTTCTATGGTATATTGTGTTGTTGTCCTTTTGTGTGTAATTTGTTGTTGTGGCACATGTTGACCACTCCTAGTACTACTACCCATACCATCGTCACCAGAGGCAGTTCTAGTTGCACTAAGCCCTCCACCATGGACATGTCCTAGTTGTGATTGTGTTTGACCATGGTGACGAGGATTTGAAGCTCTAACAAATTGACTTGTTTTCCCTAGGTCTAATTTTTCACCTCCAACCCTAAGGCCAGATTTATCAACTATTTTTCTATGCTCTACATCTATTACCATCCAAGGGCCTTGTCTTTGGGACCCCAAAGGACCACCTTCATAACCCATTTTTTCAGCTATGGTAAATGCTTCTTTTGTGGCCTCACTTAAACCAAGTTTGGAATTGACATGGCTTTCTTCTTCCCTATCATCATTAGATTCATCATCACTTTCTTCATCTTCTCATTCATCTGGATGCTCTATATTCCATAATTTTATAAATTCAAGATCTTCTTCATTATCTCCATACACTGCAAGAGCTCTTGGATCACCTAGCTCCTTCCTCATAGACCAAAAGATAGTAATTTTTTATCGTGACCAATATTTTTTCTATAACTTCCTTGTCTATAGAATCTAGAATTTCTTACTCTACTATATGGTTTATGACTTTTTTATAAAAAAATTGATGTACCTCCTAATTGTCTTTTGATGCAATGCCATAATTTCTATTAACAATTTTTCAAAAGAAATACCATTCTCAGCATCACTTTTATCCATTGATACTTTGACCTCATCCCGAGAATCCTTGTTTCTCAAGTTTTCAAACAAGGGTTTACTTTGATGTTGAATTCTACTTCCAGTATTCTTATTGAGCACAACCATTTATTTAATGGTGTCACATGGATCATACTGCCAATGACAGATAGCATCAAAATCAAAAAAATTCAAAAGATCATGTGCCACACTAAATGTTATTCTCTCGAATGTGATCCCTCCACATGAAAAAGGTAAAGAAGGAAATAAGGTATTCTTCCCTTGACCGTTAAAGTGTCTTTCATCAGCATTTTGCATCTGCCTTACATATTCCAAAGCAAAAACCCTTTTTGTCATATGTATTGGAAGTTTGTATGGTTGTACCTCTGATCCTTAAAATCTTAGCAGAGTATATTCTTCCATTAAGTACCAATCAACCAATTGTATTTTTTTTCCTAGTTGAATGTAGTTTCTACGTGACATAGGCAATCTAGGCATTGGAGTATTTGTAATTGCTTGATGCAATGGAGCCAAAAAATAGTCTACAAAATGATTGTAGTTCCTGTGAGAATCATGCATCCTTATCACAGTGGTCCATTCATTTACTGGAGCCATTTTCTTTTTCTCAACATTACTATAGGGTTGAATCTGAAGCTTGTTGGTTTGAAGCATTCCTCTAAATTTGAATAGAAAAAGATAGCACAAGTAGGTTGTGAACCTAAATGTCTTGGTGGAACCTCCTTTAATCATTAAAAATTGTTTATGCATGGATTCTACAATGTGCCCAATAAAAATATATTTGACATGTTGAACATGACAATGGATATTATATACCATTTCAAGGAGGCTTGCACCCACTTCCAAATTGCTATCTAGTCTAAGGAAAAATGCTAGCATGGAAATAGTATCTTGAACCCATGGTTTAAAAATATCCAAATCATAAGGAGGCTTATGATCACCTTTCTTTTTTTTCAATCCTAAACTATTCTATTTAAGAAAGAATTTTTCTCCATTTCATCCACTACTTCATAATCACTAGCAAGCTTTTCTAGGTCAATGTGGACATTTCCAAATTCTTCGGTTTTAAACCCCAAGGCCAACACTTTTCGAAGTTCTTCTGCATTAATGGATAAAAATTCTTCTTTGTTATCTATATTAACAATTTCTCTTTTGTTATCATCATAATTTAGGGTACAGACCATGATAAATTCTGGGAAAGGGAAAACTTCATGTAACATCATGCACCCTAATCCAGTTACCCACAGTGCATTGATACTATTAACTTGCATTTTCTTTGCAGCCTTATTCTTAGACAAAAATATAAATTCTGAGGTATGCCTACCATAGGTTTCAAGATCATAAATGTCATGGTATTCATCAGTGAAACATAGAGTTTTAAGCAATTTTACATAATGTATTTTTTTATCCAACATTGCTCTAGTGGTACTGGTGGTAGACATGTTGATACAATCAACAATGTGAAATTTGTGAATTCCCTATTAGTCCTTAATTTTTCTTAATTCTTAAGCCTCTTAACCCTAAACCTAAACTTCAAATTTTGATAAAATAAGATTTTAAGAAACATCAAGGAATGAAATGTAGCCACAAGAATTCTTTAACTTACCCAGATTTTGAATTTTGATTCTTGAAGTTGAAACTGGGTTGAAACTTGAAACTAGGTTACTAGAATGGCTTTGTTGGAGGTGGAATTGTGGAACCCAGAACAGGGTGGTGCACTACAATGAGCAAACTGAAGACTAAAATCTCCCTGTGTGTTGACCCTCTAACTTCAAAATAAAATCACTTAGCAATAGAAAGTGTTGTTTTTTCAAATATTAAAGTGAATGACACCAAAACATCTACTCATTACTTATGGACTACACAGTACACAATTAGGTAGTACATGGCTGACAACATTTAAAACAAGTCATTAATGATTTACTCCTACATTGATAGCGAATTATAAACTGTTGATTTTTGTTAATGTAACGGTTATAGGGTGATTCCAGAGGTTTAAGTTTGCAAGCCTAGCACTCTGTGCATTTCATTCTGAAATGCAACTACAACCATACATCAAATGTTCATCAAACGGTTGAGTAATTTATGATATAAATAATAAACATAAAACATGTGTTTTAAATTTTCTTTAAACTTTAATGTGCTAGGATTGACATCAAGGCCAAGGGGCCAAAAACTTAACATTGCAAAGGCCTTAATAAAATGAATTACAATGTCACATTAATAGCGCATTGCACAGCCATTAATAGCACTGAACTTGCAAAGGAATTAATAAAATGAATTACAATGTCACATTAATAGCACAACCATTTATTTTATTACAACTTAATTACAATGTCACATTATTACATAGTACAAATACAAATGTAAGCACAAGCGCCAAGCTTCTACTAGACTGCTAGTGAAAAGTTGAAAATGTAAATGTGATACATGTATCTCTAAAAATAAATGGAACTTGTCGGGTCAACCATGAGCTCTAAAAATAAACACATGGGATTTGTCGGGTCAACCATGAGCTCTGAAAATAAACACATGGGACTTGCTGGGTCAACCATGGGCTCTAAAAATAAATGTATGGGGAAATGAGGCCCAATCAAACTAGGGAAATGAGAGTTGTGAAGATACAAAATGTACTTAGCCCCTTTCACAACCAGACTCATGAAAAAGATGAGGGGTTGTAAAATTGCTCCCATGCAGAAGATGAGCACTGAAAATAAATGCATGGGGCTTGCCTAGGAGACTATGGTGTCTTAAAATAAATGCAAGAGACTCTCTTGGCCAACCATGTAGATGATGAGGGGTAATAAAATTTCTCCCATGCAGAAGATGAGCACTGAAAATAAATGCATGGGAATTGCCTAGGAAACCATGCAGACAATGAGGGGTAGTAAAACTACTCCCATCTTCTACCTATTTCCTCCATGCATCAAGATAGCAATTATGTCCGTTAGAGCTCCTCATCCTAGTTCAAAACTTGTTTGAGAAGTCAGGTGAACCAAATCAACTTCTTTCCAATTCCACCCATTCTAAACATGAAGGAAATTGATCTTTTACTCTGTAACTACGTAACTGGAGGCAGAAGAATTTAGAGCATCCCCAATAATATCACATCATCTTCTTCTTGAATCCTTATTAAGTTATTAACCCTACAAAATGAAAACCCTTATGACAATTCAACAAATGATTTTAGTTGTCCTCACTATCCTTATTTATAGGCCAAAAATGCTACCAAAATTGCCACTACTAGCCTGGTCCCTTGTACACCTCGCACGTGTCACATGTGAGGTTGTGTATAGTTACTATTGACTAGTAATAATTGTGATTCGCACAAACCAAAAATCCAACTTAATTGGTACCTCAAGCTAGCTACATGCAAAGTTGCAAATTGTACCTCAAGCTGGAAAGCTGTCAATTGTCAAAATCGGCAGTGCCATGCAAGCTATCGATTTGATTGTCAAAATCACTGGATTATTGACATCATCATCTATGATTTTATAGTACATCGTATAGTTTTCAATATAAAGTTATCCAATCAATCACTCTGGCTATTCATGTGGCATTAATCCATGTTGCCACCTAGTACCACAGCCAATTTGAGAATTCCAATAGAATAAATGAAAGGTAGAGTACTTCGATGCATTGAAAAGAGAGAATTGCATGTCTCATTTTACCTTAATCATTATCAATTTCCACTAATAAGTCACAATAAATTTTTCTCACTTATGATTAGAACTATATGTTGATAATTACTATTAGTTTTAAAAGCCACATTTAACATTTTTATATTGATCCAAGCAAAAGGGATTTACAAGAATGGAGCCACAAAAATAATTTTACTTTAAGTAGCTATTGCTAAAGACTAAAGTACATAGTACATAACCAGCATGGCCACTGGCCAAAAATCCACTGACCGTGACAACAAACCAGTCACAAAGTACATATTACAAGAACTGTTATGTTGTACAATAAAATATAGACACGGGACACGTCAAACAATTCATTACTATTTTTTTTGTAACATTAGCTAAGGTCATCAACTAGTTGTTTGAGTAGAACGTGGATTGAATTTAACAAATTAACAGTAGAGAAGAAAAGTGAATCACCCAAAACCTTCCTCCAAAACTCCAGACTCTTTAATGATTCAATTTTCATATCACATAGTAGAGCCCATCTCATATTAACCAGGGCAAGAGCCTGCACTATAGAAGCATGCAATTCCACTTTCCTAAAGATTCCACCAACAGGCGCTAACCCACTTTCAAAATTGTAATGCTCCAATGCCAACTCCAATGAAGAAATAGAGTAAATGAAAGGTTGCAAATAACATATTGCCAACATCTTCACCAAATCTTTATTGATCAAAATGTCCATGCAATTAGACAAGAAAGTCGAAGCTACCTCAAAATATAGAGCACAAGGGTTGTTTTGAAGCCTTTCCCTACCCACAATTATTCTAATAGCATCCTCAACCTGCACATAAGGAATTGTAAAAACCATACCCAACTTTCATCTGTCATATGCATCGTCCCTTCTTTTCTCCCAAAAACATTTGGGTAGCATGACATGCCATGAAGACTCCATAATATCTCAGTTAAATTGAGAATAGAGAAGAAATAAATCAATTCCAAATATATTATAAATGATATGAATAACATCAAGTTGGTGAAGTATATATAGAAGTTAGCACGAACACAATCAATATGACAGCACACTTATCATTTTTAAATTCACCACTATCATTGATGTGACAATTAACATTTATTTCAACACTTGAATAATTATAAACAAGTGCTTAAAAGGTATGCCCACGATAGATGACAAGATGGTTGCATAGTGCACATGCAAATAAACTATAAAGTTATTTTAAAAATGGGGACATCGCTAGGTTGACGAGACTTGACCCTCGGGATTAAAGAGTTAATATTTAAGGCTTTGTCATAAAATATTTTGGTCTAACTTAGGCAATATTAAATGGTGAACAAGAGCACGATGACTGATAGATCTAAATAATTAATAAAATCTCAACCATTGATTTCTAGAAATCTAACGGTTCTAGTGTTATTCCAAAGGTTTCAGTTCGCAAGTCTAGTGCTTCAAGGATTTTCTTCCAGAATACATATGTAGTCGTCTATCAAAAATTCATCGAATGGTCCCTCTTTTAAAACAAACTTTATGCACGTGCATAATTTAAAATAGGGACATCGCTAGGTTGATGAGACTCGACCCTCAGGATTAAAGAGTTAAGATTTAAGGATTTTCCATCAAATATTTTAGTCTAACTTAGGCAATATTAAACGGTAAACAAGGTTACAAGAGCACGATGACCAACAGACCTAAATAATTAATAAAATCTCAACCATTGATTTCTAAAAATCTAATGGTTCTAGTGTTATTCTGGAGGTTTCAATTCACAAGTCTAGTACTTCAAGGATTTACTTCTAGAATGCAACTATAGCAGTCCATCGAAAATTCATCGAACGGTCCTTTTAAAACAAACTTTATGCATGTGCATAATTTAAAATGGGAACATCGCTAGGTTGACGAGACTTGACCCTCAAGATTAAAGAGTTAAGATTTAAGGCTTTGTCATAAAATATTTTGGTTTGATTTAGGCAATATTAAACAGTAAACAAGAGCACGATAACCGACAAACCTAAATAATTAATAAAATCTCAACCATTGATTTTTGAAAATCTAACAGTTCTAGTGTAATTCAGGAGGTTTCAATTCACAAATCTAGTGCTTGAGAGATATACTTCTGGAATGCAACTACAATCGTCCATCAAAAATTAATGTTGTGTGGTCGCTGAAATTTGGAACCTTAGAACCAAAGTCTGAAGTTTTGAAAATTTTGAAACCTTCGACCCACCGACTACAAAGATGAGCAAGAAATACTTGCAACTAAGGTTAGGAAAAGCACCAAAACCCTGACTTTGGTGAATTAAGATAGGAAAGATGGCAAGGACGGTGCACTTATGAAGTGAAGATCGTGGGTAGATTTTAGCAAGTGGACATGACTGGAGGATCAATGGGTAATTAAGATTGCTATGTGCGGAGTTTGGAAAATTATTACCTCTCGACCCTCGATTAGCGAAGTTAATAATAGAGTTTGGCATGGAGAAGAAGGCACACAAAAATTCTGAAAGAGTGGTGGTGGTGGCAATGTAGCTGCAACAATTTTCAAATGGAGGCCAACTTCACTCTGTGTTCGAGGAGGCAATTAAACCCATTTTATGGTGAAGCTTCTAACCAAAGATTAATGTGTATGTTTTAATTCATTGATGGGAGGTTGGTACAAAGTGTGCGGATGATTTTGGGGAAATACTTTGGAAATATGAGGCATAGATACATGAATAACATGGATGTATACTCCTTAATTATAGCATGGGGTTTGGACTTGGGGGAATCAACAAGCACAGTGAGAGAAGTGATGGAGATGATTGTGCATAGAGATTTCTTGGAAGGATTAGAATCAATACTTGAATGGGTAGTTCTAGGTGAAGGTTTTGACATATGAGAAGGCTTTGAAAATGTGGAACTAGAAGGGGCAAAAGGATGCATCCCTTTCATGCGTTGGCCAAAGGATGAGATTAAAAATTGATGCAGGGAAGAAGCAAGGTTAGGTTGGCAAGCATTGAAGCTCTTTATGGAGCTAATGAAGGTGGAAGCAATTATAGCAGAGGAGAAAGTGGAGGCAGAGTGCATGGAAGCATAGGCGAAAGCAAAGGCAAAGTGTATGAAAGAAAAAGGATAGAATGCGAGGAAGCAAAAGATGAAAGGCAAAGCAACAAGGAAATTTGGTTATGAAACGGGTAGCACTAGTTGAATTTGTAGTTTTTGTAGGGTTTTTGCAAAATTAACGTAAGACTAGTACTAAATTTTTGGCTTGTTGGGGGTTGAACCCTATTATGATTGTTTAGTGTGAATAGTAGGTACTAAAAAGGGTAAAAGAACGATTGAAAATCTTGTTGAAATATGTAAGGTAGATACAAATAGTTGTGGAACTAGTTTTAGTTGGGCAGGGTTACTTTTTCTGTTATGAAACATGTTAAGATGCTTTTTTGAAAAAATTGTTATAGTTGTAGGTGATTTTTGGATGGTTGATGAAAACAATGAGGCAAATAATCCTTATTTTCATGCATTTTTTATTAGTTTGTGTAGACATCCAAATTTGACCACTTCCATATGGTCAAAGTCGTCTTCTTAATCATCTCTTTGCTCTTTTAAAATTGTCCTCTTTGTCGGTATTAATTAAATTATTCATTTAATTAATATTATGTTTCTTGCATAAGGTTTCCCAAGGTATTTAATTTAATAAATACTTTTCCCCTCTTTCCTCTCTAAATTAAATAAATGTATCACTTTATTTAATTTGGTCATATTATCTTTATTCCTTATTTTTCTCTCTCATTGTCACATCCTCCAACTTTTGCAAGTTGGTCTCTAATCCCTCTTAGCAATCTAACCCTCTTTCTTAGTCATAATTAATTTATGATTAAAATGTGCACACCCCTAATCATTATTAGGGTCCCATCTTCCATAATTTTTCACTTGCCTCTAATGAGTCCTTAATTAGTCTAATCAAGTACTTGCACAACCTTAATCACCTAATTAGGTCATCTCTAATCCCCATATCATTTATGGAATGTGTCCTTAGTCAAATTCATTAAAATTTTTCTCTTTTTGAACAAGGCATCTCCATTCCCTATGTGAATTTTTAATTCGCATTTAATCCCCCAATGCATTTAAAGGAATTTTAAATTCCTTTTCTCATCCCCATAAGGATATTTGAGAAATTTTTAATTCCCCACATGTCCTCTCACCCACATGGGGACAAGTACCTCCTTTATGAGGAGATCTTGTCTAATCACAAGGTACTATGTACCCCCCTCCATGTCATGTACTATCCTTCCACCTCATATACATTTCACCTTTTTTGAGCCATATCACATGCCACATGTCAAGATGTGAGGGCTTGTGAGTTCTCAACTCACCTTGGCCCTACATCTTGATCTTGGTGGCTCAATCTTGACCATCCATATTCCTAGAGATTTCCAAAGTCTCTATAAATACCCCCTCTTTTCTCTCATTTTAGGGAGATCATGCATTGTAGCCAAACTCTTGCAATTTTTTCCTAAAATCCATACTTAGTTATTTTCATGCTTGCACTCACTTGCATCCACCTTCATATAATCATCTAGCTTGCATCTCTTGCCATCCAAGGAGCACACAACACCAAAAATCAAAGGGCCAACCAAAGGATCGATTCGACACAAGGTAAAAGGTTCCATTTGTTGTTTTTATATTGTGTTGAATCCAACTAGGCTAATCTTGAGGTGTAGGTTGTTTTTAGTGTTATTTGCATTACTTTATTTGCTGCTCATTTTCTAGCACTTAGAATTGACCTATCACATTTCTGGCACGCCCAGTGGGACCCATAAACAGGTCTCTTGCTTTCACGTTTTCTATTTTTTGACTTTTTGTAGGTACAGGTTATAAAGGGGTGGACCCGACCTAATAGATAGGCAGACCCACCCTCCACAGGTGGACCTGACCTTCTCCAGGGGTGGACCTGCCCTCCCCAGATTACAAAAAGTATTTTTTGGAAATTTTTCACAGAGGGGCAGACCTGACCTAACAGACAGTTGGATTTTCCCTAGACAGCTAGATTTTCTCTCACAGATAGCTAGATTCACCCTAGACAGTTTTTTCAAAAGGTAAACTTTTAGTTTTTTAGTAATATTTTGGCTGTTTTAAGGGTTTTTAACCCCTAATTAGGAACATAGTTTAATTAAGAGGTGTCAATTAGCCCTGTATGCTATGTTTTTGGGTGAGCTATTTGACATATCCAATCCCCTTGCACCATTCGGCGATCCTAGGTGACGAGAAATCGTAGCTTACCACGTCCTTGAGTCTACCCATTTTATTTTTCTTAGTGGGACCTGCTTGGGGATTTCATCACCCCGAGGGACAATTCCAACCATGTGTACTAGCGAGGTATATAAAGGGAGGAGAATAAAATTTTTACCTTAATCCAACCACGTAATTGGTGAAGCATCGGGATGATGTGAAGAGTTGGTCTGAGCCTTTTAGGTTCCCAACTCACGCTTGTAACGGGTTGGTGTTCATGGTTTGGGCCTCACATACCGGGTGTATATTGAGGACTCCCTAGTAGCCATGTTCATCCTAGATTAGAAGACTTTGTCGACCATACCCATCCTCCTAGACTTAGGCTTATGTTGTATGAATTGTTTTTTTTGTGTGAAACTAGTGATTGTCTGATTCAACCAAATTTTTTCAGTCCTTTGCCAAAAATCAAGATAAACCTACAGACAGGTAGACTTGCCCTCATCCAGGGGCGGACCTGACCTATAAACAAGTCCTTTGGAGCCTGTTTTAGTGGATTTTGACCAACTTTTTCTCCTTGGGCGGACTTGCCCTCATCCAAGGGCAGAATTGACCTTCAAACTAGGCCTTTCAAAGTCATTTTTGACCTAATTTGGTTAGTTTTTGCTTCTTGGGTGGGCTTTCCCTCATCCAAGGGTGGAATTGACCTTCAAACTAGGCCTTTCGGAGTCAGTTCTGACCTCATTTGGTCAATTTTTACTCCTTGGGCGGACTTGCCCTCATCCAGGGGTGGAATTGACCTTCAAACCAGGCCTTTCAGAGTCAGTCCTGACCCAATTTGGTCAGTTGTTGCTCCTTGGGTGGACCTGCCCTGTACAGGGGCAGACCTGACCTTTGATCGATCAACTTTTTTGTCCACTTTGCTAGTCAGGACCTTTGTTCTGCCATCTTGATCACTCGTCTCCTCGTTTTGGACACCCATCCACTATTTTTGAGAATCCATTCATCATCCTAAATGTTCATCCCCTCGGCTCATGCATCCGTACATCCATTCAGAATTCACGTTCTGGTTATCCTTTCCACATTTTGGACCATCAGTATCCCATTGAAACCTTGTTAGAGCGGTTATCCGAATTGACCTAGGTGTTCATCTCTAATCATCATCCATCAAAAACAACTTCGGATCATCATCTGTCCTAAGTTGGTCGTCCTTGTCAGCCCAATCAATCCACTTCTATCTCAAGTTGGATTCGGTGCCATTATCATCAATCAACACCTAGCATTATCAAGGATCACTCTTGAACTTGGTTTCAAATTCCAATCACTATCATCCACCCTAATTAATCATCATACCAAATCAAATTGTTATATCATCCAATCCAGATTGACTCATTATCTACCGATCAACCTAATCCACATCGGTCAAATTGAGTCAATCTCATTGAGCCCTAGCCTTAGCGACTAGTCAATCATCCAATCAAACCAATCCCATCAAGCCACATCCTTTTCAACTAATCAATCATCAAATCAAATCAATCCTTTCATCACCAAGGTCATCCTAATCTGTCACATTGCATGCCCGTTCAAACCCGGTCACAAATAAGGAAAATGGTCGAACAACAATCCCAACCAAACATCCTTCAAGATCTGAACAATGCAACTAATGCCTCACAAGACCCCAATAATAGTGCAAAAATCCCCCGGGATCCACACAATGGCACCTCATCACAATCCAATATCGACGGTCAAACACATCACCTCCTGGGGATGAAAACATGGTCCTTCAACCCAAAATTACATTCGAGGAGCACTTTAGTAACCCATTCAATGTGCAAATGACGGATCACCTTCTTAAAAAACATGGCGAAGAGATATTGGCTCACCTAATTGACAAGGGTGTCAAACTACTATCAAGTGTCGACCTATCCAAGTATGGTGGCTCCACACCTAACGTACCCCAAGGTTCACATAATGTACCAAGTGGCTCACACATCCTCAATGCTCCTCCCGTAGAAGGTTGGCATCAACTTGAATTTGGTAATGCCATTCTATATCCCATTAGCAATCCCTGGCATCTCGCAATCTCAGTTGTAGGAGCTCCCCAAATCACCGATCCCAATGATCCTTTCACGTTCGGCATGCCGCAAAATGCCTTACAACCATAACCATTGATGCTAATGACACCACCCACTTCAAATCCACCTCCTATCAACACTAGGGGCAGCCCTTTCACTGCATTTTCTCCACCTTTTGGGGCCCTAAACCAACCATCGCCTTCATATGCATCCCCACAGCTACCTCATTATAATCTACCACCTATGCAAGCTCCATTTGGTACCCCATAACCTCCCTTGCAAAACCACCATACGTTATCTCAACCATCCCAACAACAACAATATAATCCACCAATCACCTCACAACATCCACCATATCAACCGCAAAGCAATCTGTCCCAACCTCCCACCCAGACCATATCTCCTTTCCTTGCATCCATCATATGACCATGAGCTCAAGCACAATACAACATGTCATCTTGGCCCACGCAACATCTCACATCACATCAACAACCACCATAGCATCCTTATTACCAATAGTAGTCCCAGCAACAACCATCTTATGTGGCCTCCCAACAATCACAACAATTCCCCCAGTATCAACAGGTCAATCTGTAACATCACATCCAAGCTCCCCAGCACCCCCCTCACATTTTTATCAAACGAATCCATATTATACCTTGCAAGAACAACCCACGTATTAACAAAATCCCCCGGCATACCAACAAGGGATGTCATCACTCCACCATCCAAACCCATACCTAAACAATCTGACGCTCTCTTAGCAAAATCCTCTATCGTCCTACCATCTATATCCATCCAACCAACCACCAGTCAACTAAGATTTGCTAGAAATTAAAGCCGCTCTAAAGGACCTTCAGGCAAGGAATGGAAAACAATCATTTAAATTCGAGGACATATGCCCATATCCATTCGATCCCTCCATCTCATTGATCCCCTTTCCTAAACATTTTGAAATACCAAAATTTGATAGATACAGGGGGAACAAGGATCCCAAGGCCCACTTATAGGAGTTTTACTCCCAGTGTCAGGAATTTATGCACAATGACAATTATCTCTTGCACCTGTTTCCACAGAGTCTAACAAGCATTTCCCTAGAGTGGTTCATGACCCTCAAAAGAGGGTCCATAAAATATTTTGCAAACCTGTCAGAAAAGTTTGTCTCCTACTTCTCCTTCAATTTAGAGAAGGACACTAACACCTTAGATCTCCTCAAAGAGAAACAACATAAGGGGGAAACCTTTCCTAGCTATCTTCAAAGGTGGCATGTGTTAGTAAGCTGAATGAAGACCTCTCTAAGAGAGAAAGACATGGTCACCCTCTTCATGGAGAACTCCCATCCCGACATGGCTCATAACTTTCGGTTACATTGTGTCACCACTTTCGTCGAGCTAGTAGAAAAGGGACTTATCCTTGAACGTGCCCTTGTTTCCAAAGGGCACGTCAAAATATATAACCAGGATAAAGAAAGGTCATTCAATGAAAAGCCACATTTTTGGAACAAGAACAAGAACACAGTAAATGACAGCGTCACTGATACTAAACATGTCCAAGTGGCTAATACATCCCAGAGACAACAACAATCCGTACCTAACGCCATATCTGTACCACAAGGGGCACCTCATCCTCCTCAATAGTCAAATAAAAACACCCAGGGGAACACTAAATTTTAGTATGCTCAATTAGGAGAACCCTTGAGTGTTGTCTTCAATAAATTGCTACAGAACAATTATCCAATCATGTATCCTGTCACTAAGCCACTTGACGAATCCAAACCCAAGCCTGCATGGTTTAGGGAAAATGAATATTGTGAGTTTCATAAAATCAAAGGACACTCTTTGAATAAGTGCCAGGGTCTAAAAAACTATATCCAAGACCTCATTGATCAAGGAGATATCAAGGTTGATGCCAGTCAAGCTTCGTCGTCCAATGCTCAGTTGTAGATATATCAAAATGCCTTTCCCAACCATAATCAAGGCCCAAGCACCTCCAACAATAATCCCCAAGCAACAGCACAAATAATGTGAGCTATAAGAATGTACCCCTCAATTATGAGGGTATCATTCATTACATTGAGCAGGTAGAGCCCCAGGTATCCATGATACATGTCAAAGCCAAAGACCCTTAGTGTGTTGTTACTACATGACAAGCTCGCTTCACTATTCCTGCAACCTCTGCACCTACCCAACCAACTCCTGTAAGCTCCCAGTACAACATCCTTGATCGCTTAGGAAAGACCCCTGCTCATATCTCCATTTTGGATTTGCTTAAGTCTTCTCCTGTACATCAAGAAATCCTCAACATAGCCCTACAGGAAACCCATGTGCCTAATGACATTGATCCTACACGATTCCAAGCTTTGGTAGGTCACCTAGCTTTATCTTATCAATTGCACTTCAGCCAAAATGACATGCCAAACATCGATGTCAATCATAATTGCCCCTTACATATCGAAGTCGTGGTTGCCCGTCATAAAATAAAAAGGGTCTTGGTAGATAATGGCTCTGCCCTCAATTTATGCACTCTGAAATTCATAAAATAGGTGGGGTATACTCAAGTAGATCTAAGTAATCAGATCATCACCATTAAGGCCTATGATAATGCAAAAAGGAATTCAGAGGGAATTATCAGTCTTCCTATCCAAGTGTGACCCATGGTTCAGTACACTACATGTCATGTCCTTGATCTGGACTTGCCATATAATCTCCTCCTTGGCCACCTGTGGCTCCACGCTATGTAAGTCGTCCCCTCCACATACCATCAGTGCTTAAAATTCCCAATCAACGGATAGGAAGTCACCATCTATGTTGACCCCCAACCATTTGAATACTGTCGCACTTTAGAAGCATCCTTCCCCCATTTACATTATTTTCCTGGGATCATAATGGGGGCATCTCAGTCGTCATCCGCTAATCCACCCTCCACCATGACAACTACTCCATCTTCCACCATTGATCCTACAGTCACAAAAGTCCAGATCATTGACAAAGGGTGTGGTGAATACGAAATGCATACTTCTCTTAACATAGCAACCATGCCACCGTCACCACATGAGTATGGTCAACCTTCACATGCTATTCCAAAAGAAGACAAGACTATCACCTTCAGCAGTAAAAACATCCCTACTACCACTTTCAGGTCTCCTAGTATCAAGATAGATGCACCAGAAGAGGATATAAGTCAATGGGTATACCGAGAAGAACACCAACTAGATCCCCCTCTAAAGGAATACTTTCAAGAAGCATATCCTTGGTCAACTAAGTTTGCAGAAAAATATAACTACTAAGGTAAGGGCCTAGGTAAAGAAGAACAGGGGTTGTTGCAGCCTATTGATACGTCAAAGCTGCCAAAGAACATAGGCATCGGATATGATCAAAAGCAGAAAGGCCTTGCAACATCGTCTAATACCTCCAATAGTGTCGCTGTGGACAATAGCTCATTGGAAGACATACCAGAGGAGGAATCCATCATACATGCATACGATGACACTGATCACACTAACCTATCATCCATGTTCGAATGCATATCCGTCTATACCATTAGCTTATCCCTCTACCACCCCGAGCTCATTGATTGGGACCTACGTGATAGCACACCGGTCAGCATGTCTGCAGATACATATGTCAACCTCATGGGATTGGGGGAGGATGAACACTCCAGTCATAAAAATAAGAATAAGACAAGTAAAAAATGGTCATCTAGTGAAAACCTCCCCGAGGCACTTCTTGACCTTGAAAAAGTAAAAATAAAGGATGCATCTAATGGCGAAAACCTCAAAGAGGTGCCGAAGGATGGAGATGTTCATCTTCCCCTTGTGGGAACTCAACTATCTACTCAATCATCCATCTTAATTGAAGAGACTCAAGAAGTTAATCTGGGTACTGCTAAAAATCCTAAGATCACCTATGTGGCTAAATCACTCTCAAAGCAAGAGTATCAAGTCATCGTGCAGCTACTCCAAGAGGGAATCACCAACTTTGCTTGGTCATATTCAGACATGCCAGGCTTAGACCCTACCTTAGTGGTTCATCATCTAGACATCTGCCTAGATGCCAAGCCTGTCAAATAGAAGTTCCGCAAGATGCATCCACAAGTAGCATTATTAGTCAAGAAGGAATTGGAGAAGTTACTAGATGCAAGTTTTATCAGACCAATTGACTACTCTGAGTGGATCTCCAATATAGTACCAGTTGCCAAACCAAATGGAGAAATTTAGATTTGTACAAACTTCAGGGATCTCAACAAAGCCTGCCCAAAAGATGACTTCCCTCTGCCCAACATTGACATGTTGGTCGATCTCATGGTAGGACATGAGATGATGTCCCTTATGGATGGCTTCTCTGGTTATAATCAGGTTCGAATTGCACCTGAAGATCAACACAGGACCGCCTTCACGACACCTTGGGGTACTTTTTGCTACAATGTTATGCCCTTTGGTCTCAAAAATGCGGGGGCAATGTATCAAATGGAAAAGATAGTCATCTTCCACGACCTCATCCATATCATTATGGAGGATTATGTCAATGATTTGTTAGGAAAATTTAGAACACAAGCAGAACATCCGTTCATCCTAAAAAATATCTTTGAAGGGTTAGAGCATTTCAAGTTGCGGCTAAATCCAAAAAAGTGTGTCTTTGAGGTTACGTTAGGAAAACTATTGGGTTTTATAATCTCCCAAAGGGGTATTGAAGCTGATCCCACCAAGGTGAAGGCTATTCTAGACATGCCACCCCCGTGCAATCTGAAACAGTTAAGAAGCCTCCAAGGGAAGATGCAATCCATTCGTCGGTTCATAGCCCAACTCGCGGATAAGTGTCAGCCATTCACTCATCTCCTGAAGAAAGATTCCACTTCTGATGGAACCAACAGTGTCAAATAGGTTTTGATAAGATCAAAGAATACTTAGCTCATCCTCTGATCTTAATGCCACCTATTCCAAGGAAACCCCTCCTGTTGTATATCTCTGCCACTTCAGTCGCGCTGGGGGCATTGTTGGCACAACATGATGAATCATCAAAAGAGAGGGTGATTTACTACATCATTCAGACATTGGTCGGCTATGAGTTAAACTACTTTCCCATGGAAAAGGCATGTCTGGCGCTAGTCTTCAGCACACAGAAGCTCTAATATTACATGCTCAGCCATCTAGTCAAATTAATTTCTAAAATTGATCCGCTGAAGTATTTGTTATCTAGAACCACTCTAACTGGTCGTATGGCCAAGTGGGTCATGCTCCTAAGTGAATTTGACATAGAATATGTAGAGCACAAGGCCATAAAGGGGTAGGTCATATTCGATCAGTTGGTTGAGGCACCATTAGTAGATGCTTACCCTCTGGACACTGAATTTCCAGATGAGGGAGTTTACACAGTTGCAGAAGCACCAGCTTGGACACTATATTTTGATGGCTCATACACTCATAATGGATCAGGCACAGGGATTTTATTAATTACCCTTCAAGGTGACTACATTCCAAAATCATTCAGGATAGCATTCTCATGTACCAACATCGTAGAGTACGAAGCCCTCCTCACTGGCCTCCGTATTGCAAAACAGTGGCATATAACTCACCTGAAAGTCTTTGGCGATTCCCTATTAGTCATCAAGCAAGTGAATGATGAATTCCTCACAAAGAATGATAAGTTGTTACCCTATAAGTGCACGGTGGATGATTTCAATAAATATTTCACCTTCATACAATTTGACCAAATTCCTTGGGTACAGAATAAAGCAGCAGATGCAATGGCCACTATTGGTTCCCAGATTGACATGCCTAAAGACTAGACATAATGTGAGTTCCTTGTCGAACAACTTTTAATCCCAACATATGATATTCCTGAGGTTCATATGGTGTGCAATATCGTAGGTCTTGCCTCCCCCTGGTATCAGGACATATATACCTACCTCCACAATAATGTCCTACCCCCAGACCTCACACGGAACCAGCAAAAATCTTGTATTCAACGTTCATCCCATTACATTATCATCGAGGATACACTTTATCATCACGGGTATGATGGAATCCTCCTTAGGTGTATGAATGAGACCGAATCCCGCATGACACTAACGGAAGTACATGGTGGTGTTTGTGGGGCTCACTCAAATGGTATGGCCTTGGCCAAAAGGATTCTCCTAGCTAGATATTACTAGCCTACACTAGAGCATGATGCTTGTGAATTTGTGAAGAAGTGCCTTCCATGCCAACAACATATAGATTTGATTCACACTCCAGCACAAGATCTTCAACCCCTCCTAGCACTATGGCCCTTCAATCAATGGGGATTCGACTTAATTGGAAAGATTTACCCACCATCATCCAACGACCATACGTTCATAATCACTGCCACTGAATACTTCACTAAGTGGGTGGAAGCCATGCCGCTCTCACAAATCACCGGTATTCCAATCTCAAAATTCATCATTTACCATATTCTCTATAGATATGGCATCCCATCCACCATCCTTTCCAATAATCGAAAACCCTTCAAAAACCAAGCCATAAAACACCTCTATGACACCTTTCACATTCAACATCATTGGTCAACTCCTTATTACCCCCAGGGTAATGGTCAAGCAGAATTAACCAACAAGACTCTCATCCACATCCTTAAAAAGGTTGTCAATAACACCGGTCGAGATTGGCACCTCCATATTCATCCCGCCCTTTGGGCATACCGCACCTCCATCCATACCCCTATAGGGGCCACTCCCTATTCTTTAGTCTATGGTGCCAAAGCCATCTTGCCAATTGAAGTTGAAATCCCATCACTGAGAATTTCCCTAAAAAATCTTATCAGTGAGGAGGATGCTCATATTGCACAGCTTGCACAACTGGAGTTACTTGATGAAAGGAGAATCAAAGCTTACGATCACCTGCAAGCATACCAAAACCGCCTCAAGTGTCACTACAACAAGAAGGTTCACCCTCGGAAGTTTCAGGTGGGTGATCTTGTCCTCAAAGAAAATCAGCGTACTCAGGAAGACAGAGACAAGAAGGGAAAATTTGAGCCAAACTAGTTGGGGCCTTATATCATAGCCGCCAAATATGGATCTGGGGCATACCGGTTGACTACTCTTGAAGGAGAGTCCCTTGACGAACCCATCAACATCATGCATCTGAAGAAGTTCTATGCCTAAGTCTGCTTGGTAACCCCACCTATTAAAAACAAAAAACAAAAATCCAAAAATAATAAAGAGGAATAATTTCGTCCTATAGTGAAAACCACCTTTTGGTGGTGCCTTGGATAAGTATGGATGGTGAAAACCTAGTAACAGGCGTCATCCGTAAAGGGCTTAATCATTATATACCCGACATCCTAGTTATTCTATGCTTTCATCCACCATATCCTCCTCACCCATCCCATCCTTGGCCACTTGGTATATTTTGATTGCGCATTGGACGACCCATCTAACCTATCCCCCCCATTATGAGCTTTTTAGTATCCTACTCTGATCTTATGTCATTCATCTCATCGTCAGTCGGTATGTGTTATCACATAGGATCATCCATCAAGTCGATCTTCATCTAGATCTCATCCTATCGCACCACCTGTCGAACTGCATTGCCCCTGCGTTGTCACGTAGGCAAGGCTGATCATTTGATCTGCCCCTGAGGTATTCTAACCATCACGTCTTGGTCATCTATCGTTTGCCTTCATCATCCTCTTTCTGCTTTATCCATGGTCTTTTCATGAACTACGAGGGCTCTGCACTTTCACATAGGCAAGGCTAATCTCTAATCAGCCCTCGAGCCCCTAGGTCTATAGGATATGTCAATTTGTGTCCTTGTCTGGCTCGTTATTCTCAATTAAACTCCCTTTTTATCAAGAGATTTGGTTAATGAAAAAATATTTGGCATCAAACTAAGTCATTCTAGTTTAGTATCCATCATCGGTCTCAACAGGATGCATCCTTCCTAGCAGACCTCATCAATCCCATCCATCCCCTTGATCCTATGGCAAAGGATGTTTTGAAATTGATTGTAATCTTTGATGTTTTGGGAATTTATTTATCATTTGAGCTCACTATCAATACTTGTCAAGGTCACCTTGATCCATCATATCATGGCGTGTTTTGACTCGTCTACATAGGGGCTTCTCTTGGTCTTTTCTTTGTTGATGTCTTCTCGATTGTCCCACGTAGTACCCACCAAGATACCTGAGGTCTTGTGTTACATTGGGGCATCCTTGTGTGTTTTTGGTTATCCCAATACCTGGCCCGACCAAGGTCATCATGACCTTGGGGTGTTTGGGTAACCTTTTTGTCTGTATTCCTTGTTTCATGCATTGGATGCCAACTCGCCTTGGTCTTACATACCAGGGTATTCGGTATCTTATGCTATAGGAAAAATCAGTGCTCTAAATATAGCGACTCATATTAAGATTGCATTTCATCATCCGTTGCATTGCATTCACCCTATGGTTTTGGTTGTGCCAATAATTTATCCCACTCTCTCCCATTCTTCTCAGGATACTAAAAGGTTTTTGACATATGACAAATTACACCCATTTTTCACAATCACTACATACCCATCTTTCATTATCATGTCAGTTCTTATTGGCACTTATAACCATGTGTTATTTCCTTTCATTATTAGTTCACTATAAATTATGAGAGCATTATCGCATATTAGGTTCACCCTATTAACCACACATACATCGCCACTTGCATCACAAAGTGTCAGACTCATAATGCATCACGTCCTGCATATGTAAAATATTCATACATGATCCATCATACGCATATACATACATGTCAATAGATCAACTAGGAATCCATACACATAAGTCATCATAGATACACCATGTGCATACATACACTGAATCACCCATCACAAAAAGAAATATACTGCATAGTGTCAATAAGGACTATCCCATATCATAATCAAAATAAAACAATGTATGTCATATGTCCATCATACATCAAAATCTATCATATGTCCATCACATAGCCCTCATACATCATCAAATAAGGTACAAAATCCAGAGATGTAGAGCATCTCTGATCTCTGTCGACAAGTACTACACACTCCACCCTACATCTGTCAAAAATTGGTATCCTGTCATCTCTCAAATGAGCTACCTGCATATGATCTTTGTGGTGAATTAGGTATTGATCTCCTACCTGGGGTGCCACTTGGTGAATCATTGTAGCCTCAGGTTCATGTCCCCAATGACTGAGATGGCACTGGCATCTGTGGTGCCTGTCAATTGTATTGGAACAACCATTGGGCTAGGTCTAGAACTGCATGGTAGTATGCGACCATCCAAAATCTTGCCTCCCTCGCATTCTCCTCTCACTCGGCAGCCTGGACCCAAACAAAATTTCGCTCCTGATGATATATATCCTAGTCTCTCAAGATCAATCTCCTCTCCTGCTCTGAGGCCTCCTGGGACAGTTGTAACTGTGTCATCTCTACTTGAACTCGATCTCTCATCTCCTCAGCAGCCACTACCCTAGCCACTGCAACATCCCTCTCCCCCTGTAATCCCTATGTGTATGTCCCTATCATAGCATTGGCCTGTGCTAACTACCACTGCGCCACTGTTGCGTCTCGCTCACCCTGCAATGCCTACATCTGTATCTCTACAGCATCCCTCTCTCTATGTGCATCCTATGCCTAGGCCCCTGCTGCATCCCTATCTCTCTGAAGTGCCTGCAGTCTCAGCTCAGCAAAATCTCACTCCTATCGCAACCCTAACACCTGTGATACCACTGCATCCCTCTCTCTCCAGAGAGACTGAACCTCTGACTTTGCCACCATCCTATCACTCTCAGCCACCTGAGCGCATACCTAGGCCAAATCCCTCTCCCTCCAATACCTACACTTGTACCTATGCCACATCTCACTCTAACCATAGCATGCACATATCTCTCCTCATCTCCTCCTCTCTCTGCTGTATCAACCCCATATCCCCGGTGGTCTGCTCTAAACAATCCACTGTCTCTGAGCTCAGCCCGATCCTGGTGCCAATCTACCCTCTCTCTCCACAACCGCTCTAGTTGTCTCTACAGACCCTCTATATCTTCAACAATCCCTATCCCAGTCCCTGATGGCTCCTGCCCTGTCATCCCTCCAACGGTCTATCATATTGCCACCTCTGCCACCAAGCGGTCTCGCTCCCATCTCGTGGCATCTCCCTCCTCATGCTCCTTGGCCACCTCCACTCATAACCCCTCTATCTCTACTCACAGGTCAACTGCCTCATCCCGTGCCTAATCTCTCTCTCTCATCAATCTCCACTCTGCATCTGACACTAGTGTGACCAACGCTAAATAATCTCTCTCACCCTGGGTGAATCATGTCTGTAGCTTGCTTAATGTTGTCTATAACCTAACCCACTCTGCCTCTGTCTACCATAACCACTGCTCACTGAGGCGCAATCTCTCTACAGTCCCTCTTAGCACCATGGTGGGGTCCTCTCCTCTGGGTGGTACTATAGACAATGGTCGGAGGTCGTACACATCTGTGTCAATATCCATCTCTCATGGCTCATACCCCTCACTCTCCATCGATGCCTCCATCGCATCCACGTCTATCACCGAAGGGGATCCATCTCTCCATGTCACCCTCTCCTATGCTCTGCTGGCCTCACCCTCCTCATGTCTCTGTCACTGATACCCTTCGGTAGCCATATCTGTCTCATGTCTCTCCCACACTTTGCTAGTCTCATCCTCCTCCCCTCTCTCTTGTTGCTGACCCTTCAGGGATGCACATGGCTCCTGGCTCCTCTCTCCCTGGATTTCCTCCCCCTATCTTGCTATGTTGTAGCCTTGCTGGCCTCATCCTCTCCCTCCTCTCCTCCATCCCCTCCAGATCTGCGTCGTTGTCTCTTCCTCCTGACTGCCCTAGTTGGCTCCTCGGCTACTCCAATAGCCTCCTCTTTGTTGGCCTTGAGGTGTTGGTCCCTTTGCCCTCAAATATCTCTCATCCTCTAACCCAAACCCTAGTGCTCCCTCAATCGGCACTACTGGGCTAATCAGTGGCGTTGGATGTCGCCTGAACCACTGCCGGTATCGATTTGTCACCCCTACATCCCTCGGCCCCTCTCGCTTGTCAGGGTATGGCCTAAATTGTAATGTCTCCAACTCCTCCCACACTGCCTCTAGGCTCAACTGAGCCCCCCATGGCTGCTCCCATGACAGTCGTCGGAATCTCACTCGCCCCGTGGGAATATCCTACCTCACTCCAAACTGTCGTGTCACCCGATCGGGTCTGTGTAGCTCCACTATAATCGAAATCCGCCCAACAATATAATAGCGCGTGAAGAAGTAACCGTTGTGTGCCTCCTCATCATCCCTCCAACCCCTAAAGCATTGCAACATATAGGGACGCCACACTATCATCTCCTCCTGCACATCATCTAACCATCTCCTCCACACATCCACATCTCTCACATCTCGATACCACAATATCGCTCTTGCCTCTATCCCCCAACCCCAGGCCACGACCTCTCTGTCATCCTGCTCTCCTAATCTGCGCACGATCTGTTTGGTCACCCTGATGTGCTCCCACGCCCAAACCTGTAATAGTGTGACATGGGCCACACTCAGCGCTCTCTGATAACATACCTGATGCATGTCCCGGTACAGCTATTCCAGCATGCATGTCCCCCACGCGAACTGCCCCTCTTGGCCCTCGATGATATGTCGAATCACCTCAACAAATCTGAGGTGCAAGAATCGACCACTCTGATCTGGCACCAGGATCCTGCTAATCAGTCTTACTAAGTAAAATGACAGCACCGGTACCCTGCATGACAGCATCCTATCCACATCCAACTGCCCCCGCTGAACCGGTAGATCGTCACTACTGAAAACAACGTGCACGGACTCATCCAGTGCCTCGTCCTCTGACCAGCACTCGCTAACCAAAAGCCCTTCTATAGGGAGCCTCAGAATCCGCCAAACATCCTCCAAAGTCACCATCATCTCCCCCGTCAGTAGATGGAATGTTGATGTCTCTGAGTCCTAGTGCTGTTAGCATGGCTCTGTGGGCCTTCATCGTCGGATAGGACATGTGCAATAGTCCTGCCTCTAACAATCTCTGGTGCTCCACACCTGTCATCTGTGCCACGCATCTTGCCGAAACCTGGGACCATCTCTCTCGCATCCGCAAACTCTCTACTTTCTGCATCCATCACAATAACAGCTTGTAAGTACTTTTTCCTCATGTTGTATTATCCTACAGTTTCTAACAACCCCCCTCTCCCCCCTCTGGGATTTCCCTTGCCTCTTCCCCTTTTCTATCCATTACTTTTGTCGTTCTCTGATCTTCTCGACTTCGCTCCAGTCCCTTGGGTGGCCCCACCCTGCGCCTAGGTGGACCTGCCCGAGCTCATGGGCAGACCCACCCTGAGCTCACAGGCGGACCCGCCCCTAGCCCGAGCAGACCTGCCTGAGCCTGTGAGCAGACCCACCCAGGCCAGCCGAGCAGCGCTCCGCTGAGCTCGGGTGGACCCGCCCAGGCCAGTTGGGCGACACTTTGCTTGTCCGGGGCGGACCCGCCCTGCCCGACTGGGCGGACCTGCCCCGCTCAGCAAGGCGGACCCACCCATGCTCAGGTGGACCCACCCCACCCAGTTGGGCGTATCCGACTGGGCCTGGCTCGATGCAAACCCGCACCCCCATCACACCTAACCCGAAAATCGCCAAAAGGTAAAAACAAATAGCAAAATTTTATTTTTTCCCCTTAATCCATTTCGACCGCCTCTCCCTCATCAAACCCATATCCTTGTTTTTTTAAAAAATTAGCCAAATTGAATGAAATCACTAGATGAGGTTTCAAACTCACCTAACATGGCACCGCACACTCTTCGAAAAATCGTCATCTCTCATCCCCCCAGTGAATGATCTCTGAATTGTACTTTGGCATTGTGTCTCCTCCTTGTCTGCTCTCTTCTTCTTCCTCCTCTCCTCACTTGACAGCTGTCCAAATGAGGAGAAATAACCCCCTCACTTACCTTTTATAGTTTTTTCCCTCCTTTTTCACTTTATAACTAAAAGGAATTTTTTCCTTTTATTTAGGTTTTTTTTCATCTCAACTAATTCCATCCCCCCTTTATCTTCCCGGGGCCGCCATTTCCACATTGTAAACCCATTTTCCTCTGTTCAAGCACCAATCTTCTCAATTTTTTGTGCTCTTTCCATCAACATATACCACCTTAGCCTTTCGAGAAGTTTCCTGGGGCCCCCTTTTCCATCCCCGTCCCCTTTTCAAGAGGCCATACCCTACCATGCTCCCCCAATCTTCCGTCATAAGCCTTCCCTTGCGAGACCAAAGCATCCCCTTTAATTCTCCTCCGTTCGGGTAGCTCATAATCTCTCCCATGCTAAGGGCATCTCTTTTCCAAGTCACTTCTTCCATAAAGTCATCTGTATTTTATTTTTTCTTTGAAACCCTATTATTCTAACAGTGTTTCAAAGAGGGGCAAAATGTAGACATCCAAATTTGACCACTTCCATATGGTCAAAGTCATCTTTTTAATCATCTCTTTACTCTTTTAAAATCCTCTTTGTCGGTATTAATTAAATCATTCATTTAATTAATATTATGTTTCTTGCATAAGGTTTCCCAAGGTATTTAATTTAATAAATACTTTTTCCCTCTTTCCTCTCTAAATTAAATAAATGTATCACTTTATTTAATTTGGTCATATTATCTTTATTCCTTATTTTTCTCTCATTGTCACATCCTCCAACTTTTGCAAGTTGGTCTCTAATCCCTCTTAGCAATCTAACCCTCTTTTTTAGTCATAATTAATTTATGATTAAGATGTGCACACCCCTAATCATCATTAGGGTCCCATCCTCCATAATTTTCCACTTGCCCCTAATGAGTCCTTAATTAGGCTAATCAAGTACTTGCACAACCTTAATCATCTAATTAGGTCATCTCTGATCCCCATATCATTTATGGAATGTGTTCTTAGTCAACTTCATTAAAAGTTTTCTCTTTTTGAACAAGGCATCTCCATTCCCTATGTGAATTTTTAATTCACATTTAATCCCCAATGCATTTAAAGGAATTTTAAATTCTTTTTCTCATCCCCATAAGGATATTTGAGGAATTTTTAATTCCCCACATGTCCTCTCACCCACATGGGGACAAGTACCTCCTTTATGAGGAGATCTTGTCCAATCCCAAGGTACTATGTACCCCCCTTCCATGCCATGTACTATCCTTCCACCTCATGTACACTTCACCTTTTTTGAGCCATATCACATGCCACATGTCAAGATGTGAGGGCTTGTGAGTTCTCAACTCACCTTGGCCCTACATCTTAATCTTGGTGGCTCAATCTTGACTGTCCATTTCCCTAGAGATTTCCAAAATCTCTATAAATACCCCCTCTTTTCTCTCATTTTAGGGAGATCATGCATTGTAGCCAAACTCTTGCAAATTTTTCTTAGAATCCATACTAAGCCATTTTCATGCTTGCACTCACTTGCATCCACCTTCATATCATCATCTAGCTTGCATCTCTTGCCATCCAAGGAGCACACAACACTGAAGATCAAAAGGCCAACCAAAGGATTGATTCGATACAAGGTAAAAGGTTCTATTTGTTGTTTTTATATTGTGTTGAATCCAACTAGGCTAATCTTGAGGTGTAGGTTGTTTTTAGTGTTATTTGTATTACTTTGCTGCCCATTTTCTAGCACTTAGAATCGACCTATCACAGTTTGATATTATGTTTAATTCGCCAAAAAAAAAAATTAATCATTTGAAAATAGGTTTAATTCACAAATGAATTTTATTTTTTAATTTGAAAAAAAGTTTTAATTGCCAACAAAATTACTTTTTTCTGGTTTGAAAATAGTTTTAATTCTCCAATCAAAATATTTTATTGGTTTGAAAATAGATTTTAATCGCCAATGGAAAAAATTTAGTGGTTTTAAAAAAAAATCATTTTGCCAGGATTTCCCACAGACTTCTAGCGATTAGTAAAGATTTTCCAATGGACTTTTTTTCACGAAAAACAAAAAAATTGCCACTAAAATTAATATTTTTATCAAGAAGTATACAAGATTCGCCAAGATTTTACACCTTCACTGGGGGGGGGTTCTTAAATTTATCCTTGTGGTCCAACCTCCTACAAGGCTCCACGGTGACAACCTACAAACACGGAAACAAAAAAAAAATGTTGGGATTGTTTTTGGGGCTTGCCTTAGTCAAACCCCCACTTTGGTGTTTCCACTGTAATGGACAACCAAACAGACAGCAAGGTTGAAGTGTAGATAATAGACAATATGAAAAGACAAGATAAAGAAATAAAACATGTAATATATCTATATACTATGCAATAACAATGATCAAGCAATAAAGTAAATGTTACCCTCTCTCCAACGAGCTTGGTGAAGCTGAGAGGAAGAGTGATTCCTTGAAAGCTTGAAACGACCGTGCAAGAACGTGTTGTAGTAGAGCTCGAACCAACAAGAAAAGATGTAGACTGAAAGAATGGAAGTGCTAAGAGTGAGAATGAAGAGCTAGAATGAGAGATTGAGTGAGTAGATTGAAAGAATGAAGGAATAAAGAATATGAGTTCAAAATGGGAAATTGGAGGAAAAAGAGTCGTTCTCAAACAAGTCTACAACCATAGGGTGTTACACTTCGTAGGTAGGTGGAAGTGTAAAATCTCAATGTCCATTGACCCAAGAATCTTGTCAAAAGAACATTAGTGTGGTGTGTAGATGTCTACATGTCGCAAAAGCATCCTAGAAAAAATTCCTCACTAACAAAAAATGATAGGGTGGAGGGTGAAAATGAAGGTCAAAGGAATGGGAATGTGCATTATCATTTTATTAGGCTAAAGTGAGGTTGATGTAATGTGAAATTGCATAAGGGTGCAATTTTACAACATAACATTTATCTCCCACATTAGCGAGCATATGTATTTGAACATATGTGAGCTAAAGTAGAAATAGGTTGAAGAGAATATACCTAGGATGAAGAGGATGTAGGCCTACAATCCGATATACCTAATGTGAAGAAGCTCCTTCAAAATGTGAAGAGTGCATAGGTTTTCGATTCTACAAAGATGACTACAATATCACCACAAACATGTTAGCTATAGACAAACATGTTAAGCAAAAAAGGGAAAAATAGACATGATAAAATTTCATGACATGACATGACATAATCTGATAAGATAAAGGATAGCATTGATAGGTATGGCTAGCATGGATAGAGACCATACAACAAGTAGATAGGCTTGTGGCTGCTACAAAATATGTTATAGTTTAGTCATAGAAAAGACAAGAAAGGTCTAGTCAAGTTTTCCCCAAGCTAGATTATGAGACATAAGACATCAAGGAATCCTTTTGAAAGAACTTTCATTAAGGAATCCTTTTGAAAGAATCATTTTGAAAATTAAGCTAATATGATAGCCCCCCTTAGAATGATGTGTGCTACATAGAGGAGCACATGTCATTATAAGAAGAAGAGGAAGAAAAGAGATGTTGTGGCATGAAACACATAGAATCCACAACATCAAGAAAGAGAAAAGTAGAGATGAAGAAATTAATATCACAGGGGGATTTGATTATTCGAGACTTCAGAACTGCTCATAGATATAGATAGATAAGTATAGTATAATATATGTATGAACTATCATCACCCCCCAAATAGATCAGAATGGGAAGAAGGGCATATGAAGACAATAAAAATGGGTAAAAGCACAAAGTTGTGTCACACTTTCAGCCAACTTATCAGCACAACTGAATTTAATTATTTCTAACTAAAAATCAATTTTGGTCAAACATATGATCTAGTAAGATTCATTCTAGCTAAGTTATATGCCTCCACAACTTTTTCAACTAAAATTGTTGGCTAAAAATGTATGGAGCATCACTTTGAGTCCAATTTACCAAAAAAAATAAATTATTTGAAAAACTTGAAGTTTCAATAACTCTTGCTAATGTAAATAACATTTTTTTTAAATATAAAAATACCCTTTTGTAGATCCATAAGTGTAGTTTTCAAAAAATATATTTATTTTAATATTTTAATTATTTTTATATTTTATTTTTACTAAAAGGACATTTTCACACAAAATATGAGGTTGATTACTATGCCAAGGAAAAATACTAAAACTTATTAAAAATTTGAAAAAAATATGATGCACTAGATAAAAGAATCTATTTTAAGATGGTATAATTTTGTTTCCATTTTAGATAAATATTTAATATGAAAGTTGACGTCGATGAAAACAATTGTTTTTTATTCACGCACATTTTAATATTTATTTAAAAATATATATTTATCAAAATTGGAAAAAAATATATCCATGCACAAAAATTTCAAGTTATAAATACACAAAAAATTGAAAGAAAAATAAAATTTACTATAAAAGTTTGACGTCCCATGCAACTTCATTTTTTAGCATTTTATCGACAACTAAATTATAGTTTTAATTTATTAAAAACTAGTTTAAAATAATTTTTATATTTTTTAAAAAATACAAACATAAAATATACTAAAAAAATACATATTTTACTAGTTTACATCATTTCAAAATTCAAAACATATATGCCACTTTTTAGTGATTCAAGTTTAAAAATTGGATCAGTGTTGGCCGTTTCCTTTATAAAGTGTGACACAGCTTTGTGCTTTTACCCAAATAAAAATCAGGTCAACATGGAAGAGGCCTAAATGCCCCAATGCTTTTCATTGTTCCTGGCATGAAATCCAAAATTTACAAACAAAAGAAGTGTGTAACAAGGTTTCTCTCTTGTACCCAAGCACCTACAAGGGAAACAAGGGTCCTCTAAGCGAGAGCACAAAACATAAATAGACAAGCATGATGGGAGCACAAACAAATAACTCTAATCTAAAGATATAGAAGAAGGTGCCACTCTAGTTTGAATCCACCAATAGGTTGTTCTTCTCCCAATCTAGATCATTATAGGGGGAGGGAAGATGAGCCTATCAAGGAAGGATAGCTAGGGTGGTGCCAGTCAGCTCACCTATGGCAAGAGCCAAAGAAAAAATTCCCTTAAGTTCTTTATCAACAAGCTCCTGTGAGGCTAAGGTCATCAATCTTGCAAAGATCGAGGACAAAGTCAGGATATCCTCCAATGAGCCAAACATACACTTCATTGGGGTGAGATGTGTCAACTGAGCATAAGGAGGACAAGAAACCAGAGAGTCAAAGCCACCTTCCAAGAAAGGTGCAATGGTAAATTTATGTGTATATATATTTTTATGCATGTCTTTATATATGTGTTTGTTTTAATATTTCCTTTATGTGTTTATTTATCTTCTTTTTATTTGTTTCATTTTCGTGTTATTCTTGTGATCTTTTGTGTTTTGCCTCCATAGGTATTAAGGTCTTTATTTGCATATTGGAATAGATTATATTCTTATATCTTTGTTCCTCTTTTCTATCTAATTTAGGTTTATTTTTATCTTTTTCTCTTCATTTTTCTCCCAACTATATTTATTTAGTGTATCTATGCTTCAATTAGAGGAGCTTATTTTAATTTATTTTGTTCATTTTCTCCTTTCTTTCTTTTCTAATTTATCTATATATTTATATTTTTGGTGAATATTTTCCTTTATTTTAATCTAGTCCTCGATTTGTGTGTCCCCTTCTCTTCTCCCTATTCTCTCCTTTTTACACCGTCTAAGTTTGCAATTATTCATTTTTTCTCTCCTCTTGCTCTCTTCCATCTTGATGATGGATCACAGAGTGTGATCCGAAACATTGATGCTAAAAATTTGCTACACAATCGAATCCAGAAACAATATAGAAGTTATACAATATGGAAATTGTGGAAACTTGATATCATTAACTTTTTGTAATATGTTAATGACCAGTTATAATATATTGTGAGCTAATCCTCTCTGTGGTTTTTCCCTTTTTGGATTTTCCACATAAAAATCTGGTGTTCATGCATGTAATATGCCTTGATGATTGCTTCATGTTTTCTTTCCTTACTATAAATTGAATATGATGTGGTGGAATGAATGTTTAAATGTTTAAGTGGTTTTAGAGAATATTGATTCACCCCTTTTAGTATTTTGGGTGTTCAACACCAATGGGACATAAAGTAAATATTTAAAAGTGAATTTAATGTCTTCTTAAGGGTGGCGTCCAAATGGGAGACATAAGGGGAATTTTAATAAAAGTAAATATTTTGTTTTCCCAAGGGGGGTGTGGGCTTTTTGAGGAGATGAATAAAAGTGTTTTAGAGCTCATTTCGTTAGATGCTGGAGAATTAATAACAAGTTATTGTTGGTTTGAACTATGTTCATCCAAGAGCTTTGTGAGGAAAAAAACCCTCATAGAGGACATCAACTGTGGGGGTGAAAGGCCCTCCCTAGTTGGTTTGTAGGTGGTTTCATTTAGGAACTATGCACAAGCTTCACTATTAAAATTTTTGAATTGATTGGAAGGGTTATTCACAATTTTGTGAAGTCTTTCTAGACAAGATAAAATTGATAGAGTTTGCAAAAGGTTGATGAAAGATAAAAAAAAATTGGAGCATTAGAAATATGTTTGCAAGAGTTTTTTTAAATGAGGTTGTACCTTTCACCTAATAGGCCATACCCCATTTTCTAGGCCACCTAGGTTGAAGTATTGATTTTTCGATCATAGGTATTGGTTTAATGGAATTCCCAAGAGAGGTTTTCACTATTTTGAGTAATTTTGACATTAATTTTAGTGATTGATTTGAATTTTTCAAGAAAAATTTCCCCTATAAGGGGTTTGTACAACTACAAGGAGTTGATGGTGGTTGGTACTAGTTTTTGGAGTATTTTAATAGCTACAAAATGGTTTAGTAGAGGTGCCTTGAAGGGTTAAAGGGATAGTAGGTATCTTGTGGCAGCTTGGGACCTTTAGAAATTTATTAAAATATTGTTCCTAAGTCACCACTACTCTTGCTAGTGCCCTTGTGAAGAGTTATAAGTGTTTTGAGTCATTAAAATTTCTCTTTGGAAGTGTGATACTTGTTGTTTGGGTTCAATCTACAATTTTAGACAGATATTGGAGGTGTTGTGTGGTGCTAAAAGTGTTCATTATACTCATTATTGCAACTAAAGACTTGTTGAAGGAACTATTAGATTGTTGAGCCATTGTAGATGACTGATAATGCTAAAATAACAACTACATTATGGTTTGTTGTCAGATTGAATGAGTGTCCTATGAGGTAAGGGAATTTTACATATATACTGTGATGATTTGTGATTCATAGTATTTTCCTAGTGTTGTTGGAGCCTCAAAAAATTGTAATATTAGTTTGTTATTTGAATGAAAATCCTCATTGTTACTTTGCAACAATTAATGACTTGCATATGCAAACCATACTATGTGTTATCTTGTCAACTGCTTATTACATGTTTATAATTGAGTGGCAGTTATGAAATTTATTGGTGAAATTAAAAAAAATAAGGGGTGTTGTTAGAGGCAAAAATAGGGAGTTTTCCATAGAAGTTGAATTGGGAGAAAGTACATTCCTATAAAATGGGTAGTATTTTATGATCAAAATGATTTTGAAGTGCCTACAATACTATCTAGGTTTAGTGATTGATTGGGTTCAGTATCCTCAACCTCTAGTGTACAATTAGATGGGTCCCTTAGTTGGTTGATCCTAAGTATTATTCATTTATTGGCATATGTTGGTTAAACACTAAAAAAACTCTACTTTTTGGCTTTCAAAGCATTTTTTTGCCTTATGAAAAATCATGAAAATGGTAAGCACCATGAAGGTTTGTATTGTTTTGAAGGTTTCCATTTGGTCTTAGTGGCAAGGGCTTCGCCCCTCAACCCTACCTTGTATCACAATAGGTAACGTGTCAAGGGAACTGCCCTCAAACCATGCAAGGGATCTACTCCATATCCTTGCTAGATAAACTACCCCAAACCCTCACGAGTGACACTACCCCTCGACCCCTCTAGGGGCATTTCCCCCAAGCCCCTGTCAAACCCATTTGGTTTGCCAAGTTTTCCCAAGTACTTTCCAAGTCCAAATGTACAAACTATGATTCCAAGTTTTCCTACAAGTTCTTGTCTACAATGTCACAACTAAAGTGGAAAATATTACTTAATGTTATAATGCTTACTTGTTTTCTATCGTATGGAAGAACATTTTATTTTGTGGGGGTGATGTAATTAGTGTTCAATGTCATTATTAAATTTCAATAATATGGTTTATCCAACTATGTATTAATTGTTTATCAGCTTCAAGTAGTTATAAGAGTCAATTAGTTAATGGTTGTGTTTCTCTTGGAAATTGTTGGGTCCTTCAAATAGATTTTGTATTGTCAATAAAAATAATATGATCTAGTCAATCAACTATAATCCTTTGTTGACCATCTCTCATATACTTGTGTAATAACTTCATGTGCAAGTAAAGATATACTCTTACTCCTCTATTTGGTAACCATTATTAATTCTATGCACTATTTCAAGTATTCATTTTATTAGATAGGAGAGTAAATAGTTGGAATTTTGGAGGTTTTTGGGTATGAAGGTGTGGTAGGCCCTTCTTCCTATGATTTTTTCTCTCATCAAATTTTTTATAGTGTGACTGTAACACGAATTTGATGTGTTGTGGCACTTTAAAACACTACAAATTATATTTGTAATGGTCTCTTTCATTTTACATATGAATGTTTGCAAGTTTGGAGAATGATTATTAAGTATATGTGGTTGTTGCATATCATACTTCTATTGTTACTTCTAGTGGGTTGTTTCTAATAGCCAAATGTACCTCTATAACACAAATAAGACACTGGTCTTGACTACATTGACCTTCCATACACATTTAAATCAACAAAATCAATTAATGGTAGTTGTAGGAAGTAGAGTAGGATTTATAGATGTTTTTCATGATTTAGTAATACAAATTAGGGACAAATCTTAAGCAAACCAAAATTGTGAAATGATCAAATAAACATGTCCAGTATGTCTACACCTTGAAAATGTGTAGGAAATGTTAAGTGAAATCATCTCAAGGGATTATATTGGTGTTGTTATATATAGGTATGTGTGCAAGGCATTATATCAACTATATTAGAGGTTTTATGTAGCTCTTTAATCTTGACTTAATGAAAAATATAAGGGTCAAGTGTAGACCTAAGTATAGTTTCTAATTATTGCAATCATGTTATATTATAACTTTTTAAAAAGCATGTTAAGAACACCTCTAAGAATACCCTCCTGAGTCTAAACTGAGCTCAAAGCATAGGGAGAGATTATCCACTCTCGTTAGTTGACCTTTACAATCCCTAGTATGATGATGAACCCACGTTTTACCTTCTTGATGACAAACCCCTTGCCCTAAAGGTAGGAAAAATTTCTATGATTGTGGAATTGCAGTTTTGGGACCTAACACAACTATCAAACCTTTTTTTATGTAAATGGAATAACATTCAATTTTGCTTTCTCACCATACAATGAGGAAATGATCCATGCTATTAGCAATGGACAAGAAAAACAAAAACCCTTGGTTATGAGAAGCTTTGCACAACTTTAGTTGATAGAAAAAACATACTTAGACCAAGAAAGTGTGCCATATAAAATATTGTGATCTATAGTTGGATGCAACATTGTGATATAGATGCACAACTATTATAAGCCTTCCACTTTTAGATATTATGTTAAAAAGCATTTAAGTGACTACAAGACCCTTAGACCATGATAGGATTCATCACATCCCTTCAAATGAAAAGAATGGTAAACATGACCTTTACATATCAAAACTTAACCAACAATTACACAAAAACAATTTTCAATAAAATTGGCATAACTTTCTCAAAATATAACATTTTTATAACTTTTTAAATATGTTAGAAACAAGATACATAGATCTAAACAATCAAAAAAATATATATTTTAATAAAAAAATAATATAAACAAATGCACTATTATAATACAATTTTTAAAATAGCGGAACAAATATACCATCATTAATTCATTCACATATATTAGGAGAGAAATTAGATATGTCTATATTTTTGTGAGGACTTACAAAACTTAGTTCTACAGCACCATAATTTTTTTAGAGAAACTTAATTCAAAAAAATAGATTCATTAAAGACGTAATAGAGTGTTAATTTTTCTTTCATGACAATTTTCTATTATAATTTTCTTAGAATCTATTTCAAATTTTTCTATTAATTTTCAGAAATTAAAAAAAAAATCAACAAAATTGTTTTCTAAAACTTCTAAATAAATATTAAAACCTTTCACTAAAGAGTTCTACTTCAATCTTCATGAAAATTTGGTTAAAAAAAGTGAATGAATCAATCAATTCAAAACCCACCACATTTTTTTTAATTCTTCTAAAAAAAAATTCAAAACCCCTTAACTTCTATAGCTTGTTTTTCTTTTCTTTTCTTTTCTCTCCAAAATAAAGTGTCATGCATAATAATAATCCACTCATATAATTTATTCTATTGGTTTCCTTCCAAAATCTTCATTAAACCAAAAAAAAATTATATTATTAACAAAAAGAAAATAATATTATAATAACTTCTTTCTTCCTTGTGCACATTCTTTTTTTAAAACAATACTACTAAAATATATATTTTCAATTATTTTAAATAAAAAAAATTGCTTTGGGACTATTTTTTTCTAATTCACCTATAAGGTAAATATAAAAATTTATTTTCTATATTCTAAAATAAACTTGCACATTCAATAAATAAATAAATTTACAAATTTAAACAATTAAACTTATTTATTTTCTCAAAAGAATTTAAATAAATAAAATTAACATTATACACTATGCACTCATAATTATTCAACACTATTTATTTATCTATTTTTAAATTAAATTATTATTCTCATATTAATTAATTAATATTTTCTCTTAAACTTAGATTATTTAGGACACTTTAACTCCTAGACCTAGTTTTTCTTCCCCAATAATTATTTATATCACACATCATAATCTTCCCACACATATCTTAGTGGCATTGTTAAGAAGTAATATAATCAATTAACCATGACAATGCAATCACACATTATTACAAATACACTAAATCGACACTTTGAACCCAATATAAGTCAATAGAATAGAACCAATGTTATCACAAAGTTGGAACATCATAAAATCATATAAGAAACTACAAATGAGGAATGTGCATGAGTTAGTCTGAATAATAGCTTATGGTTTTAGGGAACAAGTCACGATAGAAGGTGAAAAGTTCATCATAGGGGAGATGCACTATTACGCATTGTCCTAAATATTTAGCCTTCATTACACGCAAGTAGGAGAATGGTTAACAATAGCATGAGGCAAACAATGATAGACTAGTGAAGGACAATAAAGGATATACTAACATGTCTAGAATAGCAAAGACGTCTAATAAGTCTTGTTTGAAATGCACTAAAATGGAGACTAAGAATATAAGGCGTAATGGAGAGAGAGAGAGAGAGAGAGAGAGAGAGCTATTCAATCTTTACACATGAGTAGGAGATGGATAACAATAATAAGAGAGCTATTCAGTCTTTACACATGAGTAGGAGATGGGTAACAATAATAAGAGTGCTATTCAGTCTTTACACATGAGTAAGAGACAGGTAACAATAATAAGAAAGCTATGCAGTCTTTACACGAGTAAGAGATGGGTAACAATAATAAGACAAATAGAGAGAGAGAGAGAGAGAGAGAGAGAGAGAGTTCAGTCTTTACACATGAATAAGAGATGGGTAACAAAGAGACTACTTAGTCTTTACACATGAGTAGGAGAGGGTAACAATAATAAGGCAAATAATGTGTAATGACTCCAAGAGCTATGTCAATAAGGAGGGAGAGAGAGAGAGAGAGAGAGAGAGAGAGAAATGAGTTTGACTCGAGCACAATGAAGCAACAACCCCTTGAAATATAAGGGAAAGGGGCCCATAGTGGGTAGGGGTCCAATGGTGGGTATAGAAGTAGGTCTAAGTGGGCTCCATAGTGGGTAGGCTTAATATCCAATAAACTTACACTTAGTGTCCAATTGCAAAACACTTTTATCCATAAAGTACACAAAGTGACAAATCATGTGATGTAACATCAGCACCCCAATAATACATGACTTAGTGACCCACTATTGGTCTCACCATTTTTTTGGGCCTTTTTGGATACCTTGACAAAAAGCATGCTGATGTGGCATCATATTTGGTGATGTGGTCTTGAAACCAATTTTTATAAGCAGGGATTTGCCAGATAAGCTGCTGTACAAATTTGGAAGTGATTTGAAATTTTCACATAGGACTTTGAGAAGTGTGAAGTTGGTGGCCCACTATTAAGAAAGAAATTGAGAAGAATCATTTCAAACCAACAATGTATCTCTGATCGCGTACTAAGCCTCTTGGTTTTGCTGATAATAAGATAAGTAGAGGATCTAAAATATTAAGTGCTAAATTTTAAGGGGCTGAATATTATCTTCTGTTGGGGCTTCCATGATGTATGATCTTGTGACAATAAACCAAAATGCAAAGAATGAAAGTTAAACGAAACAAAACTACTGCTGTTCTTTTTCTTATTTATTTTTTAAAAAAATACAAGGGAATAAGGTTAAAAATCTACCCTCTTTTCTTCTAAAATTTAACCATGTTGATGCTTATATCTCAATCCAAATCCTCACTTTTCTATTTTATTTTAAAATGAAGAGAAAGAGATTGGGAAAAAGAAAATATTTCAGGCTCGTATGTACATTCTCCATTGTAGAAATGATGATTGATGCGGCCGATTTGCCCTCAAAAAAGTGATAGTCTTCCTCCTGTCAAATAAGCTCCACAACCACAGCTTCGAGGGTCTGAGAAAAAGAAAATCTAGGTAAGTGAGAATAAAAAGTGACAACCTTTGATGCATAAACAGCCCAAAACAGGGGCATTTGTAAGGCAAAAAAGTGGCTAAAAGACTGAAGGTCCAAACTGAAGCAATTGCAACTCTGATGGAAATTCAAATTGACAGCAACAGATATCGATCACTAGCTTAATATGGACCATAACAGAAAGGACAACAAAACAAGATGAACTATAGTCCAAACTGGTGACATCAGAATATTAAAATAAGTTTGGTTGGTTGTGTGAGGAAAGGACAACAGGTAGAATATGCAATTTGGACCCACAACAAATAAAGAGGATAAGCCAAAAAGGGGGTTAAAGAATAATGTTCATATAGGTATGTTCCTGTTAAAATCCTGGCTGTTCTCAGTTTGGGATATTTATAGGCTGACTCAGCTATTTGGTAGATTTACTTCTTTTGAATTATACAACCGTCCTTGCCAGCCCGTGCTCACCCAAACTAGAGTGCATAGAGGACCTAAATTTGACGGTCAGCTCTGGCAATCGAGCAATTTTTTTGTGATTTTGTTTTTCATTCAATGTTTTCCTTTAAATGTTAAAGGTATAATCCTTTAGAAGTTTTCACGATCTGCTCAAAATTTCCCATTTTATTGATAGTCTTTGGAAAAAAAATATTGTGTTTTTACAGCAAACATGCATATGTTCGACCATAAGGCCATAAAATTTAGTTTGTTCGTAGAAATAGGGAATAAACCATGTACAGAATTGATTAATAAGTGAAAACTGGCACCTAAGGTAAGAAAAAGGGAGCATCAATTTAGAATAGACTGACAGACAAGGGACAGAATCTAGCCAAAAACAAGATCATTCAGACTTGGACATATAGAATTCAGATTCACATGACTACAGTCAAACTCTATAAACCTATAAGACCTATAGGACGACACACCAGAAATAACTCATCTAGGTGTGTGACCAGCAACGCGTGGCTAATATAAACGGGACACGCAGAAGTCCTTACCTGTTGAGATCAAATCAACAACATAGCTGGTACAATATGTCATTGTTAGAGCGCATGAGTTTCTATTTCATGTACTACAGAAATAGCAATTGCAAGGATCCATTTTTGGATCATGTACAAATAAAGTGAGCCATGTCACACCTGAAAAGAGAATCTGCACCTATTATAGTTCATAACAAAGAACCAAATAGTTATATCAAAAGAAAATTATGCATCCCTTGTGTACAAAAATATTGTTACATTCTCAGTGCACAAAAATAGCTAATTAGCATCACTTGAAGAAAAAGAAAAGAATGGGCAAATTTTATGGAATTATGCAAATCTCATGCACAGATTTTTCATTTATGGGCTGTGAAGTGGAAGAAATCGCAAGATACAGAAGCACCATGGACCAGCAAAGCACAAAATTATTATCAAGATGTAAGCATTTGTGTTATCATACTTACATACCACCACAGTTTTTCAAGGGGAGAGGAGCCAGTAGTTGAGCATCCTAACTTAACACCTCTCAAAATCATGCGGCAATTTTGAGTCACTCTCAATTTTTTAAGTAGCTTATTTGGCAAGGCCCCTACTTATAACTAAGGTTCCAAGTCCACATAATCAAATATGATGCCACACCAGCATGTTTTTTGTTGAGGCCTCCAAAAAGACCTTAAAAAAGGGGTATAGACCAATACTTGTACATTAAGTTATAATAGTTGTGCATTCATATTTTGTTTGTACACTGATGTGACATCACATGATTTGTTTCTTTTCAGATCTAGAGAATATATTTCATTCAATTCTGAGTCCTCATGATCAACACAAACAACTTTAAAGTCACAACTACTAGTGCTTTACTAATAAAAATATTGAGCATCAAATCAACAAAATACTATTACAACTATTGGAACATGCTCAACCACTGGGTCCTCTTCCCTACCCTTGTAACCCATGTTCATTTTCTCAAAATAAAAAGTAGGGTTGTAAGACCTCATAGATCATATTTAGTACAACCAACATTGAAGTAAATTTGATGTTTATTTGTTTGGCATTACCGGTACAATTTTATTTTTTGAAGTAATCCAATGGCACATTCGGGTGGATTTCTGTGGATGTCTAGAAGGCAATACTGTATGTAGCATAATTGTCAAACCCCAAAAAATTGGATTTGCAGCACGAGCTATAATTAATATTGTTAAGTTGGGCTCGCAATAGTCTAATTGGCAGTAGCAGCAGGCATAGAGGATTAAGTACGGCTTGCAGCCTGTATGGATTTTGGTATATGATTGCTTCTCTTGGGTTTTATTAAAAAAGCAAATGCAAATAATCTTGGTAGTCCAATTCCCACTTTTGAGTTATTTGTGCGCAGTCCCTTTAACTACAATAAGCACCTCTTCAGCCAGGCATTAGTTGTACATTAGAGGAATTTTCTGAACCTTTCCTTCAACTGGAAAATGGATAAAACCATGATAAATAAAAGCTATTAAATCATACAAGATACAATCAATCACTTTATTTTATCACCAGCCAATATATCAGTGACAACCTTTGTATTTACTACAATTGGATTTGATTGCCATTCAAACTAATTGACAAGTTCTATACCTTCCTTGCAAGTGCTACAAGCATATTGCAAATAGCTTGCATACACTAAAATTTAACAGCAACTATCATCCTTGTATCAACATATCTCTATGGACTATGGAAATCCAAAGAATAGCCAAAAAATACTGTATATGCATATCATTTGGGTTAAAATAAATAAGTTTTTCTACTCATAGCAAAACATACAGAACCCATCTGATCCAATAGGAATCTGACGCACAAATTACATCATGACCACAATGCAAACCATTCATAAGTGGAGACAAAACCTGCACAATTTATGTGCTGCAACTTCCCAGATAGGCTATTTGGTCATACAACCTCCGGTCTGTTAGTCAGGACATATACATAGTACTTAATTTATGGGCATGCTTGGAGGTGTTGGAATTCCAAAAGGATGTTTCGATACTTGCATTCTATGGCAAATCAATCTACAATATTAATAACCTGAAAAATCAACATATTAACATTTTTTGAGAAATAAATGACAGTAATGTGATATGCCCTGTTTATGTTGTGAATTCTGTTACAACAATAGAGGGGCTCGCTTAAATGACAGAATTTTGTAAAAGCTTGCAACTTTATGTTACCCAATTTGCAATAGAACGATGAAGGTTTGTATACAGATGTGAAAAAACCATTATTAGAAGGAAACCCTTCATAAGACCTGGGACAAGATAGCCATGCATAACAATACAGTCGTGCTAAATTCTAAATAAAATAGTTTTAAAACTGCAGTTATGGCTTCAAACAGAATACTCTCTAAAATTATCAAGCTTTAACAAAAATCTCTTTGTAAAAGCTGTGAGCTGCTCATATGTTGCCAGCCAGAGCTCGTATAGGTGAATTTTTTTTATCTTTTTTAACAATAAAGGCCCTTCATCTGGCTTGGGACAAGATAAGTCACACATAACTGCACATTTATATGTCTAAAAGATGACAGTTTAGAAACCAATTTGACCGTCAGCATAATCCCTCATATATCACCAACCAATATGCATAAGTTTCCATGCATTTGCACTTCAATAACACTGAACCACTTCCAAGCTCTTTCCATTTCTAATTGTGAAAAACATTTTGTAAATTTTAGCTAACAAGATTTTACTTCATTCAAGTTCTGCTTGCTTCCACTATTTACAAGACTTCCTTTCTAAATTTTAGCAGAGCACCAAGAAAATCCAGGACAATACACCCAGAAATCTAGCTTATGAAGAACATTATTGCTCAAGGTAATCATTTCATAGCCACAACTGCTACAGAAACCATTTGTAGTTTTTAATGTTGGCTTCATCATAATTGTGGATACACAACAAAAGTCTTAAAGACAATGATGTCTAACCGCTACTGACATTAAATTCATCAACTAAAACAAGGATTTACTCTTGTTCTCACTTTAGAATCTCCCTATTTTTTAAGTCAGCCACATCACAATTAGGGATACACAACAAAAAGCAATGCTGTCTAATCACTACAAAAATTAAATTCGTCAACTAAAACAAGGGCTTGCACTAATTACCACTTTGGAATCTCCCTGCCTGACAAAACAATATTTCCATTTCATCCCAGACATCCAAAACAGTGGATATGACAATGAGTATTCACAATTCATATTAATGTATTATTTATTTTTATCATTTGTAACATTTATGAGCCAGAAGAAACCGTCTCCTGCTTGCAAAGCCTCTCCTTGGTGAAAGCTCATTTGCAACCATTAGACAACTAAGAGACGCAGAGAACAGCTATTCTTTGGGAATAGCAGTGAAAATACATCTTTACAAAACAGCTGACCATGAAGTCTAGAAATAATTCTAAATCAAAACTTGTGAATTGGTCCAAAACACTTGCGAAATGACCACAAAGCAAATTATAGCAGTTATAATTATGCCTTGTCATCATGGAACCACCAGCGAGTCTCTTTGGGGGATCTACCATTTCTACAATTTTTGACATATCGGTCATTATCTGGGGGCCTTTGCTGCATTGCACAAACAGTTGAGTATTACAATCTGTAAATTGGAGTCATATAAACATGTATCTAACACAATTGCACATAGAAAGAAAGGAATCAGAATAACACCTTTGCAGTAGAGCTAGATAACATTGAAAGAATGCTAATGCATACAGAGCCGACAGTCATAGCTGGAGACCAGGAATCGTACAAAATATCTGTACCCATAAAAAACCAAATAAGTGAGTTAACTTGGAGTAGTCTCCTTATTGAACATAATCATAATCTACAATTATAATCATATGATTATGGCTACTATATGGCAAGAAAGTGGCCAGATTATAAGCAACTGTTATATTTCCCTCATGAATGTAACAAGGAGACACAAAATAGCAAACCGGACAAGTACCTAATGTCTATATGATTTTGAGATTCTTGGGACTGTTAATTTTTAAAATAGTCTTGATTTTCAACCTGGAAGTGATTCCTGCTCATATGCAATCTAAGTTAAACTGAAAAGGTTGTTATGCAAGGCAGAGTAAAGATTTCTTCAAGAAACCAAAGCACAAAAGTAATACAATCAAATTACAGACCGCAGATTTCTTTGGAACTCAAGCACTCATGATGGGTGATGATCCTAAACATAAATAAATGATGAGCCATGAAGTTAATTTGAATTACTGGCATGTAAACTGATATGAAAGTGTCTCAATAAAAATTACAGTCCAATTTCATTTAAGCAAGTCAAACAAAATGCTAAGGCCATAAGAAAATCAAAAAATAGAAAAATAGGAAACATTTATGCATTTTCAAAACATGCTGAAGGATCTCTGACAGGTAGTTTATCTGAGTATTACTGCCGAAGCAGTTTGCAATGAAAATATTTAACTAAAATTTAACTGATAAATCTGTGAAATGAATCAATCACTCTTATATGGGATTGGTTTCCCCATTCAAATATGAATTTGTGATCATTCAAAATCACACTAAAAAGTTATTAGTGTGGCACTTGACCAAGGTTTCAAACTTTGAAATTACAACCACAAACATATTAACTTCTGAATGGTAAAATAGTGGCATTTCACATTCTGCAACTAGCAACGCATTTTGACATAAACTTGCCAATTTTTAATTATGAATTGGGATGTTTCTTTTCTGTTTGCTTCTTAAAATCAGATTTAATAGAGTTGGAGATTATAATATTATACAAAACAATACTATATGGTAAAAGCCATGACAAAAATGAGAATAGAATACAAAACATAATTTTAAGCTAAGCTGTTTGAATGTGTAATTCATTAGAGAAGATTTACATGACAGGAAGGAGAATAGAATACAACACATAATTTAATGCCAAGCTGCTTCCAATTGTCATTATGGAGAATATATACAAAAACATGTGCCAATTTCATTAAAGACAAGAACAAAAATCAATCTAATGGAGATGAGGATTATACAGAACAATGTTGTAAGATGAAAAGCATAACAAAAAGAAGAATGCAATGCAACACATAATTTTATACCAAGCTGCTTCCAATAGGCGTACCAATTTCATCCTAACATATGCATAGAAACCTGAATACTTCATTCAGTGACAATGAAATGCATACCTAGACATATGTGTCCATTGCTGTAAATGTGGGGATGCATAGGAGTTGGCTGGAGGAAAATAACCTGCACATTTTAAAACAATACATGTTTTGTTACTTACTGGATTTAAAAAACTCAAAAAACCCAGCAGAAAACAGCCTCACATATCCTATTCTTCTACACATTGAACTATTAGTTCGATTCTTCCCACCAGCCCATAACTCCAGCACATATTTTGACAACAATGTAGCGTTACAATTATAGGGTCCAATCAAACATGACCTATACGGACAAATCTTAAGAATGCTGTCCAAGCTTACCCCACAAGATGTAAAAAGGGGTCAATAGCCTCACCCAAGATTTAGCACAACAGAAACAACACAAAAAATCCCACTATAAGATTTCAATCCCCCACACCAGCTCATAACCGAAGCACACATTTGGCGATGCTGCAGCAGAACAATTATGGGGTCCATTCAAACAAGACCTATATGTACAAATCCTAAGAATGAAGCCCACGCTTACCCCACGCCATGTAAAAGCGGGGACAAAAGCCTCACCCAAAATTTACCACAAGAGATAACCAACCCCCGAATAAGCAATTTAAAAAAAAAAACCTGCAACCGACAATTCAGATTAGATGGATGATTCTAAGTACAGGATTGGCAGGAACTCTAAGGAAATGATGAGAAGCCAACCTGAGGAGCTTCCATGGGATACTGCTCCGGGAAATCTACTTGGAGCTGGTAAGTTTCATTGGCATACATTGTGCCAGGGGCTCCTGTCAGCTCAATCACCCACCTACCAACAGGCAACGGCCAATGTCATGGACTGTATACTCAGCAAACGACTCACTAACTGCAAAAATCGATATGTATTTACATTAGTTTAAGCATCAAGAAGAGATAAATCCATACCTCTGTAAATTATCGGTGGCCTTGTGCTTGAAACCAGTGGGTGGGTTCACTTGCCAGTCTACTAACTCCTTCTGAAGCCTATTGGTAGCGATTTTGCTGAGGCTTTGACCCTGCATCCACACATTCTCAGCACTAAGAAGTTGAAAAGGAAAATCATTAACCGATGGATGAAAGCAAATAAGGCATTTCAGATAACATAGAAAGCGACCCACCTTGTGAGCAGCTGAGGAACTCATGATGATGACAGAAGGAAATAAATACAAATTGGATTGATAGACAATAACACAGAAAAGCCTGCAGAAGTAAGCAAGTATACGAATGCTTAGAACTCAGATGTCAAAGATGGTGTGTCCCATGAAGGGGAGAAGAGGGTTTTATTGGACGAGGAAGAGGAATCGAAACAATGTGGACTGAAAAAAGAAAAAGAAAATATCCCTTAAAACGAAAGCTAAAGGAAGAATCAACCAACAAGGAAAGAATTGCAAGACAAGGGGATTAGATAGGATCGAATTATACCAAAAGCTAATATCTCATCTCTTTACTCACATGCATCCCACCATGGCCTTCCTTCCCTCAATCACCTACTGCTTGCAAATGTCTTAATATTTAAATATCATTCATGAACTTTCTTTGAAATTGGGTCAAACTAAAACTTCCACTGATTAGGGCTACAAGTTTGTTGCCTTTGAATTTTGTTTGTTTGTGCGTTGAAGTTTATTTGTTGTCAGATATATCTGTAGAATACAGCGGGGTAAAATCTTAGGCCAAGATATATTCTATTTTAACTGGAACAAGTTTTCTAATTTTGAGTATTTTAGTGAAGAACATGCTTTAGGGAAGGAAGTCGGTAAAAGAGAGTGCTTTGTTTAGAACAAGGATCTAATTTCTAGAAGCATTTTTGTAGTCGACCTGGTAAAAGAGATTGTTTCTTCCACAACAAGTATCTAATCTTTACAAGTTAAAAATTTAAAGAAAACAATTGGTTAAAAAGAATGAAATTGCTTTGATTACAACAAGATTCCAGTGTTTGGAAGTGTTTTTTTAAAGTAAAGTTGATTTGGTTATCACATTTTATTTGTGTCATGCTTATTTAGTGGTTATATGTATATTTTAATTATAAATTTGTTTATGTTAGGTAAGTCTATGTAATTATTAAAATATATGAGAAAGAATTGTCATTAATATTGATTTAAAATGTATATGAAGTAAATCTAAGAAATTAAAAAGATTGAAATTTTAATATAATTTTTTGGTTATATTGAAATTGTTTCATCATATCATGTTAATAAAAAATTAAAACATATACGACAATTTACAATAAAAAGTAGTTGATAAGTATGTGTGATTGAGAGTACAAATCAACAAAATATGTATGATTGAGAGTACAATTCAACAAAATATGTATGATTTTATATGAGGGAAGGAGATTAGCCCATGTAGAAGGAGGGGTAGATCATATCTCATTTTTTTTTTTCAGTAAGTAGATTGTTGGTTTTGATTTTGAATTGAGATGTTCAACACTCACGCCCACTTCTTAACATTCATTTATGTTTAAACCTCGAATAATAGAAAAAATCATTGAACTCAAACTCTAACTTGTTATTGTTACTTTACATTATTGTAAAATACATCTTAAATGAATGTGATCTTGTTAATCTCCAAAATACAATAAACAATGAAAAATCCTCAACTAAAAAAAATATTAAATCTTTCTCACATAAAAACAATAAAAAACTTAACTTTTATCACATCAACATAACCAATGTAAGATTTCACCATATTCAACTATTACATAATTATTAAGAATAAACCACACATTAAAGTAAAACATATATGTAGTACATTTAGTGCTTTCCTTTAGTGAGGCAAACTTTAAATGGGGGCATACTTCTATTAGTTTAATTAGCTAATAATTAAGAAATATAAATTTTAAAATATTATATATGATAAAATGAAAAGTCAAAAGTTTTATTATTTTTATTAGCACATGTATGCATGTATTCAAATTGATCATTTATTGTAGGAAAATAAAATACACTTTATAATTAATTTAGGGTTGTTAATTGATAGTTATAAATAGCAATTAGATCTAGATTAATATAAATTAAAATTGATAAATGTAAAGAAGATTCAATTATTGGTTATTTGTTTGTTGGTTTTGAGTTGTCAATTACGAAGAGTTAATTGTGTAATAGTTTCAATTATTAGATTCAAAGATCTAAAAGTGTATTCACAAATGTTAGACTATGATGGTTTTGCTATGTAAATCTACAACTACTTATGACTAGAATGTAGTTGGGGTTTTGAATGTGCACACTTTCTTGTGTAGTTTCATCCTCTTTTAAAATGCCCTTCATGATCTTTCATTCACAACTATGCATATAAATACTTTTACAAAATGGTGGTGCTAAAAAGCATCTTTAAGGGTTTGTTATGCACTAAAGGAAGATCATTTGATTTGATGAAAATCAAGACTTGAAGTTGATTTAAGAAGATTGAGATATAAAAACTAAGAATTTATGGATGTTGGAGTAGACGATGACTAAGTAAGTTGAGACTAAGTTGTGACTATATGCTAAATGTAAATGCTTTCTATTGATATTCAACCATTAAAATGACCTTGGATGATATTCTTAAATACATAACCTTAGACAAGATATTTAAAAAATTTAACACACATGTCAATAGATAATAGCTATATTTTAGAATAGTTGGCCTTAGAAGTAAGAAATTTGATATACAAAACTTAAGGGTGCCTAGTTGAAGGAGGAAGAAACCCTAAAAACTTAGCTAGTGCTAATATGAAATGAAAGATTTAGCATAACATTGTGTTGGATTCAACATTAAGATCTGTGAGTGTGCCAAGCAAATTAAATTAAGTACCAAAACTATACATTAATAATGTATCCACATAAAATACCCCCTTCATGGGGCGCAAAGAGTTCATTCCCCACCAATGCATCAATACACTATCAAATGGAAAGCCTCATCAAATTCCTTTTTGAAATTGAATTTTGGTTACATTATTTAGGGAAATTATAGCCTTTTTGGCATTGGATGGCTATCAAAGACTTGAATGGTCTGATACTACATGTGGCTTCCAAACAAATTTCTTTGGTGACAAATAATGAGCCCAAGGAATAAGCCCAAGTTTTGGGTCTTTCATTGGTAGTGAAGTGTAAGGTTCAACATATTATCATCAAAGTAGAATTGATAACCATTAATGCCATCAATAAAAAGGCACACAAAATTGGAGATTGTATATTGTTCTCTAAGAATCTTGGAGTCTCTTAGCTTCCTTCTCAATTTATGAACATGAATACTAATATGGAGAAGTGAACTCAATGATAGGTAGACTAACAAAGTGTGCCATAAATTTTGTGGAGGAAACCATTATTTCAAATAACACCAAACATTGGTTTTTCATAGAGAATATCTAGAATAGTTGATAATAATAATTGTAGTGAGATAAGGCATACAATTGTTTTCCCCTTAATGAATAATAATGATGAATTGTGGTGATGAGAAAGATAAATATGAGGTTGCCTAGTTGCTTAAGCATGTGAACGATTTATTTGAAGGTGGAGTATGGCAATCATTTGATGTGTTCTTATGCTTCCATTTGTGCTATTGTCCTCTAGCTAATGGTTTCCTATGGAGGCTACAAAGATACAAGTGACAAAAATGGAAATGTTGTTCAAGGACTCAATAATAAAGATTCAGTTAGGTAAGGTTATTGTCATATACTCATATAACATATACCCTATCATAGCCATTATTTTGGGGGAGGATTATATGAGGGGAAATGAGTTGTCAAGGGTGAAAATTGGCATCACCATGGAGTTTGTCATGAATTTGCAATCTTATACTAGAAAAATGTAATGGTGAAGGGAATCACAATGTTTTTCATTAAAGCTGGCATATAGGAATGACTTGGAGACAATCTTGAATTATGTTGAACTGGTGACAAGTGGGTCAAACACTAATAACACTATCTATATGCATGTTCATATGGAGTTGTTCGATAGTTTTTATTCTCTAGTGATAGAAATGGAAAATGTGGAACTCCACCTAGCACATGATTTTGGTCATTTTAAGTTGAGATTAAATTATATGGGCCTTAGGGCTCCCCTCAAGATTGCAACAATGGTGGTACATATAGGGAAAATGGAGGAGGTGAAAGCCACCATTAAGGCCCTAATTAGAGCTACAAACTTTGAATTGTTGGTGGTTGTTGGTGTACTTAGGTTTGGGCTTGAAGGAGGTGCTAGCAATCAAGCTAGATTAATTTGTTCCTTTTATTGATATCAAGTTTCCACAATCCATATTGTTTATTTACACCGATTTTTGGATTCAATTGTGTAAGAATTTTGCATCAACATTTTGGATCACACTCCATGATCCATATCCTTGAACTCTTTGCTTTCATCTCGATGATGGATCATGGAGTGTGATCTGAAACGTTGATGCAAAAAATCTTACGCAATCAAATCCAAAAATAGGTGTAAATAATGTGTTCCTTGTTATGTAGGGCTCAATATATAGTATGTTCTTTCCTATTCATAGTTTATCTAATCTATATAAGGTCTAGTCCCATATAAGGAAGGTTGGAATTTCATCTATGAGTCCCTTATCATACCATGGATAGCTTACAATGCTTATGTGAGGATGACAACCCTATGACCTCCCCTATCTTCTGATGGTTTATAATATATTTTATGGTTTTGTCTATCAAAAGTTCATGGACATTTTATCTCCATAGCTCATGATGGTGAAACATATGACTAATATGACTATGATAGTTCTTTTAATAGAGATCCTACAAAGTTGGTCTCTTATTTTTGTATATCTATATCATAATATAATAAAAATAGATCATACCCACACTTTACTAATAAAAAAGCAAAACATTACACAAAATGATGTAAAATAGAATAATAAAAATATATCCACTTTCCTCCTCTACACACAAATAATATAAAATAGCCTTCACTTTTTATGATATTCATATCAAAATTTTCTCCTCACCTTTTGTTGTAAGGATACCATATGTTTAGTCAGTAATTTGACACAAGTCCATCCAAGTTGAATATAATGTTTAATTGGAACTTTATCTATTATTGACTATAGACGACAAAAAGAATACCGAAGGCATAAAAGAAAAGTAAGTTGAACATGTGGGCCCGCCAAACGACCGAATAGAATGCACTTTACGAGCCGTTTTCATATGGCCAGCTCAGAGTGGCTTGTCTATATCTGTTGAATTGACACGTGTACAAGCGGTTGGATAAGGTCGGTGACTTGTTTATTCCCAAGCATTTCTAAATTCTCTAGATACTTGCAAATGCGCAGGTCGTTTTTCTTGAGGATTTTGACTCCTTTATCTTTTATGTATTAATAATTGAATTGCCTATAGTGAAAGAGTTTCTAGGTCACATAGGATACCTCAATCCTTCTTTCCTTCTTTTTCCTATATGATATTTTATTTTCTTGCTTGGTAAAATATAGAATATGTTATGGTTGGAAAGGGTGTACATGAATAAAAAAGTTATCTCTTGGAGTTTTATATTGGATTTTGTAAAGCTTTTGGAGAAATGGTTAGTAGTGTTTGAATTTGTAGATTAAGTTGTTTAATCTTATGTTTGGGTTGTATGTGTAAATCTAATTTATTTATTCATTTTTAGAGTCGAGTTTTTGAATTTGAGATGTATTATTCTTCATCTTAGATTAAATATGTGGGTGTGGTTCTAATCTAGGTTAGGTATGCAATTATGGATATGATCCTTTCATTTTTAAATTCAAATTTCAAATTTCTCACTTGGTCAATTATTTCACTACTCATTGTGAACCGACCTAATAAATATTATGTTGATTTGTGTGCTTGGTTGTTGCACTAAAACATTCCCTCATTCATTTGGAATCATCTAGAACATATGGGGATCATCTAAAAATAAATTGAACATGTCTAAACTTCAATGTGCACAAGGAATGTAATGTGCAATCAAAATATTTAGAGCATGCGATTCTAAGTTTATTGCACTCTTATTTGTTATCTTTGAATATTTGCTTATAGTTGTAAAGTTAACCCATCTATGGGTTTGACTAAAGAGAACTTGACCCTTATGATCCAATAAATTTTAAAAGGTATTTGTAAATATTGTTAATCCTTCTAAGCATTCAAATATCAAAGATTGAGGTGAAATAAGTAGTAGATTTCATGAATCAATGAGCTCAAATTCATGAGTCACATGATCATTTCCACACAAAGATCACATTTGCACTCAAGGGAATTAGTTATGAGATGTAGATCTAAATCAAAGTGACATATAGTAAACTTTTTGAATCAAAGATTTTTTTTTGAGTCTTATAAAAAATATACAATGGTGAATCATTTTTTGACATTTATTATAACATTTCTTCATCATCAAAATCTAGTTAAGTATCTAAAAACTTGTTTTACCTTTTCCTAATTTTAGCTATGAATTTACTCAAAACTTCCCCTACTTGAGAAATGTTTGATCTTGTGTAGACTATTTCATACATAAGACTTCCCACTACATTGGCATACAAAAATTACTTGTGCCTTCTAGGCCTCCTCAAATTTAGGACATTGTTTCAAACTCAAATTTGTATCAACTATTATGGGTGTGCTTGTCAATTTATTGTCATGCATCTCAAACCACCACAAAATCATCTTAGGATATTTCCTTTGGCCTATCTATAGTTTTCTAGTAGTCATGTCCCCATATATCCCTATACCAAGTATGTATCTAGACACACCTAATTCTTTCATCTCAAACTTACTAGATAGTTGAGCTTTAAGTTCCTTAATTAATGTTTTATTGTTTCCAATGATCAAGAATAGAATAATAACTAAGATGTGTTCATCAATTTTTTTAATGTATATAATAATCAACATTACTTATAGCAAAGCTCAATTCTAACACATATGAATCAAATTTTTGATTCCGCATACATGGTGATTGTCTTAACATATACAATGGCATTTTTAACTAATAAACTATATTATATTTAGCTCTTATGTCAATGCATTTAAGTGTTTCTATCTATATTTCTCCTCTAAGTCATCATGCAAGAATGCTATCTTTACATCCATCTACTCTATTTCAAGATCAAATGATGTAACTATAGACAACAATATCTTAATAGAATTTAAGTCAACTACCAAAGAGAAAATCCCACTAAAGTCAATTCCCCCTAATTAGAGATAACCCTTTGCACCAATCTTGCCTTGTATTATTCAAGTGATCTATGTGCCTCAAACTTATTTTTGTAGCATGCCCATTGTTCTACCCATTAATTTTACTATGCTTTTAACCTCAAGTAAATAAACTATGATGCCAACACTTAGCAATAAAAAATTTCTTTTCATAAAAAAGAATAATATGCACATTTGAAATAAACATTATTTCAAAATTTCCCATTGCATCATATCAAAGTATTACAACTTTCCAATGTATTGATTTCATAGTACATAATTTCATGATAACATTTTCTCTTTTACAATCTTCCATAGAAATGGATACATAAATACTTATATAGCTTCCATGAGCTCACTAGCACTAGGTATACAAATGGTCCAAGTGCCCTCCATCAAATATTAGTCACCTACTAATGAGGAGAAGCATCACTCAAGCACTTGTATGCCAACCACAGACTCACTGTGGTCCTCCGCACATCTTCCTATCTGGTAAGATGGCCTTCCCTTCGACGAAGAGATTGGTTTGGTAACCTCATAATAATAATTACCTTTCTTGAGATCGATGTTGTGTCCTACGTATCTAGATTTGTCACACAGTGGCTACAACCTACACATACGACATTCCCTACCTAGTATGTAAACTTGGATCACAGTGAACTAACAATGTAAATAGTGGCAACTAAATAAACACTATTTTACAAGCCAAAGTATTCATCACCCAAAATTTAGAGTGGACGCCATATACTTCACCAACCTTCCTAGCTCGATTTGTATTGACCATTCATAACCTATGTATAGGCTATCCATTTACACCATGGAGTAACCTTACCCCTAGGAAAAACCTATTAATAGTGCATGTTAAGAAGTAAGTGATGTCATAACATCTTGACTAACTAGGCTACACATTTCCCATGGATTAACTGTAGGGAAATCATGGTCATCTCAGAAAGAAACATCTAAGAACAATAGTACCTTCAGTAATTTTTAATTTCATTAGATTGCCTCAAAGACACATACTACTATTCCACAAAGCAGAAAAAAAACATAGTTGATTTCCCACATTAACCCTCCTGAGAAAAATCTCATGCAAATACAACCATTTTCAACAATATGCATCAGACAGATTTAATTTGCAGAATCAACCAATATGAAAGACAAAAGATATGGACACACACAAATTTACATGGGGAAAACCCTTACGGGTAAAAAACCCCACACTCCAAAATCCCAAAGATCAATTGTATTATTCAACAACAAACAGAGTTACAATACAATCTCAGGCTCATAGCCTTTATAGGAGTTTACATCTTGTTCCATCCGGAGAATACAAACAACATAACCATTCAAAATCCTCGCATTGTCACAATACTCTCACACAACATATAGTGCAGATACTTCTCCTCCCTCCTTCACTCTACATTTTTCCTTCTACCTTCATGGCACACGCTCAATGTTCAATGTTAATGCAACACTTGTTTTATCCAACAGTTCTAGGCCGACCAGGAAAACCAACTGATTTCCAATCGTTGATCCAACTATCGACAGGTTCCAGCCAATCATTGTTTTCCACCTCAACATCCATCGGGTCCCACCGAGACATTCTACACAGGTCACCGAGTCAGCCATCATCATGTTGAGGAGACATGTTCCAATGTCCTGGCGATAAAGCAATGTTCCTTCGATGAAGCCTTATTAGCTTGTCCCATAAGATCGCTAAGTCAGAGATTTCCAAAACTCGTAACCGAAGGTTCCAAAGTTTCAAACTTTCATGATCTTTTGATATTTCCATAGTTGTCAGTCTATCAGAGAGACACTCACAAAGGTTCCACCAATACCAGAATCTCCTTTCGACGAACCACTCCATTGTTCCATCAATGGGACAAGCTTTAGTTTCCCACCGATGAGGATCCAATGCTATGTATCAAGTTGTTGATGTGACAACTCACCGCCAACGATGCCATCTCCCACTGACAAATATTTACCGCCATACAAGTCACTGCTCCATCGAACCATCGGGGAACTTAAGACAGAGTCCCACCAATGACACAAGGTCCTACTGACAAGTGACCAAGGAAAGACATCGACTATCACAGAGACTTCTTAGAGACTCTTGTTGATATGACTAACTCTTGCTAATAGAACAAAACACCAGAGGAAACTGTTAGCACCAAACTGTGGAGGTCATCAGAGCATTGGGGGGACTAAGAACAAGGTCTCACCGATATGAGGAAGTCAGGTCGATAAGAGATAGAAACAAGACTTCAAGAAGTATATCAAGCCAATAATTTGAGGCACAAATCCCAACATGCTCCCACTTGATGAAGAACTTATTGGCTTCTCCCAATCAAAGATCGAAGTCCCTATCTCCAAGACATATGCAACAATATTCAAAATGTTCACCATCTCTAGCAACTGTTCCAGCCATCCTCCAAAGGAAAGAAACTCACCATGGTGTATATGCACTAATCTAAAAGAAAACCATCTCTAGGCCCAACTTACAACAACGATTACAACTTACTATCACCACTCCACTGTGCTCATAGCTTGTACAAAAGCACCAACTTCAAAGCCCCAAAAAGAACACAAATGTGAAGCCATTCTCCAGAAAAAAGATATAACACTAGCCAAAACAACAACTAGAAAACTAACTGCTCTCATCCAATTGATCAACCCACACAACTAAAACTAGCACCCACAACACGTGCTAACCATCCAATCTCTCATACCTTCAAGGTATCCACATTAGAAAACTCATGCCACCTACATAGCCAACCCATCAATAGCAAAGAAAAGCCCCATGTGCCAACTAGTTGAAGAAGACAAAACACATCCAAGAACTCCCAATGCATGGGTAATGCCAAATCTGAAAGATCAAAAGAATAACAATTCTGCCAATGGCATAAAATAGAAAGTGTAACCATGTAGTACCAAGGAAACATCTACAATGATATGCACAATCTGTAAATTAATAACCTACAAGAACAATTCTCACCACCAGTCTTCATAGCTCTCCCAAGTTCTTCACACCCAACACAGGAAAGAGATAAAGAAACTCCAAGTTACCACCCAAGAACTTGAGTGAAAATAATAGTTGCGACCAAATCTAAAACCAATGTAAAATGAAATCAAACCTCCAGGAAGATAACCAAGACCAAAGAGAGAAACACTACACACCATATACCTGTAGAACATCCTCCTACATACACCTCTAAATGCCAGTTGTGACAAGTATGATCTCCTTCAAAACACCCCAAAGAGAACAACATAGCAACACCAAACTATTCAATCTCCAAGATCAAACACAACATATATATATATATATATATATCAAGTAATCAATATGGATGTAAGCCTCTCAAAGAAGATCAAACCACTCCATTTCCCATCTCAAGAAAATAAACCCATAATGCATCTCCTAACTGTTCTTATCAACATAAGATATCATAAACTAAAATTCACAAGGAGATAACCATGCTATCCATCTTTCACTATGAATCCTCCATAACCATTAAACAATAGTTCAAGATCCATATCATGAAAGAAAGCATAGAACACATTTGAAAGATATAATGGGAAAATACCTCTCAAATAGACCTCACTGCCGAGTAGACCAAGAGTGGGGAATGAGAATGATCCTCCAAGATATACAAGCCACCATGACTCGTCCAAGAGAAATCTCCTCATTAGTCTCTATTGAACTCATGTCCAACCAAGGTGAAGGCTCCTCGAACTTTCTGTTGAAATCTTCATCAGGAGTAACCATCAACAACACTTCTCTCATCTTGAGAGAATTATAGCCTCACTTTATTCTCCATGTGTCAATGAGCACCTGCAAACAATCATTTCATGTACTAAACTCCAATCTACATCACTACATTATCATGAAGTTCTCGAGCATATGACCAATGCACCCAAAACACAGAGAATTACTAGACCACTGTCAAAGCTCCAAACATTTGAACCAGGATCTTATCATGACATCATGATCTTACCATCCCCCTTAGGAGACACCACACTCCAAGTGACCTTACCATGGTCTCAAGAGCAATGCCTCATGCCAAAACTCTAATGCACAAGCAAGAGTATAACATGACATGAAACAACTCTAAACCAACATCACCCGTCAAGCACCACCAACACTTTAGCCAAAGACTCCAAGCATCCTCCATGGTTCCAAGATGTTGCACATCCTCAAATAGTGTCCATGCAAATGCGAAAGAACCCTTCTGTAGCAATAGGATCTAAGAGTCCCTCCTAGTAACATTTGCAACACTAAAGAAGATCATTCACCACCAAGTGATGAATCCATAGTCACTACTAAATCTCTCACTAAACTGTGACACCCGAGCTTTCCAAGAGTCATGGCCAAATATCTGCTAATCTGAAAAACCTCGAGGTCCACTCAACAACATGCCCATCTGACAATAATACCAAACAACACCAAGATCTCCAAACCAAGCAGACAAAACCATCACTGTCAAAAGGAAACACAAACCAATATACCCAAGCTATCCATGACATCGTGATACACATGCTACAGGTCCCCATAGCTAACTATTCAGGTACTCTACATCATCCATCCTCTCATCCTAAAGTAACCACACCAATGCACAAGTGACCACAGACAAGGCCAACTAACAAATCTACACCATCATAGAACCAAACCTCATGGATATTGACATTCCACTTCTGAGTTGTCCCACAACAAACATGTAGGTAAAGACAACCCACAACATTGCTCAACCCGTAGATTCAATCAATGAAACATGCAAACCCATCATCGCACTAGAAACTGCAAAATTGAGATCTCAAGGAGAATAACAATGTAGACAACTTGACTCAAACATCAGATCAAGTTCAAATCCGATTTTCCAATCATGTCCACAACGATCACCATAGTCAAAGGAATCCATTAAGCACCACCACAGAAAATTTGAGTGACTATACACTTACCAACACTCTCATGTAGAGAATAAACCTAACCTCCTATCACCATGCATGAAGCATGTATGCAAAACTACAACTATCTCATCTAGTAACACCCCACAAGCCAGGATCTAGAAATTAGTTTACCAGCAACTCCACAAAATTGCAAGTTTTTCTTGACCATGTAAAACCTGCAAAATCATTGTGTTTATAAAACACCCATGCACACCCATATCCACTACACATCTAGACGACTCAAAAGTCTACATACAACCATCACAATTAACCAGAACAATGGAATAACATGAATATGCATAACCATAGATTCTTTAAATGGAAATATATAAAAACCCTTCAAATCCAAAGAACATGAACATGAATCTGACGCATGCAAGTACAAGGCATCCTTAAAAGGAACAAGTAGTATAGGAACTCTAGGCCTATTCCAAACCAATTCCATAACCACCAACATGCACATGCATATGAGAGATCCAGGCTATTAAGAAGTTTTTAGAGCACCCAAAGATCAACTTCATGGCCTACATGCAATCAGGGTAACAAAGAACAACGCCTTCAATACTAGGACAAAGCACCCAACACAAGCACAATATTCCATGGTTGAATAGCAACCCAAGCTTCTCCATATCATTGGGGAGCCTCTCACATAGACACCCAGTATGAATAACTTTGTTGCAACACAACCACAAGCATAAACTCACACCCCTTGCATCAAGATTATTCACTGTCAACTAGGAGCCTCAAACCACATTATTACAATATTCAATCAACTCCAATTTCTCCATCTTCAACGTCCTTCACACTACATGTTGTCTCTTAAAACAAAAAGAGCAAGGACTTCTACTCACCAAAGGATCAATCATCAATCGACTCCTTCAGATCTCCTCAAGCTTGGTAGGCTAAGAAATCTTCACAGAAGGAACCACAGAACTAAGAAACACCAAGAATTCTTACATGAAAGCACATGAAAGCAAGCCACATGTGAGTCCATGCAAGTACATGCAACTCACAAACCTACACATGCAAGCATAAGCAAATCCTAAAACCTGGATCTAATACCACTTGTAGGGAAATCATGGTCATCTCAGAAAGAAACATCCAAGAATAGTAGTGCCTTCAGTAATTTTTAATTTCATCAGATTGCCTCAAAGACACATACTACTATGCCACAAAGCAAAAACAAGCATAGTTGATTTCCCACATTAACCCTCTTGAGAAAAAGCTTGTGCAAATCAACCATTTTCAACAACATGCATCAGATAGATTCAATTTGCAGAATCAACCAATATGAAAGACAAAAGATATGGACACACACAAATTTACGTGGGGAAAACCCTTACGGGTAAAAACCCCACACTCCAAAAGCCCAGAGATCAATTGTATTATTCAACAACAAACATAGTTACAATACAATCTCAGGCTCATAGCCTTTACAGGAGTTTACATATTGTTCCATCTGAAGAATACATACAACATAACCATTTAGAATCCTCGCACTATTACAATACTCTCACACAACATACAGTGCAGATACTTTTCCTCCCTCCTTCATTCTACATTTTTCCTTATTCCTTCATGGCACACTCTCAACATTCAATGTTAATGCAACACTCATTTTATCCAATGGTTCAAGGATGACCAGGAAAACCAACTGATTCCCAATTGTCGATCCAACCGTTGGCAGGTTCCAGCCAATCATTGTTTTCCACCTCAACATCCATCGGGTTCCACCGAGACATTCTACATAGGTCACCAAGTCAGCCATCATCATGTTGAGGAGACATGTTTCAATGTCCCAACGACAAAGAAATGTCCCTTTTATGAAGCCTTATCGGCCTGTCCCATAAGATCGCTAAGTCGAAGGTTTCCAAAACTCCAAAACCCACGACCAGAGGTTCTAAACTTCCAAACTTCCATGATCTTGTGATATTGCTACAGATGTTGGTCTATCAGAGAGACACTCACAAAGTTTCCATCGATACCAGCATCTCCTATTGATGAACCACTGCATCGTTACATTGGTGGGACAACCTTCAGTGTCCCACCAAAGACACAACTTCCCACTGATGAGGATCCAATGCTACGTATCAAGCTGTTGATGTGACAACTCATAGACTCCCACCGACAACATGAGGTCCTACCGACGAGTGACCAAGGCAAGACATTGGGCTATCACAGAGACTTCTTGGAGACTCCCTCCAACATGATTAACTCCCACTGATAGAACACAACACCAGAGGAAACTGTTAGCACCAAACTGTGGAGGTCATCGAAGCATTGGGGGGACTAAGAACAAGGTCCCGCCAATATGAGATAGAAACAAGACTTCAAGTAGTATATCAAGCCAATAATTTGAGGCACAAATCCCAACATTAACCTTACGGTATTCATAATGTCGCAATCATTAAATGTCTCTATTTCAAAAGCACAATCTCAACAATACTTGACTTCATTCAAGAGTAAATCTCAACAATAAATGATTCTCATCAAAAGTATAATCGCATCAATAAATGACTCATTCAAAAATACAGTCTCAACAATAAATCGACTCCAATTGAAAGTATAATCAACAATCAAATGATCAACTAGATCATATAGGTTGATCCCAACTTATTTGCTTTAATGAATAATCAAATAAACAACTCTACCAGATAGGTTATTCTCAACCTAGGGTTTCAATCAAAAGTAAAGTAACATTCAAGTGAACATGAACCAATCACAAAAACTTCTCTTTCTAAATACCTCAAATATTCAAATGTTTACTAAATTTGTATATCATCTGGAGGTCATTATCAACTTGCGAGGAGTTGGTACATCTACACCCATAGTCCTCTCACAATACAATTTTGGGTTACCGAAATGTGATTCCTCTTTTAGAGTTTTGTGATTAGGAAGAGACTCTTAATCAAAATAAGATAATAACATAACCATAAAATACAACTCTTAACCCTATCGTTGAATATTGATATAAACTGTAAGTTTATACCCCAACCCTAGGGATAGGACTCACTTCCTATCTCAAGGAGACATGAGTAATTAATCAAGTAAATATTATCAATCAAGGTTTGTATAACTTTGTAATGATGACATTTCCACTAAGTAATTCAAAGTAACTCTATAACCCAACTTCACAAATTAAGCATCTACTGTATAAGCTTATCTTAACATAGTATATAATAATAATTATAAACACTCATTCCATAATATGGAGTATAACAAAATTCCTTAGACTAGATTCATCAAGAATCTTTCACACTTATCCAAAGAAGATAATAACCTATTCATAATGAAACAACTTTCTTTTTTTCCAAACAAGCTAAACAAGTCATACAATCTTTTCAAAACATAAAATTCCTAATGGAGTAGAAATTTGCATGCCTATATATGCAAAGCTCCAAATGCTCAAACTAGATTCCTAGCTTAGCCTTCTCCAAAATCGGCTTGCAACTCCCAATTATCTCTTACTTTCCCCAAAACTCTCTCACAAAAACTTCTCGTAAACTCTTAAAACTCAAAAAAGTTGAATAATAGCAACTCAAAAAATTAGCAGCAAGAGTGCATAATGCATACCATTTGAGGGAGAAATCACCTCTATTTATACACAAATGCGAGCAGCTGCAAGCTAGAAACAAGCTCTCAAAGATGACACTTCTCAATAAAAAAGGTTCAACTTAGCAAGAAGAAGAAAAGGTGGCAGCTAAAATAATTGTATAGTAAACACATGCACAACCAGATTTCTCCACAAAGAATGAGTCACTCATTCTTATGAACAACAAGAATAACATTAAAAAATGTAAAGTTATTGTTTCCACAGGTCGAATCATTTTGGCTAGCTTTTCATTTGACTATTTCTCTCATTCCAATTTGCTTCATATGTTGGAATTTGTTTTACATATTAGACTTCTATTAGGTTTTCACTATTCATATATTGACGCCACATAAAACATCACACCCCCTATTCTTTTGGTTGCTATTTGGAAAAAACTAGTTCAAAGTTCCTATACATTGTATATTCTCTTTGCCTTCATATTTTGACGTAGTCTTGGAAAATTTATCTCTAACATTGGTTCGCTTTTGATTCCATGCCCTATATGATAGTGTTGCCTAAGTTTACATTACTCAACATTAAAATACTTTATGCAATCTTTTTAGTTTATGCACTGCCTCAAAATGTTGCGCTATTCCTTTTATTTCTGCGCTTATACATTATATGTATAAGTTGTGCTTTATATGTATTATGTGCTTTAGATGAATATTCTAGTGCTATTTAAACATTAATTATAAATTCATAAAATGCATCATTCAATATTCGAATGCATATACCCATTTTATACATTTCGCATAATGACGCATGGATATATATACATATACACATATGTATATATATATTAATATACTTGTATGGACATTTCCATTAACGTCATCACATATGCACATATTAATATATATACATATACTATATATATCATTCCTTGACATTTAAATGCATATATTCACAATCCCATCAATCAACATATATACACGAAGTGTATATATATAACTCATTGATTAAATATAAACACATAATGAAGAACTCACATAAGACAAGAGACTCAAACACATAACCTGAATCAAAACATTCATAGACAATATCATAACGTCTTCTAAATCACACTCAAATAAGGCTAAGGATAACTTACTGTTGTGTATGTTTTGCACACATGTCACCCTGAAGGCAGGGACCCCCTTTTTTTTGCTTTTGCTTTGCTTCTGTCGACTTGGCCCCCCTCTCTTTTGCTTCGCTTTTGCCTTCATTTTTTGACTTTGGGGACAAATTGCCTATGGATTTGGGATGTTCCCATGATGCCTAAGTGAACTGCCAAGGTTTCATTAAGTTTGGAGATGTTGCAAAAATTTCATTATGGGTCATCGTCCATGAGTTTTCGTGTGCAGGTCGTTGTTCGCGGGTTTTTGTGTGCGGGTTGCCATCTGTAGGTTTCTGTGTGTGGGTTTCCGTGTGCAGGTTTTTGTGTGTGGGTTGTCGTCCACAGGTTTCTATGTGTGGAATGTTATTGCGAACGGCGCCAAACCCTACAACTTCAACATTCTGAATCTCCGCGTTTCCAAAAGGGGTGCAAACTTCAAGTTTTCAACATCTAGGACCCATAAAATGAATGTTTCCACATGCCCAAAGAGGTTTGAGTCAAATTTGCCAAGAGTTTAGACATTGCGGAAACTTCACAAAGGAAGTTCGTCCGCAGAAGTCTATTTGTGAAATGTTGTTGCAAATGACGCTGGACCCTCCGACTTTTGCATTCCAAATTTCCACATTTTTCAAAATGAGTCAAAACTTAAAGAAATATGTCTACGCATTCTTTCTACCCCTTTTCCCACATGCTAAAATTGAAAAATCTCAAATTTACTAAATTTGGAGATGTTGCATAAATTTCACTGTGGGTCGTTGTCCACAGCTTTCTATGTGCGAGTTTCCATCCACGAGTTTCCGTGTGTGGGTTTCCGTCTGTGGGTTTCCATCCGCGGAAGTCCGTTTGTGAAATGTTGTTGCAAACGATGCTAGATCCTTCGGCTTCCGCATTCCAATTTTTTGTATTTTTCAAAAGGGGTTAAATCATTGAGAAATAGGTCTAGGCACCCTCCTAATGCATCTTTCATGTGCTTAATTTGAAAAAACTTAAAATTGCTAAGAGTTGTGGCTTTGCGGAACATTTCATGTGGAAAGCCGCCTTGTAGATGCGGTGGTCCCCAATGTCGTTTTTATGGCGCAAACTTGTCCGACTTCCCACCTTCCAGCTTCTGCATTGCTTTGACACTCAAAAGTGAAATCTCCTCAAAATTCAATTTCCCGAAAAGGAAAGTTTCTCAAAATATCAAAAAGGAAACTATCTTAAAATAGGAAAATTTCCAAAAATGGGAAGTTTTTTGAAATGAATTTTTTTCCCAAAATAGATTTTTTCCAAAAATGTTTTTTTCTTGAAATGTAAATAGTCTCAAAATTGTTCTCTTCCAAAATAGGAAAATTTACAAAATCCAAAAATGGAAAATTTCCAAAAACGGAAAGTTTCCAAAAATGGAAAGTTTTTTTTTGAAATATGAAATTTTCTTGATGGACTATAAATTGATAAATTTTAAAAAATTTGGAGGTTTGAATCATGATATTTTATGATGCAAGTGCTTCTCACGATGTTTGGAGGGATAAAGGATCAACTCATTAAAGGACCAACATATGAAGCTGACATATATTGGAGAGAGGAGTAAATGAATTAAATGGACAAGATGAACATGCATTTGGATTTGTGCAAGGCCTTATTTACCAACAAGTCAGAATTCTCGCAACGTGCCAAGCTTTTGGAGGTTACAGAGAAGTTCGTCGAATATGTTGTTATACAAAAGGAGGCTGGAAACAATCTAATAGAAGACAAATATTTATAATTTCTAGCTACAAGATGAAATAGGCTATAGGAAAAAAATGGCTAGAAGACACAATAAACTAAAGAAAAAATGTCTACCAATTTTATATTGTGAAATATTGTACTCATCTTGGACTTGATGTAAACCTTGAGTTGAAAATGAATTTGGGCCATTCATTGCAAATCAATCTTGGCCATTCATTTTGCTTTTGGAAAACTATAAATAGGGGCTTGCTCCTCATTTTCAAAAGGAGAGATGAGTTGTTGTGTAAAGACACGCTACTGCAAAATATATGAGAAAATAATTGAGTTAATGGTTTCTTGTGTATCGCTCTTCATGTGTGCATGATTCTATCTCCTATAGTTTATTTCAACATTGTTATTTCAAGTTTAAGCTCATTTTCTACTAGTAGTTCATGTTGTGCTTTAATGGTGGATGTATGCTATGGTGTTTGATGCACTTCCAACCCATACTTTTGACAATTTGTTGATGAAAAATTGTTGTGTAAAGTTAGTCTGGGCTTGTTTATTTGTTGCACCTTAATTCAACTGTTTGTTCATGCTAAATAAGTGAATGTACATTTTGAAAATTTGCAAAGACCCCTTGAAGACTGCACTAGTTTTATGAAACTGTAGGTTGTCCTTGGTTAAGTAATATTCAGTTTGGGAAGTTTGTCCATTGTAGCATCCCCCATTGTTACTGTTCATCTTAGTTGCATATTTAAGAAAACTTATAACCCCTTTCCCTTTTGTTGTTTCTTTTAAAATTTGAAGTTAAAGACAAGTTCCAACATCATTGTAAAGCCAAATCTGATGAACAAAAGGAGTTTTAGTTTGATTTTATGAACTTGCAGCTACTATCCATCATTCCATAACTTATGAAACTTAATTTGTAGACCCAAAACTTCCATGCTTTGTGAACCATAAAGGCCCCTTGTGATTACCAACAAATCACAATGAACAATTGAGCTATTTTTGCAAGTCATGGCCTAACACCCGAGAGACCTTAGGGTGATTGTCTAAAACTTAGTTGCATATTTTCACCTTTCAAGAGAGGCATCACACTTGTGTGTTGTCTGTGTTGAGAAGTGCAAAAATACCCATCAACAAAACTAACGCTAGAAGGAGGGCTGAGCTCAAAGCTGCAAAGCTAGAAGTTGAATGTACCTTCAAGAGAAATCTAAGATACCATAGATCTCATCATATACAAAAAGTTTTAAAAAATCAAAAAATTGGAAGACAAAGCAACATCTGAGTTGAGATGGAAAAGCAATTGCAGATCAATACCCCTCATCTTCAAGAAGATTTGAGTAGGAGATTGAAGGAGCCACTGCATCACTTTGCTTTGTTAGAAAAATGTAGAATTGATAACACTTGCAGGCATAATGAATTGGAATGTCTAACATTCTTGAACATAATTGAAATGGCATTGCAGAGAGAAATCTTCTTTTGGGAAGTGCACCAACCTTTAGTTTCTGCAAATCCAGAAGAACTTGTTGATGTTGTAGCTAAAGCATTTGAAGAGTTGATCAAGGAACAACTGAGCAACAAGGATGGACTAAACTTAGAGGAGTTACTGTTGTCTGGGTGGTGCAAGGTACATAATTCACCTCATTCAAAATTCACTTGTTCCTCATGTGCAAACATTATTGATCGAGCTAAAATTTGTTTGAATCAGAAAGAGCAACCAACCAACAATGAAGAGCATATATCTACTAAAGAAGAAGAACAAATAGCAGTTGAAAGGAAATACACAGAAGATGAATAAGAAAAATCTGCAACAATACATGTTGGAACAACCTACACAGATGTTGAAAATTAGAAGAGACTGAAATTCTTGGGACAACAGAAATCCATGATGAGAGTCTAAACAAGATGGGACTTGAGGATGTTGTTCTTATAGATGAAGGTGATTCGACACCTAAAGAAGAAGATCCAGAGGAGTGGGATTAACCACAAGTTGAAGCAGTTCACCATCAAACTCCTTCCACAAGCATTGATGAAGATCTAGTGCTAGAAAGGCAGGGTGAACTCGTTTCAAGGCTTATGAGGGAGTGGTCAGAATTACGATACCAGATAGATTTGGAGGTGCTGCTACTACTAGGTTGGTTAGGCTCCATGGTTCTGCACATTCAAATTTCACCTGTGGGTTGTGTCAAGAAGCCATCAGGCAAGTTAAGGAACAAGTGGAGTAGCCTAATGCAAGGCCCCTTGCTACTATCTTAGGAAGGGTATTGGAGGTAGGAGAACCATAACCAAGTGATAGCTCACAAGAGGGTTTCGGGGCAGCAATAGAAGAGGAATAATATAGTCCCACTAATGATTTGATAGACCCGAGTGTTAAACCATTGATTAGCCATCAAGAGTCCTCCCCTTTGGAAGATAATTTTCACATAGTGGATGATCAACTTCATGAGGAATCCTTAGAGGGAAATTACATATCAACTTTCAGTCCCCTTGAAGTGGTAGAGTCATTCGCTGATTTCTTCCCACTTGGAGCTATATTGCAGAGGTATAATGACATTGAGCAAGGGTATGTTTCAAAGGTTGGTAGTGATGAAGATATATCACCTAAGCCTCCAAATGATGAAGCGTTTGAGGTCCTAGATGAGGAAAATGATACCATTTTAGCATATGGCAGTGATGGGCACATAGAAATAGATGTGTATGTTGATGAGCAGTAGCCTGAGGATATCAGTGATTTTCTTGATGAACCACTTCAACTATTTGCACATGAATGACAAGGGAAAGAAGACCAAAGCAGGGATTTCTTGGAGACTACCAACAATGGTGATATACCATGCCAGCTGTAGACTACAACAAGGAGTCTTTCTTCCACTTTCCTTGCCCCTGATCGCTCCTCGCATGTTAATGACTTTAGCAGAACTAATTCGTCCATATCATGTTTTTATGACATGAGGCACCATCAAATCGAAATCCACATGAAGGAGATTAAAGAGGACAATGTGTTTCCTTTTGAGGATAATAATCAAGTGGACATAAGGGTTGTAGATGATCAGTATGACAATGTGTATCTCCTTGAAGGACAACGAATGGAGGTTATTGATCACAAGGAGAATCTTGAAGAGGTGTTGGTTGATTCACTTTCTCAGCCTTATGCAACCATGGAATCAAGTAGAATGTTCCTTGAATTCAAAAATTTTGATTCTTCACAATGTCTACTGCCTGGTCAACTTGATTATGCTTTGCAGATTTGCAATGCGAAAGGGGTGCAACACCATCAACTACGTCCTCTTGAAGTTGACGATGCACAGTCAGATGACACCACACATGCTCTGACTTGTCAAATACTACTGCCCTTGCATGACGACATCTAGGTTTTATCTTTCCCTACTCTTATGAATGTTCATACTTATCATTTTGATTATGGGAATAAGGGAAGAGGGACTTGTTTGTGGATTGATCACAGGCTCCAAGAATCACCTCAACTCTTAGTGTTTGTTGATCTCGTTATTAAATTTGAATACTGTACTATAAAGTTTTATCTTTCAGAATATAACGATGAATTTGTATTCCTTAGGATGGTTACAATCACCCTATTGATTATACATGTATTACGAAAATCTACGGGGGTGTGTGTCAATTTTATTGCTCTAAGCATGAAATTTGAATATCTTTGTACATAGTTCAATATGAGTAATGTTGGTTTCTTTGTACATAGCTCGTTTTCCTGCTTTCATTAGATTAGTTGGTTTGTCATAGATTAGATTTTTGTAGATTAGTTTCCCTTCAGTTTTCTTTCACTTTCTCGCTTTGGTTAGTTTAGGTGGTTGTCATAGGCTAGTTTCCTTTCAGTTTGGGTTTGCTTCCATTGTGCTTCTTTGCTTGGGGTCCCCTTGTTTCCTGTTGGGTATGTTTGCAAGCACAACAACCATTTCATTACATGGGGTTGTTCTAATTATTTCTTCAAGAAACTTCAATCAAGTTTTCAGAGTGGACGGTGAGGGTCTTCTGTTAGTGTCAAGTGACCTAGATGCTTGATTCAAAGAGGATAAGTTACTAGTTTGATCCAATTCTGATGTATTATGAAATCTTATATCTTTCACACATTTTAAGAATCTCGAGGTCACTGTAGGCTCCTTTGTGAAGTCTAGTGAAGTGAGAAATCTAAAATTCTACTTCAACACCACTGTGATTCTCAACCCTAAGTGCAAGCTTCACTGCTTGCAGATTGAAATGAAAAAAAGAAACAAAAGATCAAAAGAAACAAAAAAAAGAAAAAGAAAGAAAACATTGAAAATCAAAAGAAAATTCAACTTTTAGGAGGATTTGAATAACTCTATCAGGGCTATGGATGCCTAGCAGATAGTAGAGCAATGCTTAGGAGAATGACAACAACAACCTCGTCGGGGCAATGGACGCCTGAGTGGCAGCAAGGCAATGTCCAGGTGCTTTTGGAGTTATAATCAATTATGTAGCTTAACTTGACAGAGCTTAGGTTCTTGTAGTGACTTAAGGATGGGAATGAATGCATCTACACACACTTGGATTTTCAGCATATAGAAGGTTAGATTAACTAGTGGTTTTGATCCTTTGGTCGAGTGCTCAGTTTGTTTGTCCTAGTGTGAAAGTCAAAACTAGAGATTCTGGGTTTGTGATTCTAGTTTTTCATCAAAATGCTCTGGAGAATTTCCCCAGTTGAGTCGCCATTTGTTGTGCATATTTTGCACACACACCTCGTTGAAGACAGGGAACCCCTTTTTTTTCTTTTGCTTTGCTTCTATTGGCTTAGCCCCCCTCTCTTTTTCTTCGCTTTCCCCTTCATTTTTTGAATTTGGGAATAAGCTGCCTATGGATTTGGGATGTTTCTATGATTCTTAAGTGAACTTCCAAGGTTTCGTTAAGTTTGGAGATGTTGTAGAAATTTCACTACAGGTCACCGTCTGCAGGTTTTCGTGTGCGGGTCATCATCTGTGGGTTTCCATGTGCAGGTCGTTGTCCATGGGTTTTTGTGTGTGGTTTGTCGTCCACAAGTTTCTATATGTGGGTTGTCATTTGCAGGTTTCTATGTGTGGAATGTTGTTGCAAACGGTGTCGGGCCCTACGACTTCCGCATTCCAAATCTCCACATTTCCAAAAGGGGTGCAAACTTCAAGTTTTCAACATCTAGGGCCCATAAAATGAATGTTTCCACATGCCCAAAGAGGTTTGAGTGAAATTCTCCAAGTGTTTAGACATTGTAGAAATTTCACTATGGAAGTCCATTCGCGGAAGTCCGTTTGTAAAATGTCGTTGCAAATGGCGCTAGACCCTTCGGCTTCCACATTCCAAATTTCCACATCTTTCAAAATGAGTCAAAACTTAAGGAAATATGTCTAGGAACTCTTTCTACCCCTTTTCCCATGCACTAAAATTGAAAAATCTCAAATTTACTAAGTTTGGAGATATTGTGGAAATTTCATTGCGGGTCGTTGTCCACGGGTTTCCCTGTGTGGGTCGCCATTCATGGGTTTATGTGTGCAGGTCGTCGTCTATGAGTTTCCATGTGTAGGTTTTCATGTGCAGGCTATCGTCCGCAGGTTTCCATCCACAAAAATCCATTTGTGAAATGTTGTTGCAAATGGCGCCAAACCCTTCGGCTTCCACATTACAAATTTTTGCATTTTTTGAAAGGGGTTAAATCATTGAGAAATAGGTCTAGGCACCCTCCTAATGCATCTTTCATGTGCTTAATTTGAAAAAACTTAAAATTGCTAAGAGTTGTGGCTTTGTGGAACATTTCATGCAAAAAGATGCCTTGCGGATGTCATGGTCCCCAATGGCATTTTTACGACACAAACTTGTCCTATTTCCCACCTTCCAGCTTCCACATTGCTCTAGCACTCAAAAGTGAAATCTCCTCAAAATTCAATTTCCTAAAAAGGAAAGTTTCTTGAAATGTCGAAAAGGAAATTGTCTTAAAATAGGAAAATTTCCAAAAATGGAAAGTTTTTTCGAAATGAAATTTTTTTCCGAAATAGATTTTTTTTCCAAAAATGGAATTTTTCCTTAAAATGCAAATATTCTCAAAATTGATTTCTCTTCCAAAATAGGAAAATTTCCAAAAATGGAAAGTTTCCAAAATGGAAAGCTTTTTCGAAATATGAATTTTTTTTGATGGACTATAAATTGATAAATTTTAATATTTTTGGAGGTTTAAATCATGATATTTTATGAAGCAAGTGTTTCTCAAGATGTTTGGAGGGATAAAGGATCAAATCATTGAAGGACTAGCATATGAAGCCATGCCATATATTGGAGGGAGGATTAAATGAATTAAATGGACAAGATGAACATGCATATGGATTCATGCAAGGCCTTATGTCAAAATTCCTGCAACATACCAAGTGTTTGGAGGTTACAAAGAAGTTCGTTGAATATGTTGTTATACAATAGGAGGCTGGAAATAATCTAATAGAAGATAAATATTTATAATTTCTAGCTACAGGATGAAATAGGCTACAAGACAAAATTGGCTAGAAAATAAAATAGAATAAAGACAAAATGGCTACCAATTTTATATTATGAAATATTGTACTCATCTTGGACTTGATGTAAACCCTGAGTTGAAAATGAATCTGGGCCATTAATTGCAAATCAATCTTGGCCATTCATTTTTCTTTTGGAAAACTATAAATAGGGGCTTGTTCCTCATTTGAAAATGGAGAGATGAGTTATTGTGTAAAGACATGCTACTGCAAAATATATGAGAAAAGCATTGAATTAATGGTTTCTTGTGTATTGCTCTTCATGTGTGCATGATTCTATCTCCAATAGTTTATTTCAACATTGTTATTTCAAGTTTAAGTTCATTTTCTACTAGTAGTTCATGTTGTGCTTTAATGGTGGATGTATGCTATGATGTTTGATGCACTTCCAACCCATACTTTTGGCAATTTGTTGATGACAAACTGTTGTGTAAAGTTAGTCTGGGCTTATTTATTTGCTACACCTTAGTTCACTGTTTGTTCATGCTAAATAGGTGAATGTACAATATGAAAATCTGCAAAGACCCCTTGAAGATTGCACTAGTTTTATGAAACTGTGGGCTATCCCTGGTTTAAGTAAAATTTAGTTTGGGAAGTTTTTCCACTGTAGCATCCTCCATTGTTACTGTTCATCTTAGTTGTATATTTAGGAAAACTTTTAATCCCTTTCCCTTTTTCTATTTCTTTTAAAATTTGAAGTTAAATACAAGTTCTAGCATCATTGTAAAGCCAAATCTGATGAACAAAAGGAGTTTTAGTTTGTTGTTCTAAACTTGCAGCTACTATCCATCATTCTAGAACTTATGAAACTTAATTTTTAGACCCAAAACTTCCATTCTTTGTGAACCATAAAGGTCCCTTGTGATTACCAACAAATCACAACGAACAACTGAGCTATTTTTGCAAGTCATGACCTGACACCCGAGAGACCTTGAGGTGATTGTCTGAAACTTGGTTGCAGATTTTAACCTTTCAAGAGAGGCATCACACTTGTGTTTTGTCTGTGTTGAGAAGTGCAAAAACACCCATCAACACTTACCGTTTCCCAAACTAGTGACTTGACTTCACTAAACTAGAGGTGAGTGTGCTCGGTTTAGGCTTATTAAGGGGTTACCAAACCAAGCTCCTCTCCTAAGTGATACTCCCCCTGCGTACTTTAGGGCTCGACTTCTTCTTGCATCCATCTTAATGCATTGCATAGTATTTAGCCATTCATATTAAATATATTAGCATTATAAAACATTTGCATTGACAAAGCATTTAAAATATTCACATTGCAATACATATTCTTTCATAGCATTTCATCAATATAAAACATATTCATTCATTTAAAAGCAATATCATCTTAATGCATATTTCAATATTTCTTTCACCTAGTATACATATTAAAGTCACAATTTGCATTTATCAACATTTTCACTCATGAAGGTAAAAGTAACTTAGTATCTGTGAAACAAGGTGTAACATACTTCCCCCCTTGTGAATCATCGTCCTCGATGATTTTAAGTCCTAAACATATATATAAAGTCAAATAAAGGTTTTACCTTCAATTTTCTCATCATTTAAGAAATAAGTTTATTTCCAACTAATCTTCCTTCATAGCACGACCCCTTGCATTCTCGTCTTTCCTAGACCTTGCATTGAGTGATTGTGCTAATGTACAAGGAGAACTTGTGTGCTTCACACATATCTTCTCTTTAATAACTATAAATTACATTAACTCATTTTTACATCATAAGTTCAATAATGACCATATCCTATATGAAACCTATACCCTAGTGATTGGAAAACACGTTCTCACTGGCTAATGCAATTATTCTTAGTGTAACCCAAATAGATAAGGAATGTCGATGTATTGTACACTACACCATGGGTCTCATCCTTTCTTTTGGTGTTTACACCATTGGACAACTCATAACCCGAGACCATCCATCACTGACACAACCATCTACCTTAAGTATAATTATACTGCTTTATAATTTTAAGCTTTGCATCAACAAGTTTTCCTTGATCATTTGATCTATTATTTCACTTATGACAATATTTTTGGTTCTAGCTTCTTCCATCTTTTAGGAATTTCAACCCCTCTTTCGTAAATGGATCAAATTATAATCATATAAGTTTATTGTTTTCTAAAAATATTCCTCAAATCCTCCAAGATTGGATTTATCCCTTTTGCCTAACTAGCTAACTTAAAGTAATAACTTGAGCATTCATTCAATTGAAGTTTTCATAAGATGATCATGGTTTTCACAAAACCTTATCATTACTTGCTTATTCCCATCTGAGATAACCTTCTCACAAACATTAAGCAACTACACATAATATGTTGTTTAGGACTGATATCCTTAAATCAAAATTTGAATCTATATTGGTTACCTTGGTGAGTCTATCCACCATAACATTATGTCAGTTCCATCGACATAGAAAGATCAAACTATTCTAATGATCTACCACTCCCTCTCTAGAATTTCATAAGAGTATACAAGTCCAACCGATGATGACATTATGTCTTTATCCTTTGGCATACTGGACTACAACTTGATACATACCTTGCAACATCTTACTCTATCCCTTTCTAGATTATAGTGGTTTCATATCAGTTAAATAATTTTTTCATTACCATGTGTCCTGAGTACGACATTAATTCACCTCATCTCATTCCTTAATCTCCCAAATTTTGGGTACATAGGTTATTTTCAGATTCATAATATTCCATTTCGACTAAGAGAAACCTCTTCCTTGGAATTATGCCATATTTGATTTTTGAAATATAATGATTAGATATTTTTGTGGAGATAAACTCCTTCCTAGGTCATCCATACCTTGGATTCCTTTCATCTTTTATTTATTTTTCAAAGTTGTAATATGATTTTCAGCTCAATCTATTTCTTTCAATGAGCATTTTATATTAGTTCGAGTAACAATTCTTGTTTAAATCATGTTGGTTTTGATTTTATCTTCCAAAAGATATCAACAATTATCACATACCTAGTTTCCAAGCATGAATGTTTTCTCTATAACTCACAATCATGAGTTCATGAATCTTCCCTTTCAATAGCATAGGTGATAATTTTTCCTTACATGATTAAGCATATTGCCTATCCTTTTCCAAAACATTGTTGATAATATCAATTTGATCTTCTACGACAAATATGAATAAAATTGTGTCGAAAATACTTCTCTCTTAATAGTCAAATGTTCTTCCAAATTGAAAATACATCTTTAAACTTCATTGTATTGGGTACTTTATTTGAGTCTATCTACTCTCCTTCTTCCCCCTTTAGTGTTTCCACGATATTGGATCATCCTAAAGTTGGACTCTTAACAATCATTTGCTCTCGCTAAATTGATTGAATTGATTTATCATTCCTTTTAGTTGGCTTTTGATAGTTGATTCACTATTTCTAGCTTTTCTTACCCTCCAAGGTATGCCTTGTGTATACACCTAAAATCAGTCATCACATTTAATTAATTAAATACTACTTATTTAATTAATATTTTGACTATGTATAAATAAATTCTCAATTTATTTATATTGTTCATTTTCTAAATTATCCAAATCTAAAACACATTCTTCTAAATTAATTAAATAAACAAATTTCCATAAGCTTGTTTTATTTAATTAATCTTCACTAATCTCAATTAGGAATTTGAGCACATGTCTACAAATTTTTGTGCCACCTCACCAAGGTCACATGAAATTAAATAACTCTAATTTTTAATTAGAATTATCTTCAACTCATTTTTAAAAGCACATGGCTCATTCCTCACACACTTCCACCAATTTTAAAGGCACATGGTCTTTTTTTCCCACACTTGAGTTTTCCATCCAAATGGCATGTTGCCCATTGGTCAAGAGATTCTTCCATCCAAATGGCATGATGTCTTTGGTCAAGGGGACAACATCTTGATTCTCTCCATCTCCACCATCCATTCTTCTTGTTCGAATTTGGACTGTTGATTATTGCCACCTCACTATATGCTTGGAAAAGGCTATAAATACACCCCTTTGGCATTGTATTTGGCATCCAAATTTAAAAGAAAGTTATCATGTAGGAACATCATTTGAGCTTGGGAGCACTTTGGAGTCTTATAGTTACATTTCATTTTATGTTTGATTTAGAGTTACATGTTAGGATCATATTGCTTCATAGTTGCATTTTATGTCCCACTTTGCATCATAGTTGAATTTTAGATTATCATTTTAATAGTTTTCATTTGAGAATATGTAGAATCGTATATAGAATCATATAGATCACTACCATAGTATCCACCACCGTTTGTCCATTCATCATAAACATTATCATCCATTCATCATAGTATCCATTATCCTTTCCATCATATAGTTTCATGTAGGAGCTTCGTTGGCTTGCATGTATAATACTAATCTCATTTCTTAAGTGTCATTCTAATAGCCTTTGTGCACATAGAAATATGAGGGCCAAAAGGTTAAAATAATCATTAAGAATAGAGGACAATGAGACGTTCTTGAAAGATTTAGTTTGTTGCAAATTAAAGTAGCTTCTTTGCTTTGAATCTTTGATATAATTCGTTTCATTAAGGTTTGTGTTGATACTAACTTTCCACATTTCACACACACACACACCTTGAATATAATTTTTCATTCCAAAAATTGGATTCATCATTGCCTTTTAATTCTCTCAAAATCAACTATTGGATCCACAGTAATGATATCTAAAGAATAAATAGAAACTTTTACAAGCTAAGAGGTACTCTAGAATTTCATTCCAATTATTTTTTCCATGTATACTAATAGACCTTTTAACCATAGTAGAAGAATATCCCACATCTACAAAGCCCCTTTTGTTGATTTGTCAAATGAGCTTGCTTTGAGGATCCTTGTGAAAATGTGTCTTCACCTTTGTGAGTTGTTTCCACATTACTCTTTTGATTTGACACATAGTCTCACTCCATATCCAATTTTCTTTTGGAACATCCAAACATAAGTTTACTTTCATTTACTAATTGGTGAGTTCAATCTAAACTTTCAAAAAAACTAAGTTCTAACTGAGCCTTTATCGAGCTAATCCGATTTAATTTTTAAGTTTCTAACTTGCAATCATCTTTCTAAGTGTTTTTGTACCATTCCTAGGTAATCTCATTTTCTCATAACCTTAAACACTCTCAAGTTGTTTGGTTTACATTTTCCTCATTTTAATTGGAACTCTAACTTGACCTTGCCTATTTCGGTTGGTGGAATCATGTCGGATTTCATCATCCCCTTTCAAAATTGTTTCCCTTTACTAACAAATCTGGTCTCTCACCTTATTCTAAGGTATCAACCTTTCACTCTTTAATTAATATGCAAGATCTTAATCTTGTACTAAATTAGATTTTTCAAGGGTTATCCAACCTCTTGGATACCTCTCTAGTTGATTTTGATTCTCAAAATGTTGACTTCCTACTTCAATTGAAGTTTCCAATTTATGCCAATAATGTATACTCATAGATTCATAGTATCCCTATTTAATCCACAATCCTAGACTTTTTGCAACTACTGGTTGCTATTAATAAGGGGAATTACTTCAATTCTTCCAATCCCTTAGAGTCATTTAAACTATTTCATAGGATCAATGTACACATTGATAATTCCCTTAACCTTCCTACAGAACCTGGTCACATAATCTTCCACAATCCAAGGGTGTCTCTTAATGAGTTGTTGATTTAGGATTTTTCAACTCCAGGGACGATTCTTTTCAAATACCAAACTTAAACAAGTTTTCAAAAACTTAACTTTCTTATTCTTCCTCCCTCTTTTCCCCTTGCCATCCTGGCATAAGAACTTTTCAATCCTTTTTTTCTGATAAGGTTCATGTAATACTTACATAATGGAATCATAGGTCCCAGGGTTGAACCTAATAGCTCTAATACCACATCTAACATGCCCATTTTTTTACCTAGTAATTTTACTATGCTTTTAACCTCAAGTAAATAAACTATGATGCCAACACTTAGCAATAATTTTTTTCTTTTCATAAATAAGAATAATATGCACATTTGAAATAAACATCATTTCAAACTTTCCCATTTCATCATATCAAAGTATTACAACTTTCCAGTGTATTGATTTCATAATATATAATTTGATAATAACATTTTCTCTTTTACAATCTTCCATAGAAATTGATACATAAATACTTGCATAGCTTCCATGATCTCACTAGCACTAGGTATATGAATGGTCCAGGTGTCCATCAAATATTGGTCACCTACTGATGAGGAGAAGCATCACTCAAGCACTTTTATGCCAACCATAGACACACTGTGGTCCCTCACACATCTACCTATCTGGTAAGATGGCCCTCCCTTTGACGAAGAGATTGGTTTGGTAACATCATAATAATAATGACCTTTCCTAAGCTTAGTGTTGTGTCCTACATATCTAGATTTGTCACACAGTGGCTACAACCTACACATATGACATTCCCTACCTAGTATGTAAACCCAGATCATAGTGAATTGACAGTGTAAACAGTGGCAACTTACTCTACTTTGGATAAAGTATTCATCACCCAAAATTTAGAGTGGACATCATATACTTCACCCACCTTCCTAGCTCAATTTGTATTGACCATTCATAACCTATGCATAGGCTATCCCCTTATGCCATGGAGTAACCTTAACCCTAGGAAAAACCTATTAATATCGCATGTTAAGAAGTAAGTGATGTCATAACATCTTAACTAACTAGGCTACACCCTTTCCCATGGACTAACCTTACAGTTTTCATAATGTCGCAATCATTAAATGTCTCTATTTCAAAAGCACAATCTCAACAATAATTGAATCCATTCAAGAGAAAATCTCAACAATAAATGATTCTCATCAATAAATGACTCATTCATAAATATAGTCTCAACAAAAAATCTACTCCAATTGAAAGTAGAATCAATAATCAAATGATCAACTAGATCATATAGGCTAACACAAAATTATTTTCTTTAATCAATAATCAAATAAACAACCCTACCAAATAGGTTATTCTCAACCTAGGGTTTCAATCAAAATTAAAGTAATGTTCAAGTGAACATGAACCAATCACATAAACTTCTCTTTCTAAATACCTCAAATATTCAAATGTTTACTACATTTGTATATCATCTGGAGGACATTATCAACTTGCGAGGAATTGGTGCATCTACACTCATAGCCCTCTCACAATACAGTTTTGGGTTACCAAAATGTGAGTCCTCTTTTAGAGTTCTATGATTAAGAAGGGACTCTTAATCAAAATAATATAATAACATAACCATAAAATACAACTCTCTGCCCCATTGTTGAATATTGATATAACATCTATGTTTATACCCTAACCCTAGGGATAAGACTCACTTCCTATCTCAAGGAGACATGAGTAATTAATCAGGTAAAGATTATCAATCAAGGTTTGCATAACTTCGTAATGATGATATTTCCACTAAGTAATTTTGTAACATGCCCAACTAAAATTTCCTCAATAAATTTATCCAGCTATAAAACTTAATCAAAAGCATTCTTTACACAAAGTTTTATGGGAGAGGTCTGTGTTCCTTTTAGAAGGCTCAGATAAGTTAAAATGGGCATCTTCTAAAGATGGTAATTACATAGTAAAGCAAGGATACAAGTCCCTCACAAAAAATGTGCACCAAAATCAATCTCATAGAGCATATTCTTTCTGTTGGAACTTGTTGATGGGTGTTTTTTCACCTTCTCAACATAGACAAAGCACAAGTGCAATGTCTCTCTTGAAAGGTAATTTCTGCAACTAAGTTTTAAAAATCACCCCAAGGTCTCTCGGGTGTCAGGTCATGACAATGCTTGGAATAGTTTGATTGATTGATGTGATGTGTTGGTAATCACAGGGTGGCATTTATGGTTTACAAAGCATGGGAAGTTGGGTCTGTAAAAGGATTTTCAAAGTCCTGGAAGTGAATGAACAGTGGCTTCCCACTCAAAACAACAAGTTAAATCTTAGTTCAATCACCAAGTTTGACATTGTGATGGTGCTTGGAATCCTACTCTAACAAAAAACTAAAAGAAATATCAAAAGAGAAAGGGTTAAGAGAAGTTATTCTAAATCTAAGCTATGAATGAACAATAACAAAGGAGGATGCTACAGTAGAAAGACTCCCATAACTAAGTTTTTTCTTGACCAAGAGAAACCTATAGCTACACAAAGCCAGTACAACCTTCTAAGGTTTGCAAATTTTCAACTATCCATTCACCAATAAGTATGAACAATAGATGAACTTTAAGTGTAGCAATAAAAAAATGTTCAGACTAACTTTACACTATTGTTCATCATCAATAAACAACAAAAATTATGAACAAGGAAGGGGTCAACACCATAGAATACTTCACCATTAAAGTGCAACAATAAAACTAATAGCTAAAAGCAACTTGGAAATAAAGCAGCTAAGCTAAAATCTAATATTGAGGAGATGAATCATGCACACATGTGAAGAAACACAAGAACCCATCAAAATAATGCAATTCTCATTAAATTTCTACAACATGCCTTTACACAACAACTCAACTCTCTCTTTGAAAATGAGAGGAGACCCCTATTTATAGTTTTCCAAAAGTGAAATGAATGGCCAAGATTTACTTTCATTGTGTGGCCCAGATTCATTTTACATTAGGGTTTCACTTACCCCCAAAATATAACAATATAAAATACATCTTTTGTGTCTTCCCTATTTTGTCATCTAGTGGCTTTGACACTATAGTAGTTTTTCTTTTAGTGTTTTCCTTCACTTTTAACTACATTGTCAAATATTCATCATCAATGACTGGTTTTCTTGCATTTTTCTAGAGGGTGGCATACTTCACAAATTTTCCCATTAGAGATTGAAGCCTATCCCATTCCATGATGTTAGATTGGAGGATTTGAAAGGTCAAATTCTTGAATTTGCCTGTGATTTTCTCCCAATGTTTGGTGCATTTGGGTGTGGCCTTAATAACCTGCTCGGACTGGGTGAAATCCCTCGCAACAAAGTCCATGAAATATGGTGACATTGCATCTACAAACCCCTTTTCCATCTTCTTATGAAAGAATGACTTAATCCTCTTTGGATCTAGTTCTAGGGCAAGCATCTCATAGTCTTTCATCATTTTAAAGTAGTCCTCACTGTTGGTTGGGTGCTCCGTAAGCCATTCGAGGTCAAGTTCTACCTCGTGCAAGACCCTCTCTAGGACTTTATTCCTGTGGTCCAAGCCCATTTGTTAGGTTTCTACCAGCCAATGATCATCTTCTATGAGACCTAACTCCTTTTCCCATATTTTCTTAGGGAGTTTGAGAATGCTCTTGAGCTTAGGATACATAATCCTATACAACTCAATGAACCTATTGAATGTTTTCACCATGGCCTCCAACTACTTTTGTAAATCCCAAAACTTGTTGAACATCCGGGTAGTGTGACAGATGCCCATGTCGCCATTATACATTACTCAATGGAACAATTGGTTGTGGCCTTGGTCCAATTCTTCATCTTTACCATTCTATTTAGCTCTTCCTGGGAGAGAAGAGTGGGCATGAATGATTTTTTCAAGGCCTCTTCTTTGATGGATGTCCACTGTTGGATATAGGTCATGAGATCTGCCACTTGTGCCTTCACCTCTTCTTTTGTGGTATGATCTTTGTTCATCTGTTGCATGATGGTGGCCACGGACCTTGGAATTCATCTATTTTTTGCTCATGGGTTGCTAGGCCTAGATTGATTGTTGATATGCTATAACTTTGACCTTGCACGACGCCTGTATCTTTATCCACTATAGGGGTAGCAATTTGTATCGTCCTAGATCCAAAGGAATCCATCGTAATATGAGAGCGAACTCTAGGATTCTTCTCTTTTGTAGTCATAGGATTCCGCTTCTGCAATTGTCTTTCCAACCTTTCAAGCACCTCAACTTGCCCCTTAGGTGATTCATGATCACCTTCCTCTCTTTGTTCACCTCAAGGTTGTTCCCCTTCATGGCCAGGAGCCTCTTGATCAATCCTTTCTTCTTCATCTGAGTCTTCAATTTGCATAGTCTTTTCCTTGTATGACTCAACAGACGCTACATTCTCTTCATTGACACCTTCTTCCTGGGGTGCCTCCCTTTCTTCATGCTTGAGCTCATCATGGTGTTCAGGCTCAGGGCTTTTTCTTGGTGCATCCTCTTATTCTTCATCCTTTTCTTCCTCCTTTTTGGGAGGTGCTTCTTCCTCTTGAATCAAGCCCTTGACTTGACCAATTAGTGGAGGTTCTTCATGGATTTCCATGTCTATATCCATATTAATCTTTTCCTTCAAGATATGTCCTTTAGTATTGACCCCTTCATTTACATCCTTGGACTGCTGTGGAAGTTATTCCAATTCTTGGTTCGATGTCTCTATTATGTACCACTCATTGAGGGCCTCAATATCCTCCTCTAAAGAATGTGACCTCTCCTCATCAAATGCCACTTTGTCTATATTTATGCTTAGTCCACCTTCTGGATGCTCAAAATAATTGTCTTGATCTAAGAACTTAGGCTCCTCAGTTACACTTCTTGCAACCTCTCTTGTCGTTTTGCATGACGCTTCTCCATATCCTCTGATATTTGCATCGTGGCTTCCATTTTGGGTGGCTCTGTAGGTGGCAGAGGAAGAGGCATGGCAACAGTGATTTAGGCCATCAAAGCTTGAAATATGGGGTCCATGATCACCCCAAAAATTTCAGCGGGCATGTTTCGCATATATGTCATGAAAGCATGTGATATAGTAAGAGGTGGCATAGTGATAGTGGTTATTGCAGGTGATGGAGTAGAGAGAGTGGGAAATGGAGGAGGAAGCGAAGAAGACGACATCGAGGACGTGGAGGAGGAGGAGGACTAAAGAACCATTACCAGAGTCGTTGGTGAGGTGGAGCGAGATATCCATGGCCGGGGGAGATGAGACATGAATTTCTCGGGAGGCAGAAAGTGGAGGGGTGGTAACGGTTGCAACAATAGTGGGAGCGAAAGTGGAAGTGGTAGGTGGTGAATGCGGCCATTCAGTTTGTTCTTTACCTTCATGTTGGGGGTCCTCCTCTATGGTGGGAATTTCACTCACGAATCTCCCTATTCTTTTTTCTTTCTTGGATGACTATCCCTTTGTAGTCTTTCTAAAGTATACCTTATGTTTAGGATTACGCTCAAGCGCATCCTTCCTTTTCTTTGACCTTGTCTTTGGAGGGGACTTGGGTGCTTCCTATGATGGGGTAGCAATTGCTCCATTGTCCATTTTTCTTTCAAGCTTGTCCTCAAGCTCACCATAAGTCAAATCCGCACCCTATATTTTGAGCTAAGAAATCTGGGTGTCTATCCACTGCCTTGTTATGTTCTTAATGGGTCATGTTAATAAATCAAGGTCAGTGACCTTTTCTTCACTTCAATCTATTACTGGTAGGGGAAATTTGGCCACAACATTGTACCTATCATCAACAATATTATTGTCTTCTTCTACTATCTAGTCGAGCACAGGGAATAGATTCACTGAACTCATGAATTGGGTCGTCATTCTCATGTAGTGACTCATTCACACTTCTTTGTCATCTGCACAATTAGTCTAGAAGTCTTTGAGTTGAGGTCTATGGGCATATTATCTTCGAAACCATTTCTTCAATTTTCCATAAGGGTCCATTCTTCCCCGGTGGGTGTGGAGGTCCAAGTGGTACTCCACCAATGCCTTTTCTGAATACTTTGCGCATTGGGAAGTGGGACATGCATACATTCCTTTCCCAAAAGTTAGGGGATATAGAATCCCAACTCTATGCTTGTCTCTTAATAGTGTGTGGGCATCTTGCAATTGGTGAGAAACCTCTAGTAGGATCATGCAATCATTGGGGTACTGCAAAAGATGATAAGGTCTCCCTAAGAATCCTTCCATTTAGATGTATGTGAATTTAGGGAACTATATGAACAAGTACCCAAACCAAAGGATGAAGGCTTTGTTGTTGTGTGATACTCTTCTCTCAAAGTCTCCCCCAAGTAGTTTGATTAGGTGCCCAATGAAGGCATCATTCACCCTCTTGTATTCTCTTTTATAGTTCTATTATTGTAGCTAAGGGTAGCGATTGTATACCTTGAGGTCTCCTTTCTTTGCTTTTGGGTTGCTTGCGACGAATAGTCCTTTGTATGGGAACTTTTCTACTAGGAGGTACACCATATATGAGGTCATATAGAATTTAGAAGTATTCTTTACAACCATGAGCTGGTTGTGCATGTTATCACTGATTATTTTTGCCTAGTGGAACTTTGTCTTGCCTTGGATGATCTCCTCAATGAAGTAGAACATCTAGTCTTCAAAGAAAGAATCGGTAGGTAAACCCATTACCCTACTTAGTAGGGTGACCAAATCATGATATTCCTCATAAAAGTCACTTCTGAATAGTTCTTGAGGCACTTTGGCAATGTTGTCTCTCTTTTCCTTCAACCAATGCTCGTTGATTAATCTTTTACATCCCAATGAGTCCGCTTTCCACATATTGTTAGCATATTCCTTTTTTTGTTTCCTCCATGACATCGAAAGTGGGGATGTGAAACATCTTCCCAATAGATCTACTAGATAGGTCTATTAATACTCTTCCCTCATGATCAATGATCTTCTTGTTATTGTGGTAGAATTCCCTATAGACCATAACCAACTCTGGGGCAATGAGTGTGGGAGGGAAGCTGGCTGCCTTAGCGAGACCACTCACTCTAATCTTTCGCGCATTATCAGTTGTGGGGTTGATCATTACCCTTTGTCAAAAATCATCAATATCCACATGTCTAAGGTTTGTATCTGATACAGAATCCTAGCTAGAAGTAATCCTGGAGGTACACTTGACACCATGAAATTGGTACTTCATTCGGTCTCTCTCCTCTTTTCCTCTTGGCACGCGTGCAGGTTTCTTTCCCTTTTCTTTCTCGGCACACTTCCCCGATGGACCCATAGTAGGTTCCATAAATCCTACATGCAAAGATGCAATAAGTGCATTCATATATAAATCATGGAAAGTGTTAGTTAAATCCTGCAAAATGAGGGTTAGATCCAGTAATATATCATTAGAAGATCATAAAATTTATCAATATCCATCATTTGAGGCTCATTTGGACCATTTACAGGAATGCAGACCTAGGGATGCAGGTTTCCCTAGGTTGGAGGCTATCAGGAGGGACTAGGAGTAGGACGACATCAAGGCCATAGAGGTAGGAAGGTCGAAGGACATTTGGGACCTCCGCCATTAAGTAAAGGCAATCAGAGCATGGTGCCCTGCAGAAGGAAGTCTGCAGTGCAGGACCCGTGAGCTCCTTGGATGTTGGTTGTGACGTTCCACAAATTGATCAATGGAGGAGATGCAGGTGGGAGCTAGTGGGGCATCGTTGTGTGTTGGTCATTAGGGTCAATGCTAGAGGGATTGACATCTACTCTAGCAGTACCTATTACAAAGAATACTCTTGAGACAGTGGTTCACATAGGTGGGTCCACAACGAGCTCGCGGACTGGGTGTACATGCTGGAAGTTCTCAAATTTTGATGAGGGAAAGGTCCCCTATGGAACCCACCATGCGGGAAGAAGTGGGTGCAAGGGTGATGGAAAATGATGATAAAGGAGCGGCCACTCGCATGTGGCCTTCTGCATGAACCGACCCACATAGCATTCTAACTTAGTCATTTTTCGGTAAACTTGGGACAGCAACAAAAGGGTTGGAACTGACATTGTGAGCAGACGAGGTGACCTAGCTGCTAGACAATGGTAGATGACAGATGATAGGAACAATTTTTAGAGTCTGCAATGTGGACAGGAGGGATAGCTTTTCCACTATCAGACGATGTTTGGGCAACGACGGGCCGCAGATGACAACCCACAAGGAACGGCCCGCAAGTCCCTTCTAGACTTAGCAACTTTTAGCAATTGACAAAAATGATCTCAGTGGGGCCCACGATGTGGAAGGTAGAAAGAGTTAGGCTATTCGCCAATGGTGGCATGAAGACTGCTACCTGCAAGTGGCGGTCTGCATGAGCAGACCCGCAATGGGTCAAAAAATTAAGTTTTTTTGTTTAACATTTTGATGCTTTGTGTTTGACTGGGGCAACGACAAAAATGTTTCGGGCCACAAAGGATTTTATGCAGTATGAAGAACAACGATGAAAACATAGGGTTCCACATTGCTTTGAGGGCGTTGCTTGAGTGATTTTAAAGGAATTTGAATGGTGTCATGGGTGGATTTTATTCAGGACCAACTACAACGATAGTCGCCAAGTGTTTTTAAGGTTTTTCCTTGAGATTTAATCACTTATTTGTGAACCCTAGTTACAGAAAAGCATTCATTTTAAGAATCTGAGGGCTAACATACCTGAGAGAGGCACAAGAAATTGATGGAAACCTTGGTTTCGATCCGTTGGGAGATTATGTGTGCACGGGGGCTTCGTTCACCATTTTTCTCTTCGAAAATTCAAATTGGCAAGTATGAAAATGATAGGTCCAGAAGCCTATTTATAGGCAAAGGGTCATTTATGACCCACATTAAATGCTAGGTATGATAACAGGAAAAGTAGTTAGAGCATGGGAAATTGACTAACCGACAAAGATCATCACAGAGCCTGTAATGCAAGAGGAACCATAGGTTTTTCCGCTAACCAACATCTAAGAGGTGACAACAAAAGGGGATGCAGGACCCGCCATGCGGGTGGATGTCCAAGGTCGGTCGCTAGCAAGCGGTGAAAGGGGTAGCGACGTTGCACAAAGGGAGAGCCCGTAGGGCCTAGAGAACGCTGAGGCAAAGGACTAAGGGAAGCTCGCATGGGGACCTCTGCAAAAGCCAAAGACTTAAGGAATTTTGGGGTGGTGAATTGGTCAACTAGAGAATGATGACTTGAATGTTCTTGACCACTTTAAGCTAAAAATTAGGGGCACACAAAATGAGGCAAAGGAAAAAGTGACCCGTTGAAAGTGAAAGGAAAGAGGGGATCCCCATTCTAAATGGGGCGTGTGTGCTATAGGCACAACAAAACTTAACTACTCTTCCTAAGGCAGGTAGTTTTGCATAGCTTGCTCTACAGAAAAGAGTATTGACAAGTGATAGACTAAGAAAATAAGGATTTGAAAAACCTTTCAAGTGTGTGCTTTTCCAAGAATTTAATGAAATAGTAGATCACTTATTTTTAGGGTGTGAGGTGGCACAAGAATGTTGGCAGTTTATTAAATCCAAATTGCATATATTTTTTCCAATGCCTTCATCTTTATAGGACTTGTTTACTACCTAGCCAGTATTATTTAAATCTTCTTTCTTTTCCTATATATGGAGAGTTGCTCCAATTCTTGTAATCTAGAGTCTGTGGTGGGAAAAAATAAAAAAAATTTAGACAACAGTCCCAGTCAACTCAACAGATTAAGCATAAAATAGAAAAATTAATCTTAGAGATAGTTAACTCATATGTTTAAGGTCACAAGAATGTATCTTCATTGTTTACTGCTTGGGATAATTGGATTTTATAGAATTGGGAGTTTATATCTTTACCATTCAAAGATGCACAATTTATATCTCCACAGTCAAAGATTGATAGAAGTAAGGTTCAATGGCAACCTCCTTCAAAAGAGTTTTCAAAGCTCAATTTTGATGGGTCATCAAGGGGGAATGTAGGTTTTTCGGGTGCAGGAGTAGCTATCAAGGATTGAAAAGGTTCTTTGTTAGTAACTTTAAAGTAGTTCAATTGCTAAATAACACTAATAATATTGCAGAAGTGCAAGCATTGCTTCAAGGTTTGTAGTTAGCAAGAAGCATGGATATTAATAAGTTGCATGTTGAAGGTGATTCTCTTATAATTGTTAATGCTTGTAAGGAAATAAATACACACAATTGGAGATTAGGATACATATTGGAGAAATTTTGGAGGAGGATGGATTATTTTCATGAAATTAAAATCACACATACATACAGGGAGGGCAATAAATTGGCTGACAGGCTTGCAAATATGGGGTGTGATGGTCAAGAACTTGAGGTATTAGGGCAACACAAGATTGAAAAAAATACCCTCAATTTCTATAATTCATGGTTGAGAAAGGAAATTAAAAGTTTTAAATGGTCACACTGATCAGGGATTCATCATGGGGTATGAGGATGGTGTTCTTCTTATAGCTTGTCAATATGGTTTTAAGAGATATATTGAGAGATGTTGAATCATGTTCTTTTGATGATGGTAATCGTATTTGATGGTTGTTCATCTATTGGTACACTTGGTTGGTAGAGGTATTGGATAATTATTATATTACACCATTCAAGGTACCTCATCTTGGTATAGGTGCATCACTTATGTCATCAAGCTGGCAATGGATTTGAAAGGCACATTTTCATATATGCTTATGACAACAGTGTCCAAGTATGGACAAGTGTTGCTAGCCTTAGGTTTTATTTTTGTTGTTTTGTAGGTACAGGGAGCTATGATGGTTTGGAGTGTGAAACATAAAACTCGGCTTGGAATGCCTCATTAGCATGAGTTACAAAAAGTTTTATCTGCAGCAAATTAAATGGGCTCTCCTTCTCATGACTATAAAATATTCCTTTAAATCATCAAAACAAATTTGCACATCTTTTTATTGGCTATAAAGGGAGGTGTTTGTATATGGTATAATTATCCAAAGGTTTGCATTTAGATCTTATTTTGTGTGTGTTGACTATCTGTGTGGTGAAAAGTGGCAAGATGGCCTTTAAACCATGGAATCTCAGAGTATATATGAAGGTGCAACCTTGGGAGCATCTTTTTGAGGAGTACCTTTCCCATGACTGCTTGAATATGGTTTTTAATTTGGATTGCCCTAGGGTTGAGGAGCACAGTGCTTGGCATGGAGGTGATGAGCCTACGTGCAAGAAGGATAATCTTCCCATCTCAGGTGCTCTTTGTTTTTCTATCAAACATCATGGATTTATTGCAATTTCTACTAGGATTAATGTTAATTGCAAAGTAATTTGTCGAACCCCAATTTTTTCAAAACAATGTTGTTTTAGTTGCGATCCAAGGTTACAATATTTTCAATGGGGATGGGGATATAGGAGGTTTGTTTCCTAGATATTTTATTAGGCATTATCATGACATTAAGGAATTTTATGATTCTATCAAACTGGCTCTGCAATATAAAAGTGATAGTAGATTGTTGAATGCCCTAAGGAAGAATTGTCAAAGAATTTGTGTGACTATGGATATGGAAAAATTAAGAAGTTCAATGTTGTTTCCTTTCTTAAAGTGCATTCCCCTCATTATCCTCTAAATTTTTATCTTGCTGGACCGAGAGATCGATGGACATCTTCTATTCCAAATGAAGACCGTGCGGAGTTTGGGGTTGCTTGCAATGGCGTAGAGGATGCCAACATGGTGGGGAATGGGCTTGTAGCTCTCCCACACATGGCTCGTGGGGCTCAAACAGAAAGAGAACTAATTACAGGATATGGTTATCATATTCAGGAGGAGACAGAGGCTCAAGATGAGAATTTGGTTTAGGTGGAGCGTATAGAGGAGTAGCATATTGGTCGTCAACAAGAAGTTTTTTGGATTTTTTGCATGCAGTCTAGTTTTGGGGCAATGATGAAATGCTGAAGATGTTTATCTAGAAAATATCCACACACTCTTTTTTTGTTCGAATTTGTCGAATATTGGCAAACTATGATCAAATTTTGTGTTTCCATCTACATTGTAAGCAAAAGTGTTATCTCATGGGCAGATTAGGGACTGATATAGAATTTTTCTCTAAAACTTTATTTTATATATACATATATACATATATATACATATATACACATATATACATATACATATATATATATACATATATATATATATATATATACATACATATATATATATATACATACATATATATATACATACATATATATATATGTATGTATGTATATATATATATATATATATATATATATATATATATATATATATATATATATGCAGTACCTTTTATCAAAAAATATATATATAAATTTAAGACATAAATCCCATAGCTATTTTTCCAACATAGCAATTTCATGTCCATAAATTAAGAAAAACAAATCTGAATATATTCATTTCCAAATGTCAATAGTTAATATACAAGTTTGACTTGGCATTCAATCGCCACATAGTTAATACAATAATTACATTAATGATACAAGTACATAAAATAGAATTCCATTGTAATTCCTCTATGACAACTCGCCTCCATTGGTGGATGAGAACATGGTTGAGGTGCCTTTCCACCCAACCACAAAGCAATGCTTCCCCAGAATTCTTCAATCCATCGAAGAATACCCGATCCTACATGGAACACTTAGCAAGAGATACAATTTGCAAGGTGGAATCTGTGCATGCATGTAGTAGCAAGAGATATAGTTTTCAAGGTGGAATTTGTGCATGCCTAACTACATGCATTTCTATCTACTGTTAGAACATGCAAGTTCCATGCTAGGTAAATAAAAGAACTAACAGAGAGGATAAATAATAAACAATATGTTCCATAATTAAAATTATTGCAAAGCTTGGCCAAGCTCATGTTGCATAAAATGCAACTTAATTTAGATTTGGAAAAGTAAATCTACACTCTCTGACACCCATTCCCGAAAGGTAGCTTGCCATAAGAAAAGGGATATCCCTCCCTTCTAGACCATCTACTAGCATCATATTCTAGTGTGCTACAATCTATCTTAGTACTTTTGTATCATTCCATTCCATCAATCATCAAGCATGTAATTCATTTAAAATCTAGTATGTCCATTCATCTATTCATCATATAACTAGCTTTCCTTAAGATTCATATTGCAACTCAACACTATTCCATTTCTACAATTCTTTCCTTTGCAAATGAAATTAAACAATCATAATCAAATGAGTAAAATTAAGATGAAATACGAAGGTATACCGCATGTATGTGCACATGCATAAATGAAGAATTTATGCATGTACACATATATGCCTAAAAATAAACACAATTTGGAATATGCACATGCATTCTTAAGATTTAAGCAAAAATTCAATTCTGTAAGCAATTCTTTTCCATATTTAAATAAACAATGTTCTAAACAGATGCACAGTTTTGATCATACAATAATCATTAATTATAGTTCAAAATGTGAGAAATAAAAAGAACATATGTACATCAGTCTCAATAATTTCCCTAATTTGTTATGTTATGAATGGTCATACAGATTTAGTATGTTCGAGTCTCTAGTTAAAGAAAAACAAGATCGAAAAGATTTGGTTTGCTTCCAATATCAACCCATTTAGCTTCTTGATAAATGTTTCATTTTGTTCTAGATCAATGATGAACATACCAACAATATGCCATTAAACTTATTCATCATTTAACTTCTACTATTAAAAGTAAAATCAAAACTTTGAAATAAATTACAATTTTTGAGCTATCTTTTAATTCACACCTATGTGTTCGAATAACCAGAAGTTTTGGGGTCGATACACATGATATCATATGTTGATAATCATGCTAACATCTTATACCAGTTAAAATATTTCATTATGGTTTGTCGATCCTCATCCCTAAGGGACTCTTAATCTATGAAATAAAGTGTAATTAGCCACTCAAACCTCGGCCTGTTAAGGCCAATATATATTGGCAGCGACATATTATGGTCTACATGCACTATAATTTAGTGAAAATCCCACAATAAAACATACAAACATTATATTCCATATCTTATTGAATCTAGAAATGTTGTTCAAATTTGAGAACATGATGAGACGACACAAAGTTGTTTCCCATACATAATGCATATACACACTGACAATCATGGTGGCATTAATCTCACCACCAGATTGGTGGGAATCATTCATACACAAAAGTTTTAATATTCAAACGGACATATACATATTAAAATCAAAACTTTGAAATAAATTACAATCATTGATACGGTATCGCCCATGGACATATACATATTGGATAGAATGATAGGAATCATTTGAGATGAACCACAACTTCAAATGATTCTTATCATTTAGCCTCTATAAGCAAATCAACATAAAAATATTCAAATGGAATTATCGTTCAAAAATGAAACAAACGTATACACCTTGCATGGTGATTATTACCATAGTGAGCATATTAATGAAATAACAGATTTAATAAAAACATGGGCTAGAGCCTAACCACCACCCTTGCTCAATCATTCATAGCATGTCAACCTATGCACACAGAGAGGATTCACTGGGGGTTTTCACCCTCTACATGGGGCTTCACAGATAAATTTAACAAACACATTTGATGGATTAAGACCACAAATACAGTGGAAATAATAACAGACAATAGCAACATGGTAATCGATGCCCATTAAGTCAATAGAAAATCACTCAAAACTTATGATAGAAAAATCTAAAAGGATATTGAATTACATCTATGTATTGCAGGATGAATTCCTTTTGCTTCAAATCGAATAGAAACAATAGCTCTTTTCTCCATAACTTTCTCTCCCCTACTTTTCCCCAAATCTTTTGATGTTTTTTTGCTAAATTGCCTCTTCTATTTTCAAAATCCACCCACACCCTGTCCATTGATTGTGCATACTATTTTTGGGGTGATCTTAATTCTCCATGTCACCCTCTCTTATCCACTCACTTCCCCCATTTCTGAGCATTGTTTCTACCTTTCTATTATGGAAGGGATCGACCTTCTTCAAATGTGAAGGGGGTTATTTGAATATTATTTTTCATAGTTTCTTTCCATACAGTTTCATAATAAATTTCAAATAGAAGAAACATTTATCAATGAAATCCTTTAATACACATTTATTACATACATACATACATACATACATACATACATACATACATACATACATACATACATACATACATATATATATATGGTTACACACACACACACATATTATATTTATATAAATTACAATGTTTGCTATTATTACTATTTTATTTCCTTGTCAAGAGCTTATTTTCAAGATCTTTTGAAAGAATAAATAACATAATCATTCTTCCCGTGATAGTTATGTGTAATCAAACGCATTTCCATTACTATTATGAAATTAACTTTGAAACATACATGATAAGACAAGCAATGAAATAAATAAGATTTCCTATTAACCAAATACAATTTCCATACAAGCAAGAATGATATACATCAATTGCAAAACAAATGTAGATGTCATGGCCTACTATGGTGTGTGAGATTCTAGATTCCAATATTGCTTATCATTCATCATCCGACTAAGCATTTATGTCTCAACCAAGTTCTTGTTCTTCAACCTATTCCTGCACACACATGTTCTTGCACTTGCCAACTTTTTAGTAACTTTTAATCAATAATCATTACAAAATAACTCTGTCAAATCGTAAAATTTGAAAAATAAATCATTTTCCATATATCATTTGTACTTATCAAATTCATAAACAATAACTGATAAATATCATTTTTTAAATATTTCAATTAACACAACATTATTAAATGCAAGTAAGGAAATTGAGATGTGACAAATTTAAAGTAACTCTATAACCCAGCTTCACAAATTAAACATCTACTATATAAGCTTATCTTAACATAGTATATAATTTAATAATTATAAACACTCATTCCATAATATGGAGTATAATAGAATTCACTAGACTAGATTCATCAAAAATCTTTCACACTTATCCAAAGAAGATAATAACCTATTCATAATGAAACAACTATCTTATTTTCAAAACATAAAATTCCTAATGAAGTAGAAATCCACATGCCTGTATATGCAAAGCTCCAAATGCTCAAACTAGATTCCTAGCTTAGCCTTCTCCAAAATCAGCTTGCAACTCCCAACTATCTCTCTTACTTTCTCCAAAACTCTCACAAAAACCTCTCGTAAACTCTTAAAACTCAAAAACGCAAAATAATAACTCAAAAAATTAGCAGCAAGAGTGCATAATGCATCCCATTTGAGGGAGACATCACCTCTATTTATACACAAATGTGAGCAGGTGCATGCTAGAAACAAGCTCTCAAAGATGACACTTCTCAATAAAAAAGGTTTGACTCAGGAAGAAGAAGAAAAGGTGGCAGCTAAAATCATTGTACAGTAAACACATAGACAACTAGATTTATCCACAAAGAACGAGTCTCTCATTCTTATGGACAACAAGAATAATATTCAGAAATGCAAGGTTATTGTTTCCACAGGTTGACTCATTTTGGCCAACATCTCATTTGATTATTTCTCTCATTCCAATTTGCTTCATATGCTAGACTTTGTTTTGCATATTAGACTTCTATTAGGTTTGCACTATTCATATATTGGCACCACATAAAACATCACACACCCTATTCTTTTGGTTGCTATTTGGAAAAGACTAGGTCAAAGTTTATGTATGTTGTATATTCTCTCTGCCTTTATATTTTGTCTTAGTCTTGGTAAATTTATCTCTAACATTGGTTCACTTTTGATTCCATGCACTATATGATAGTGCTACCTAAGTTTACATTACTCAGCATTAAAATACTTTATGCAACCTTTTTAGTTTATGCACTGTCTCAAAATGTTGCACTATTCCTTTTATTTTTGTACTTATACATATATGTATAAGCTATGCTTCATATGCATTATGTGCTTTAGATGATTATTACAACGCTATTTAAACATTACAATATATATAATATATATAATATATATATACATGTATGTATATAACATAATGTATATATATATATATATATATGTATTTATATCAATTTATAAATTCATAAAATGCATCATTCAATATTTGAATCCATTACCTATTTTATACATTCCGCATAATAACCATGCATATATATATGGATATACATGTATGTATATATATTAATATGCTCGTATGAATGTTTCCATTAACATCATTACATACACACATATTAATATATATACATATACTATATATATCATGCCTTGAAATTTAAACACATATATTCACTATCCCATCGATCAACATATATACACAAAGCATATATAACTCATCGATTAAATATAAATAAATAATGAAGAACTCACATAATACAAGAGACTCAAACACATAACCCAAATCAAAAAATTGATAGACAAGATCATAACATCTTCTAAATTGTACTCAAACAAGGCTAAGGATAACTTACCATTTCCCAAACTATTGAATCGACTTCATTAAACTAGAGGTGAGTGTGTGAAAGCTCAATTTAGGATTATTAAGGGGATACCAGACCAAGCTCCTCTCCTGAGTGATACTCCCCCTCACGTACCTGAGGGCTTGGCTTCTTACTACATCCAACTTAATACATTGCATAGTAGTTATCCATTCATATTAAATATATTAGCATTATAAAACATTTGCATCGACAAAACATTTAAAATATTCACATTGCAATACATACTCTTTCATCACATTTCATCAATATAAAACATATTCATTCATTTAAAAGCAATATCATCTTAATGCATATTTCAGTATTTCTTTCACCTAGTAAACATATTAAAGTCACAATTTGTATTTATCAACATTTTCACTCATGAAGGTAGAAGTAACTTAGTATCTATGAAACGGGGTGTAACAATTTTTGAACACCCATTCAAGTAGCCTATGGGTTTCCTACCTTTAGAAAAAGTTACCAAGTTCCAAGTCTTACACTATTTAATGTCAACATCTCCTCTTCCATGACACTTTTCTAAAACTTCTCTTTAGAAGTGACACCTTCTTCTATAGAACTTGTTCACTATTAGTACATGTTAGAGAAAAAACATAATAAAAATCAAGTGGAATATAATTTTTAGGTGACTTTCATTACCTTGTAGACCTTCTCAAAGTTATTGGCGAATAATTTTCTACCATATCTATACCCTATTCTTCTTCAAAGTTTGTGCCAAATTTATTTTCCTATTTTTCATCTAAATTATTTTGTCCACTTGTTTATTCATTTTTAGATGGATTATGGTGCTCTAGCTTATGTTCAAACTGCATCTTTTGACTCTCTTCTTCCTTTGAATATGTTGTCCACTTGTTTGAGCGTAGCTATTCCTCTGAAGATGAAGATAATGATTCAAATGATGAAAATCTATTCATGGCTTTGGAAGGAAAAAAGAAAAATATTGGAGAATGTAAAGGTCTAGTACCTTGCAAAATAGTAAGGTTAATGAAAGATCTATGATAGTATGGACTGCCTTTCATGCAAAGGAAGAGGAAAATTCTTGGGTGATTGATAATGGGTGTTATCACCACATGATTGGTGATAGAAGTAAGTTCACTAGTCTCAAGAATGTCAATGGTGGAGCTATTAAGTTTGGTGATGATAAGTCAACACAAATCTATCGAAAAGGTGATATAAAAATTGATGAAAGGAATGGAACTTAAGATGTTCTTTATGTTAAAAGCCTGAAACATAATCTCTTGAGTTTTTGTCAAATATGCAACAAAGGATACAATCTCACTTTTCATGCTAATGGATGTTATATAAAAAAGGAAGGTTTTGGAAGGCTTGTTGCTGAAGGAACAAGGACAAATGGTAATGTCTATCATCTAAAAGAGGTTAATGGAAGAATTTTCTTATTGGATTAGTTTAGAGAATGTTGGTTATGGCATAAAAGAATGGATACATCAACTTTGATAACATGCTGAAGATCAGTTCCTCTCATGTAGTGAGTGATATGCCTAGGATAACCAAGCCTGCAAACACTTTGTGCAAAGAATGTGAAATGGGAAAGCAAACAAAGACTAGCTTCAAAAGGAAGGAATCCTCTGTTTCAATGCCATTGGAGCTGATTCACATTGATCTATGCAGACCTACAAGGATAAGGAGTTAACAAGGTGAAAGGTACTCTATGTTTCTCATAGACGATTACACTAGAATGACTTAGGTTACATTCTTAATAGAGAAATCAGAAGCCTTTGATAAGTTTAATATTTTTCAAACAAAATTTGAGAATGAAATGGATGCTATCAAATGTTTAAGGTTAGATAGAGGAGGAAAATTTACTTCCTATGAATTTGAAAAGTTTTGCGAAGATCATGGTATTAGGAGACACATGTCTACTCCTAGAGCCCCTCAATAGAATGGGGTAGTTGAAAGGAGGAATAGAATAATGCAAGAAGTGGCTAGGACAATGATGAAAGATTTTGAACTACCGGATATGTATTGGAAGGAAGCAATACATACTATTGTCTATTTGCTTAATAGAGTGCAACTAAGGTTCAACATAAATAAGACCCCTTATGATTTGTGGTATGGAAGACATCCCATTGTTAGATATTTTAGAATATTTGGTAGTAGATGCTACATCAGAAGATATGAAGGAGACCTTGGAAAGTTTAATTGAAGGTGTGATGAAGGAATATTTCTTGGTTACTCAACTAGGATCAAGTCATACAAATGCTCCAATAAGAGATTGGGAAAGATAATTGAAAGTATAAATGTCAAGGTAGATGAAGACTTGTGTCAGATCTCACATGAACCTAAGGTTCTCAGATGTCATATGCTTCCCTAGATTGAAGAAGAATGTTAGAATTGGCTATGGTTATCAAGATCTTGAGACCAAATGGAAAGCACAAGAAGAGAGAATGGAATATGACAAGAATAAACTGTATTCTTATCAATAGGATTCAATGATATGATTGTGATTGTGTACAATGAGAGAGACCCCTTTGTTATATAGCCAAGGTGAGATGCAAGATGTCATAGGATTATAAAAGTGTCTTAATCATTTGACACGAGACAACTAATCACACTTACCTAGGTTCACATGTGTTACAAGTCAAAAGATAAGATAACAACTAATGACAACTAACACCTTGTAGAAAGATTCCTTCCAAGGACCTAAGTAAACTTAACATGTGTAAATAAGTCCCCTAGTAATGAATGAACTAGGTACAAGACTTTATTTACACCAACACCCCCCTTAAGTGCAACTTAGGGAGTAGCAGATTATTATGCAAAGGACACAAAGATGGGTCCCGACTACTAGGCCATGTTAGGTACCCATGTACATGCAATGCAAATGAAATCTATCACAAACAGAGAAAAGGAGAAAACCAAGTGGGACAAAACTCCTCCCCAAAAGAGAGATGAAATAAAAAATATGAAATGCTCTCAATGAAGAATGAGAAGGTAAAACCCCCATGTGAGGAAAAATACCCCCCATAAGACAGAAGAAGAAGAGAGATAATGTAGCCCCCCATCAATGTTGAGTCTCCTGCAATGATGGTAGAAGCTCAACATTGAATGTTGAAGATGATCCAAAAGCATTGAACAATATTCCTCCCCTTAGGAAGAAACAAAACCATGAATGTATGTAGGATATCAGCAATATGGATGATGTGTGATGTCTTTGAAGCATGCTCAAGTGTCTCCATGTTGATGTCGAAAGTTGACACACTCCAAAAAGGCATACTAGGCTACACTGTTGAAGATGACAATCCAACATCTAGTAGAGATGAATTCAAAACATGATCCAAAGACAATGATATCCCCTCTAAAGACAAATAATCCTTCTCCAAATTCCATCCAAAAGTATCCATAGTCATGTCAAACTGCAAGGAATGATCATGTAGAAAATGAACAAGAGGATCAAGGTGTTTCCTCGCAACAACTAAAGAAGGAGGATCTTCATCAAAGAGAAGATGAATGTCATCAATGATGTCTTCCAAATCTGCAAGATGAGACTCCATAAACAAGTCTAAAATACCTGTCAAGAATCCATCCAAAGTAGCCAAATATGAAAGACTAAGTATGTCTTGCTACACTGAATCACAAGGAACCCAAACTGTGGAATCACAAACATCATCAATTGCAATAGTAGATGGAGGAGATAGAATGCATGGCTCAAGAACTAGATCTGATGTTAGAACTACCAAGTTCAAAAAGCCAAATGTCTCCTCTAAATCATGGTTCATATAATCATCAGTCGAAGGATCAATGCCATCATCAGAAGCAAAATCTGCAAAGGTATACAACCAAGATGAATGATCAACTACCCCAGTAGCAATGATCTCTCTACTCACCAAGTCTTGAATGATGACTGAATCAGGTGTGAAATCCACAGTTCTCCCATCTCCACCAAGTGTAATCTGATATATCAAAAGAAGATTGTTCATCAAATGAGGAACACAGAAGACATCCTGAAAAGTGTTGTCCCCAAAACTAATAGATCCTTCCCAATTACACTCATGTATGTATTATTTCCCATCAAGATAGGAGACATAGTACAAGGTTGAAATGAAGAGAATATAGACTATGAATATGCCATATGATGTGATGCTCCTAAATCTAGAAGCCATCTCCCTAATCCTGGACTTGAAAAATCATAGAGAGCTTGTCCTTTATTTCCTGATGTAGATGCTTCACCTTTGTCCTTTTTAGACCGCTTTGAAGAAGGAGGAGGAGATTAAAACATTCTAGAAGGAAAATCAATGTGATTTTTTTTGAGAAGATGATTCAACTCATCAATATCCTTCTTATAACAATAATGTTATTCATGTCCATCCTTCTTGCAATATGCACAAAAAAGCCTCTCCTTCTTAGATGATTTCCCTTTAGAAGAGAATTTTTTCTTTGCTTGATCTGAATGTGGATTATTCTTTGCTTTCTTCTGTTTCTTATTTGATTAACCAACAATGTCTGAGATTTAGAAGTCTTGATGAGACCCATTGCGATAAGATTTTGTTGCTCATGTGTCAACATCTCAAAAATGATGCAAATGAAGGTGTAGTATATGTAGATCCTGTAGTCAATCTATGAGTATGAAAGCTAGAAACAAAAGAAGCACAATCAGGACCAAGTTTGTTCATTGTATTGTAGACCAACTGAATGTACTTCTTATCAATTCCACATGATTTACACTTCTCTCTTAGATCATTAACCTTAGTGATGTAGTCCTAGATGTTGTCAAATTTCTTAGGATCAAGGCTCATCAGTTCATTATCAATTTGATAGCCTCTAACTACATCTGTAGAACCATATAATGTTTTCAAATTTTCCCAAGCTTCATGAGAATTTTTACATGATTTAATTTGAAACAACAAATCTTGAGAAACAAGTCTACAAAGACATCTGAGAGCTTTGGTATGTTTAATAATCCATTTTAACTTTTTATCTGCATCTGTAGGTTCAGGTACCTTATCTTCAACATATAGAGTGTGACCTTCTATCATTAGAATACTCCATGCATTTTGATGCCATGTTGAATAATTATATGATGTGAGCAAAGGAACAAGGGAATGATCCATGAAAATGAGAGAGCACAAGAAAATAGATCAAAAGAATGCACCAAGAGACCCCCCCAAATCACTCAATCAAGAAACCCCCAAGCAATATCTGTTTTTTCACTTTATATTTAGTGCATTTACAGTTGCTAGATGCCAAAAACAACAAGCTAGACTTGATCTTAGTGCTTTACAGATACCAAAATAGGCCAAAGGATCAAGTACAATTTTTGGTACAAAATGAGATCAATATGATCATACCACTAAGAAGTACACAAAAAATTATGCACTTAAAAAAAAAAATGCACCCAAAAATGTTACTGTAGGAGTAGGATATGAGCTCCCAAAGTTCGCAAAATGAGGACGAAGCAACAACACCTGTGAGAATCTACAAATTTTGGAAAAAAATAGGCACCAAAAATAAAAAATAATTGCACCACTATGAAGAGTGCGAAAAATTAGCCCAAATAAAAAAAATTGCTCAAAAAAAGGAGTCAAAATGAGCAAGTTATGGTCTTCCGAACTTGAACTGCAAAATCAAAAAACCCAATGGAGAGGGGGGAAAAAATTTCAAATGGACACTAACGTCATCGCTACACGTGATGTAGAAGCTGTGATTAAATTTGATGGTTCGCCAGTTGTAAAAAAAGAATACGCTCCTTGGAGTATTCTGCATAAAGTGGCTTGAATTTGACGGGTTTTTGACAGTCGGGGGAACTTTGACCGGCAAAATATTCTTCTAGAATATGCCTGCCTGAATATTCTTCTATGCTACTAGTTGATTTTTGGAATATCTGATTGTATGAAGCATCAAAATCTTTTTGATTATAAGTCGCTAGGTTTTCATAACAGTTCGCCATCAATTATATTGAGACTACCTGCCAATTTGACCGACCAATCGTGTATGGGTGATGGGACCCGTGGGGTCCATGCCATGCGGAGCCCCTGCGGGTACTACATACCTTTATGGTATAGCGGGTCTACGTACAATAGGTACGTAGACTCTGCATTTTTATTTTTATTTTTTTATTTTGAAATCAAAATTTTTACAAATGAATTTTTCTGAAAAAACTATAGTGAATGAAATATAATTTTTTATAAAAAAATGCCAACGATAAATAATATTATTATTATTTTTGTACCATCGACTACATTTATGATGACCTGAGGGGCCATATGGCTCCTTGAGCAAATTTTTTTTGCCTCACTAGACAACTGCTCCAAAATGGACGAATTGACAATCGATCTTAGGGTTTTTGGCCCTTCTAGATGCGATGGAAGTGTCGGATTTGACCCAAAATGCTCCAAAAATGCAACTACCTTCTGGATTTGGCAACCACTCTTTAGCTTCAAACCCTCATGGATTTGGCCTCATATGTCTAATTTGGATGAAACAAAAGGAAAAATAGACTTTCTCGAACCTTCTAGACGCAATGGCGAGCTTAGATTTGCACCAAAAAGCTCCAATTTGAACCTGCAATAAAGAGCCAAAAATGGAACACCACCAAATCTGGTATCTCTCTTCAGAAAAAGACTCTAATGGCACCCAATCCGCTTTGATACTATGTTAGAATTGGCTATGGTTGCCAAGATCTTGAGACCAAATGGAAAGCACAAGAAGAGAGAATGTAATGCGACAAGAATAAAATGTTTTCTTATCAATATGATTCAATGATATGATTATGATTGTGTACAATGAGAGAGACCCCTTCGTTATATAGCAAAGGTGAGATGCAAGATGTCATAGGATTATGACAAGTGTCTTAATCATATGACATGCGACAACTAATCACACTTACCTAGGTTCACATGTGTTGCAAGTCAAAAGATAAGATAACTAATGACAACTAACACCTTGTAGAAAGATTCCTTCCAAGGACCTAAGTAAACTTAACATGTGTAAATAAGTCCCCTAGTAATGAATGAACTAGGTACAAGACTTTATTTACACCAACAAAGAAGAAGAAGAAAAAGAAGAGAAAGAATAAAAGGAACTAGAACCAATGAAGATTCTCAATACTCCAACAAAATATGTGCAAAAGAACCACTCTCTAGATCAGATCATTAGAGACAAAAATGAAGGTGTGCTAACAAGAAGAAAGTTTGCAAAAGCAACTAAAAAAGGAAACTTGTGCTTATTATCAATAGTAGAACCCAAGAACTTTGTTGATGCTAGAAAATATGATAATTGCATAAAGGAAATGGAGGAAGAACTAAATTGGATAGAGAAGAACTAGACTTGGGAATTAGTTTCCAAACTAGGTGATAAGAATGTGATAGGAAAAAAATAGGTGTTCTAGAATTTAAGTTGAATGAAGATGGTACATTAATAAGGACCAAAGCTAGATTGGTTTGCAAGGGCTATTCACAAGTTGAAGGTATTGATTTTGAGGATACCTTTGCTCTGGTAGCTAGCCTGGAGGCAATAAGGATATTTCTTTCTCTTTCTACTCATAATAACTTTAAATTATATCAAATGGATGTCAAGTCAACTCTCCTTAATGGTGATTCAAAAGAAGAGGTGTATATTGAGCAACCAGATGGTTTCCAATTATCAAAGGATCCATACATGGTTTGTAGGCTCAAGAAAGCTCTATATGGTCTCAAGCAAGCTCCTAGAGCCTGGTATGCTAGATTGGATAAGTATCTACTTCAACAAGGATTCAAGAAAGGTAATGGAGATAGTAATATGTACATTAAGGTTCAGGAAGACAAATTGCTGATTGTGGTTGTATATGTTGATGACATCATCTTTGGTGGAGATGATGATATGTGTAAAAAAATTATAGAAGAAATGCAGAAAGAATTTGAGATGTCAATGATTGGTGAGTTATCCTTCTTCCTTAAACTGTAAATTATTCAGCAAGAGGGTGGAATCTTTATTTATCAAGCCAAATATGTAAATGAAATGTTGAAGAAGTTTGGGAAGGAATATTCCAAACTAGTGGGTACTCCTATGGTGATAGGCTATCACTTAAGCAAATTTGATGAGTCTTCAGAGGTTGATCAGACTCTCTATAGGTCCATGATTGGAGGTTTGTTGTATTTAACTACTTCTAGACTAGATATCATGCATGCGGTCTGTTTGGTTGCCATATTTCAAGCCAATCCTAAACAATCTCATGAGTAAGTTGTAAAAAGAATATTTAGATACTTAAAGGGTACTTTAGATTATGGCCTATGGTACAAAAAGGATCAAAATTTATCTTTGAGTGCTTATATTGATGCTGATCGGGTAGGTTGTGTTGATCACCAGAGAAGTACAAGTGGAAGTGCATTATTTTTAGGAGATATATTGGTCTCATGGTTTAGTAAAAATTAGGATTCAATGTCTGTGTACACAAAAAAGCTAGAATATATTGCTACAACATCTTGCTGCACTCAGGTGCTTTGGATGAAGTAGACTTTGAAGGATGTGAGGGTGGTGTATGATAAACCTATTCCTATACTATGTGACAATACAAGTGCAATTAACATTTACAAGAATTTGGTAATGCACTCAAGGACTAAACACATCTCAATCCAGTACCACTTTATGAGAGAGAAGGTTACAAAACATGAAGTTAGAATGGAATATGTGCCTACCAAGGACCAGATTGTAGATATTTTCACTAAGGCACTTTCAAAGGATACTTTTGAGTATCTGCAATAGAAGTTAGGGTTTATTTTCCCTCCTTATTATAACTAGATGCAAAAATGGTGCATCTGTCCAAGGGGAGAAAATCACGTCATATCCTTTATTCCTGGATTGATGAGTGCTACCTCTCATGGGGAGAAGGTAGAAAGGGGGAGTCTTGAAGAAGTTTTTTTTGCTAGTCAAAAGGGGAGTATGCGTTGTTGTTTCAATAGATATTTTTACCTTGGTTCCTAAAAGAATGTTTTGTTGCTTTGTGTAGGAGTGTATGGCCCTTTTTCCTTGATGTCAAAGGGGGGGAGTGAGTAGTGTGTGTTGTCATCAATGCCAAAGGGGGAGATTGTTGGCAGTTGTTGTCATTAATGTCAACACTAAGGGATTGTTGGTAGTTGTTGTCATTAATTTCAAAATTGATTATTGTTTGTCATTGATGTCAGCACTTGAGAAGTAAGGTGTTAGTGCTTTCTATTGGTTGTCATTGTTATATTCAATATGGACTAGCATTGGTGATGAAGTTCATGGCTAGATGTCATGCCTTATCAAAGAAGGATTTCTGAAGTTCATGATTGAATGTCATGCCTTATCAAAGAAGAATTGTTTAAGTTCATGATTGGATGTCATGCATTATCAAAGAAGAGTTTTTGAATTTCATATAATACATTATTACTATCAGCTCTCAGTTGATTTCATAATGATATATTCAGATGAGGATTGGAAGCATTAATATGAGGATTGGAAACATGAATTATAGTGGAGAGATGTTTTTGAAGGTCTACAATATGTCTTATCCTCTCTCTTGATGTTCCTGATGAAGTATGTATTGTTGAAAGGAAGTTTTTGCCTCAACAAGTTGCTTAAGTGTTTTTGGTTCAAGAAGATGCAGTGAATTCTATCTGGGAGAATACTCCATATTCCTCCATTGTTGATGCTTTGGTCTTGTGGTTTGGTATTCAATGTCAGTGTTTTGTGGATGTTGCACTCCTATCTTTTTAGGTCACTTGTGTTGCCGAGGAGATCTCTGTGGATTGCTAAAGGTTGGCAATGTTTTTGGTTGTTCAGATTGGTCCAGGAAATGCTCCACATTTTTTTGCATTGATGTCTCTACTCCCATGACTTGGTGAATGTTCTCTTAATGCCTGTGCACTGTCTTATTTCTAATCTCATGTATTGAAGTGGTTCACAAGCTAATATGTTAATGTTATATCTCATGATTAAGCATTATATGTTTCTAGAATATAGTTTTCTATTTTTGTTTGATCTACGGTGAAATTTGGTGGCATAACAGTATGAAATAAGTGTATGGAAGTTTTCTTAAATTTTCAAGGAACATTCCCATGTGATATGTACATTGCTAATCATCCAATTTGATGCTGTATTGTGTCTTGAGTTGGATTTCTAGGTTATTTATGGATATTTGGCCAATAGGGCTAGTTCCTTTCTTGCGTCGTGTGCTTGGGGGGTTGCGCCAACAATGGAGGATGTGTGATGATAGATTTTGGTTGTAACCTATCCTACTTGGGACCACATCATCATAATTCAATAAGAAGTATGTTTATGGGCCGACTAGTTATGTGCTTCAATGTTTCATCCACATGTTTCCTTGATGTTGACTTATGTTGATGTGTGCCTGCATGTAAATAGTTTTGGATCACATTGAAAGAAGTTCTAAGATTGTTTTTGGTCCTCTCTATCTTTTGGATAGGACCGCATTATGTTTTGGTGGCCAACTAGTTAATTTCATTGTTTATCCTTTTCTTGGTCGAACTAATTGAATTTTTGAAGTGTTGTGATGGATATAAATGCAAGATCATTTTAGATGAAACAAGGTAGAGAACTGTATAAGTGAAAAGAAGTGTGTGTGTGAATTGTATCTACAAAGACCGATTCATCCATCCTCTCAGTATCTGAAAGTGTTCAACAATAATAAGCAACCAAAAAAAAATCCAACCTCCATGCCATTGCCTCAACAATACCTCCCACCTACACCTAATATCTAATAGCATAGTGGTAAATACTATGATCTTGTTGAACAACTTCGTAACACTCCTGCTAAGATATCTTTATGGGGTTTGATTCAAACATCACCTGTTTATCATGGCATGCTTCAAAGTGCTTTGTAAAAAGTTGTGATCCGTCTTAGTGTGCAACCTAGTGATGTGAAAAATTTGATTGATAATATGAATTCACCTAATTTGGACATAGTCTTTCATCAAAATGAGTTACCCCCTTTGGAAACACAAAAAACACGATGCTTTGATGATATTGGCTATTATTAATAAGATTAGAATTAGGCATGTACCCTTTTTGACAATGGTTCCAACCTCAATGTTTTTAGTGTAAACCTTTTGGATTGAATTGGGGCAGATAAGACTAAAATTCAACCAATTGATTTGTCTATCCGTGGTTTTGATAATGTGGGAAAACAACCGCTTGGTGTGATAACATTACTTATCAAAGTTGGTAAGGTTACATTACAAACTCCTATCCATGTCATGCCTCATAATATTTCATATAATATTCTCTTGGGTAGACCATGGATTCATGAAATGAATGGAGTGCCTTCAATGCTTCATCACTGAATGAAAGACACTTACAACAATAAGGTTTACATGAGAAAAGTTGATCCCAAATATGAAAATTGTTTACAAAATGAAATAGGAATGACAAATCCTCTTAGAACATTGACACCAACTACAAAAGTGGAACCTCTACAACCTAAAAATAAAGAGGATTGTCTCTCATCAGTAACAAAGTTGTTGGAGGATGAATATTACCCTTCATATATAACTCTAAACTTACTTAACATCATGAATCATAGCAATAAATCAATCTACTATAAAAGAAATGGAGCTCTCTTTTGGTGGTTTGGCATTTTTAAAAAATTCCTTAAAGGTGGGAAATGCTGGTTTGCCCCCTATTGGTAATGGCGGTAGGTGTGATGTTGAAGTTGTTGATGGTGCGAATTTTTCAGTCTACAGTGGAACTGTTAGTAATGATGGTGGGTCCTTTTTAGTGTCTTTTTTTTCAAACTTTAGTTTTTGGGGATGGTCTTCATTCCAAGCCTTGTGTGGGGGCCTTTTCGAGTCCTCATAATGTGAGCCTGTCCTCTTCTCCTTGTCCAAAGATTCCTAAGAATGTCTCTGTCGAGGAAGGAAAAAATCATGTGGGGTCTTTTCAAATGGACCGAGTTGGTCTAATCTTTTTGGCCCTAAGCCTAAAGGGAAGAGTTCTTCTCCTTCGTTTAGCTTGTTGGAAAACCCAATGACTGGGGCGTATTCAGTGTCTATTCCTAACTATATTATTGAGAAGCATTTGGAATCAATGGACTTATCCTTGGTGGGAAAATTTATGAGTCCTCGTCCAAACATTGAGCTGGTCTATAATCTTGTCTCCAAGAGATGGAGGATGAAAGGCCAGGTGGAGGTGGTGGTGATGGCTAAGGGGTTCTTTTTTTTTTTCTTCACTTGTGAGGAGGACATGGTGAGTGTTCTAACTGGTGGGCTATGGATGATTGTTAAGTTTTCATTGGTCCTAAAAAAGTGGAAGGTTGGCTTCAACCCTAATTCTTGTTCTTTTTCTTCAACCCATGTTTGCGTTTGACTCCTGGCTCTTCCTTTGGAGTTTTGGGATGAATAGGTGTTTGTAGGTATTGCAAATACATTTGGGAAGCTTCTCTGCTTAGACCAAATGATAGCATCTTGGAAAAGGTTGGTGTATGCATTTTTTTGTGTGATTGTAGATCAATTTGTGGATTTTTCGGACAAGATTTTGATTAACTCTAAGTTGGGAGGTTGGAGCCAAGTGATTGAATATGAATCTATCCCCTTTGCTTGTTTTCACTGCAAGAAAGTTGGGCATTGGGAAAAAAAGTGCCCTTCCAAGCCACCTAAACCAACTCCTGCTTAGCCTCTTAAGGAGTGGAAGGAAAAGCAAAAATTAAATGAGGGGTTGAATGAGGAGGCGAGTAGAGCTGTTGTCTTGACAAAGCAAGCTTCAGGTGAGGCTATTAAGGAAGTTGTTTTAAGCAAGGAGGAGGGTGTTCAGGGGGGAGAGGCTTTTGGGGACTCTTGTAAGACTACCCTTATGAAGGATTTGGTGAAGGATGTTCAAACCCTTGTTAGGGAAGAGCTTGCTCTAGAAGAAGGGGAGTTGATTGCTAATGTAGAGGTTAACCCCTCTAGTGAAGATGAGGTTTCCAGAAGTGATGAGGTTGTTCAAATGGTTGAAGGTAAGGGTTTGGAATCCTCTGTGCAGCTGGAGTCAACTTGTTTGGATGATTTCCTTGCTTTTCTCGTTATTCCAAATGTGGTACTCACCTCTTCTATCATTGGGGATGAGATGGGTTGCTCTTTGCTTGTGAAGGAGCCTCCTTTTTTGCCTGTCAAAACTAGGAGTAAGAAGACAAATTCCTCTCCTCAGGGTGTTTCTACTAGGAACCATCAGAAAGTTGATTATGGGTTGGAGCCAAGGGGTAGGGGGAGACCCTCTCTATGACAACATAGGGAGAAATAAAGCAAAGCGGGCATTGTTGATGGCTCTCAAAAAACCTTGTTCGAGATGTGCCCTAAGAGTGCATCTCTGAATCTCCTATGAAGATCCTCTCAAGGAATGTTAGAGGGTTGAATAACCCTCGTAACTAGGATCTCCTTACTAATCTAGTGAGGGATCATAAATCAAACGTGATTTTGATTCAGGAAACTAAAATGCCTGTGGATAGGCTAGATTGTTTAAAGAAAAGGTTGTTCAAAGAGTGTGGCCTTCATGGCTATGATGTGGAAGGTGCATCTGGTGGGGTGGCGACCTTTTGGAGTATGAAGGTGGTGGTTGGGAGGGATATTTTTGGGGTTCCTAACCATATTGCTACTTCTTTTCATCATATTAGGGATGTTTTTTCTTGGGTTTCCTCGAATATCTATGCCCCTAATGTTAAGAGTGCTCGTAAGCACTTCTAAGGGAATTTAAATTCCTTCAAAGCTAATCATCCTTCTGATCATTGGCTCGTTATGGGTGACTTCAATACTCCTCTGAGTTGTTTGGATAAAATGGGAGGTTCCTAGGTGGATGATGAGAGTATATTTGATTTGATGTTGTTTATCAATGACAATTATTTGTATGATGTTGACCTATGTGGGGCTTCCTATACCTAGGGGAACCGTAGGGTTGGAGATGCACTGATTTAGGTTAAGTTGGATAGGGCTCTCCTTTCTCTTGAGTGGATGGTTCATTTTTCCTGCTCCCTCTCTGCTCTCACTAGACTGGGGTTGGATCACCTCCCTATTTCTTTATCAGCTATTTGTGTTGGTAGAAGATGTTCCTTCCCTTTCAAGTTTGAAAAAATGTGGATGTCTCATCCATATTTTAAAGATAATCTTTCCTCTTGGTGGGATATTCAGGTGGATGGGACTGATATGTACAAAATTTCTAAGAAGTTGGTGTCGGTGAAGTCTAATGTGAGGATTTGGAATAAGTCTTCCTTTGGGCATATCTTCCATGAGAAATCATGTATTAAGGAGGATATGGATCTTTTGCAGTAGACTATTCAAGCATCGGGTTATAATGCTAATCTGGCGAATGAGGAGAGCATGCTTTTATCTCATCTACATAATATTGTGGCTAGGGAGGAAGAATTTTGGAAGTAGAGATCATATGTGGTTTGGCTCAATTGTGGTGATAGGAACACTAATTTATTTCATATTACCACCTTGAAGCATCATGCCTCCAATCGAATTAAGTGTATTTTTCACAATGGAATGTTGATTGCGAATGGTGGGGAGATTCGATATGCAACCACAACCTACTTTGCTAATCTCTTGTTTAACAATTTTGTCTCATCCCTGGATGCTCAAGATTAGGCGCTAGATGTTATTCCTAGAATTATGACTGATGATTTAAATAACATGTTATGTTGTATCCCTTATGTGGAGGAAGTTAAGAAAGTGATCTTCTCTTTTGTTGGAAATAAAGCACTTGGTCTGGATGGATTCCCCATGTTCTTCTTCTAAGAATTCTAGATGATTGTCTCCAAGGATATGGTGGATGCTACCAAGGAGTTTTTTGGTAGTCGTAATCCATTGAAGGAGTTAAATTCCACCTTCATTGAGTTGATTCTGAAGACTCCTGGTGCCTCACACTTCAATGAGTTCTGGCCCATCAGCCTTTGCAATTCTATCTATAAAATATTCTCCAAGGTCCTTGCTTTAAGGCTACAATGGGTTCTTCCCCTTATTATTTCTCCGCATCAATGTGGTTTTGTGTCAAGATGGAAAATTCTTGACCCTATTATTACTATTCATGAAAACATTCATTCACTAATGGTTAACAAGAGGGTTGGTTTTTTGTTAAAACTTGATCTGGTGAAGGCATATGATCATGTGAATTAGAAATTTTTGATTTAATTTTTATTTTCTTTTGGTTTCTTTGATAATTTTTTGAAGCTAATTCAGAGTCTCACCTCGACAGTGTCTTTTTCTATGTTGGTTACCGGCTCACCTTTGGATTTATTTAAGAGTTCTAGAGGAGTGAGATAGGGTGACCCTATTCCACCCTTCCTCTTCATCATTTTGGCTGAAGCTTTTGGGAGATATATTTAGTAGAAAGTTTCTTCTGGTATTAGAAAGGGGCTTTGGCCTACTTCTTCCTCTCCTCCCTGCTCGCATCAACAATTTTTTGATAACATGATTATTATGGGAGATTCTTTTGTTGTGAAATCCAAGGCCATCAAATTCGTTATTCATAAGTATGAGGCTACTTCGGGTCAATTACTGAGTCTTCCTAAGAGTACACTTTTTTTCCTCAATTCTCCAGAGAGAAGGATGCAAATAATTGCTGGTATTCTTCAGTGTTCTAATGGGACCTTACCTTGTATTTATCTGGGCTTGCCTCTTGGTGCTAATACAGTTCCTAAATATTTTTGGAATGGGTTGATTGATAAGTTTAATGCTAAGTTGGTAGGTTGGAAAGGAGCTCTTCTTAGTTAGGTTGGTAAATTGGTTTTAATTAAATCTATGCTACATAACCTCTTGGTGTATTCTCTAAGCCTTTTCCAGATGCCTCAAAAATTATGGGAGAAGATTGAAAGTATTCAAAAAAGATTTTTATGGTCTAGTGTAGAGGAAAATAAAAGAATGAGTCTGGTTTCTTGGGAGGAGGTGTGTCGGTCAAAAGGCCAATGAGGTTTAGGTCTACAAAGGATTAAATTCTTGAATTTTTCTCTTATTGCTAAGTGGTTATGGTTTCTTCTTGTTGGTGATAAGGATTGGTCAGCGATTCTTGCTTCTAAATATCTCTCTGGTGTGGAAAAATTTAGGAAATTCCTAAGGGAAGGCTTCATTCCTCCTTCGAGGTCTTTCTTTTGGAATTCCTTGGTCAAGGCCAGAGGTGTTGTCTCTGTTGTCCTTCAGTGGTCGGTTGGCAATGGGAGGGATATTCTCTTATGGGATGATAGGTGGTTTGGTCATGGTCCTCTTTGAGATGCTGATTGGGTGGCTTCCTTGAGGGATCTGTGTGTCTGGTAATTTGGGATTCATGTTGCTGATTATATTATGGATGGGGTGTGGAGAAGAAATCATGAGGAGTTCCAGGAGTTGGAGACTCTTTATAAAGTGTTGTCACAGGTTCATATCCTTATTTCTCCTTAGCAGGATAAGGTGGTTTGGAGGCTGTTCCTACAAAGACATTATTTGGTGGCTTATGCTTTTCACTCCCTCAATAATATTGTGGGCTCGAGGCCTCCATGGGTTCTTGTGTGGTCTTCAAAGTTGATTCCCAAAATGAATATGTTCTTGTGGTTAAAGTTTAGGATAAAATCTTAACCATTAACAATCTTTGGAAAAGAGGCTTCTCAATGCCTAATAGGTGTTATCTATGTGAGAAGGATGTAGAGGATGAATCTCATTTGTTTATTGGGTGTAGTTTTTCTTGAGAGGTGTGGGTTCACTTTCTTAACCTTTGGAGGTTGGAATGGATCTTCCATTCTTTAGTTTGGGAGCTCTAGCTCCAGTGGCAAACTCCCTCTTCTAATCCTTCCTTGGTGCTGCTTTGGTCCCTCATGCTTCCTGTTGGCCTCCTACAATAATTTAATAACTAAGCCCTTACAACCATGATTCAGAGATTGGAAATCTAACTTGAATAGCTATTTCAATCATCATGAAGGTGCATTTAACTTGTGAACCCAGGGACGTGAACTTGAAATGGGTCAGAACAGTATGTGCACTAGGAACTCAAAGTAGACATTGTATTCTACAACTAAGAAACACACAATACTAAAAGTAAATTGCTTAAAAGGAAAAGAGACAAATGTTGAACATCAATCAATGACTATGCTAAGTTGAAATGCATAACAAGAATGAAAATATGAGCAACAAATAGGAAACTACTTTGTCTCCTTTGGCTGCAGGAATAGTCACAAAATGGAATTCTAGTGGCTATAGGAATAGTCGGTGCCAAATTTCTAACTAAGTACTAAACAGTGAGTAATACTAAACTAATGCTAAACTAAGAAGAAATATTACTCACCAAGTGGGCCCCTTGGATAAGTATCCTCTAAAACTAATGAGAACTCAGATGCTTGAACTCATAACTTTATTTTATTCACTATAAATCATGAGTACAAAAGAGTAATGTATCTGTATTATTGAAAATTGGAGAGTGCAAGTACAATATCAAATCGTGCAACCTCCTAAAGAAGGAGCATCGGATCATTATTTATACTAACAAATAAACAAGGCAGTCAACTCCACGTCTCAGAGGATGCCATTTAGGGAAAACAAGGAAAATGGAGCGATGGCGGTTACATGTGCATGGAATCTGGTCAGACATGCAAGTCCAAATGCAGATCTAGCATAGTAGTAATTCCCATGCATGCTCAATCATTAAAGTCCACTACAAGGCGGTTACATTTAGTTGCATGAAGAATCTTCTATTGTTGGCCTCCTTTGACTTGGAGCGATTACTTTGCTAGATGTTATGGTGCATGCCCAGCTGGTAGTGTCTTCCTCAACTTAGCATATTAAATCTACATGGCAATGTTAGTACACATAATAACTACACATCTATAACCACCTTAAGGAACGCTCATTAACCACATGTAAAATCAATATAGATAACCCATATAATATGCCAAATGTCATTAAAGCTTGCAAAGATAGGATTAAGTCCAATGTCAATGGTTTGAGAGAAAAATTATGAAAATACCAACATTTAATCATCAAAGTTCATGACATATGCTAGAAAATAAACTATAGATTCTACCCAAAATTGGACCAAAAACTAGGCTCATCACTCCCCCCAACCTAACGTTTTGCTGGTCCTCCAGCATGGGAAGGTTTGTTCTTCTACTTGGTCAAAGCTTTGAAATTTGAAACTAATAGCTGCCCAACATCAGTGGCTGTAGGGGTACTATTTCTTCTTCTACTTGTTGTTGTAGGGACTCTCGTTCTTGTTCTTATTATGGCTGTAGGAACTCCTACTGTAGGACTTCTTGCTCCTGTTGCAGGAAATCCTGATTTTCCTCCAACTCTTTTGTAATGTTAGCAAGATCGACCAGTGTTATATTCGCTGCTCTCCTAAATATTTCTTCTTCTCTAACATTCTCCTGCCCCATTGGAGCTTTAGGGTCCTCATGTGAGGTCTCACCAGGTTGAGGGATTTCCTATGGAGGCATACCAATCACAGACCCAACTGGTCTTGTTTTACTCGGAGGTCTCTCACATTTTTCTTTGGTTGTAGGATGAACAGTTTTAACCTTCCTCTTCTTAGAACTTGACACCTTTCTTTCTACAGGATGTGTTTTAGCTTTCCCTTTTCTCATTTCTACTTCTCTCTTCTGTGCCCTAGTTTTCATCAGGGTTTCAAGTGGAATGTCATCATCAGAATATGAGGAAGAGCTTCCTTTTTCTGAGTGCTCTGTTCCAGAAGAACTGATTTCTATGGTTTCTTCTACTGCAGGAGGATTCACACTAGAGCTAACACCAAAGGTTGAAGCATCAAGATTAGCTTTAGCCATGCTAAATCTCCTACTAGACCTATGGGGTTGAGGCAAAGCCCTAGGTTGCAAGTGCTCAGGTCTAATTTGATCAACATTTATAAATTCTTCCTAAGTCATTCCAGATACATCATGCAGAGACTTTTCAACTAGAAATTTAATCAGGCAATGGTGGGAAATAGAATTATCCCTACCTTTCTAAGTCTCGACCACCATGATTGAAAGAAGATTGCATATCACGTTAGGCGCATTCATCCTCCTTTCGTGCCTCATGTGATTCAAAAGCTTGAAGTGCACAAAATTCAAATTTGACTGGTGACCCTCACAAGTGATGTATTTGATAACATAAATGGCTATTTGCTTCTATGGCTCGGGTAGAGACATTCTTTTTGCACCCTATTTATCTATGCTCAATGGGGGGTCATTTGGCTCTGTAAATTCGGCCCTAGCTGATCTGGCCTCTCTAAAAGAAGGGTAATTTTCACCATCAGCAGGTAACCCTATGACATCTGCAATTCTTTCCTCTATTGCCACAACTTCCAACCCTTTTACTATGGCTTTTCCTTTAGAAAATATCTGGGTGAATTCAAGGGCAATGCTTTCATCAAAGCCATCCAGCTTCAAGAAGTAATCTAACCATCCACAATTTCTAAATTTAGCTAGGCATTGTGCATCCTGCAATAAAATATCATGCACTGTGGGTTCATTTCGAATTAACCCACCTCCTATTGGCTGCAATAAAACAAATGCTCTACAACTTCTTTCTTGCAATTCCCATTTGAAAATCAAATGCACTTTCCTACAGTACCTACTAAATTTCCAGTGCCAATATTGACTGAATTTCCTTTCTTTTGTTTTACAACTATGGCTCTTCAACTCAAGATTACAACAGGGTCAATAATGGAAAGAAATGGAGTGATAAAGGAGAATTATGATGCAAAGAAATGACGGCTATAGTTATTGTCACTTCACACATGCAAGCCATCCTCTCACTCAGATTTCAAATTAGCTCATTTAATTTTTTTTGATGTAGCCTAGTATGAATTGACACATGGGCAATATATTTACATCCTTTTTCTTTCCCTTCCCCCCAACCTAAATTTTGACATGTGTCCACACATGCGAGATGGGAGTGGTGATTTGATAGGGAATAATGGCATTTTATGTGAACGTCTATACTAACATACAATGATTAAATGAACAAACTTAAAAGATGATTAAAGATAACAATTAATGCGCATATACCTAAATGTGTGGAATATTTGTTGCAAAGATTGTGGAGAAAGTAACGCTCACCTTTTTGGAGAATAAGTTGAGCAATAAATGAAAATGAAGTGGAATGAGGTGAGGTGGAATGAAGTGATGGAAGAGAGAGAAAGGTGGTGATGGATGGGTGGATGGGAGGATGGATGAAGAAATGGACTTCCACGTAAGTGAAATTATTTATTATGAAAAGTACGTACCTTAATCAGCTAGAAGGAGGGACACTAGGTCCACTGCCTTTGGCTGTAGGAAGCTTAGGTGCTGAATGCTGGGTGAATTGTTGCATGAACTCTTCTTTGGAAGCTAGCTTGTGATATAATATGAGGCGATGACCATTGAAAAGTAATTTGAACCCAATAGGGTCAATGGTAGTAAGTTGAAAAACTCCATTAGGAAAGACCTCAACAACTTCATATGGTCCTAGCCACCTTGTCTGCAATTTTCCTGCATTGTCTTGGTATCTTGAGTCATATAGCAAGGCCCAATCTCCTGGTTGGAATTTATTATCCTTGATAAATTTGTCATGCCACTTGATTCTCTAATTTTGGACTTCTTCTGTATGTTGTAGGGCTACTCTTCTTATTTCATCCAAAGCATTTAGTTGCACGATTCTCTCTTTTTGTGTCTCAGAAATATCCATCCCCAAATCTATTACATTCCGTAGAGTCTTATATTCAAATTCAATGGGAATCATCATTGTCTTTCCATACAACAACTGAAATGGAGTGAAGCGTGTAGTTGTTTTCCAGGTTGTCCTATAGGCCTAAAAAACTTCTGGTAATCTGTTTTCCCAATCCTTTCTATGAAAAGCTACCATTTTGGTCAGAATGGCTTCAATTTCTCTGTTGGTCACCTCAACTTGGCCATTAGCCTGGGGATGATAAGGAGTAGACTTCCTCTGCCTTATGTTGTACTCATTAACTAGTGTTGCAACAAGGGTTGATGTGAATGGAGCTCCTTGATTAGTCACTATTTCTCTTGGGAATCCATATCTTGTGAAAATATCCTCATAAAGAAATTATGCAACCTTGTTATCTCTTGCATGCTTCATGGCCTTAACTTCTACCCATTTTGTCACATAATCAGTGTATACCAATATATAAGACTTACCATTTGATGGAGGGTCAATGGGTCCCAGAAAATCGAATCCCCACTTGTCAAAGGGAGTGATTACTACCGTAGGGAATAGTGGCATCTCATCAGATCTGGTTGGTCTACCCATTCTTTGACATCTATCACATTTTCTGGTATACCTTCCTACATCCTTGTGGAGTGTTGGCTAGTAATACCCTGTGTTCAAAACCTTTATTATTGTCCTCTTAGCTGAAAAGTGTCCTCCACATGGTTTGTTGTGACATGCATGCAAAATTTCATATGTCTCATCTTCTCTCACACATCTCCTCATGACATGGTCTGGTCTAGTATAAAACAAACATCTAGCATCCAAGAAAAAGGAAAATATTTTTCAATGAGTGCCCTTTTCTCTTTTGGAGAGAAGTGAGAAGGAACTCTAGTTGTGACCAAATAGTTGGCTATGTCAGCATACCAAGGTGTTTGTATACTGAGGGAGAATAGATTCTCATTAGGAAAAGATTCATCTATGGGCTGATTGTCTTTTGATGTAGTTAGCCTTGAAAGAAAATCTGCAACAACATTGGCCTTCCCTAGCTTATCCACAATGGTTATATCAAACTCCTGCATCAACAATAACCATCTTGCCAATCTACCTATGATAAAAGGTTTTTTCATGAGATATCTAATGGTTGCATGATCAGTGTGCACAAAGATTTGGTAGCCCGTTATGTAATGTTTGAATTTGTTCAGTGCGTAGATTACTGCCAACATTTCTTTCTCTGTCACTGTATAATTAAATTCAACTCCTTGTAAATTTTTGCTAACAAAGTAAATAAAATTTTCAATAGTTCCTTCTTTCTATCCTAAGACCGATCCTATGGCATAATCTAATGCATTAGTATGGATGTGGAAAGGAAGTTTCCAATTATTCCCTTTGAGTACATGAGCATGAGTCAAAGCTGCCTTCAAGTCAAAAAATTCCTTGTCACAAGCTTCAGTCCACTGAAATTCAACATCTTTAGTGAGAAGAGTGTACAATGGTGCTGTTACCTTGCTGAAATCCTTGATGAAATGCCTATAATATCCTACATGACCTAAGAAACTCCTAACATCCTTCTGTTTTACAGGTGTGGGTAGATTGGTGATTACCTCAACCTTTGCAAGATTTTCTTGAATTTCCTTGTGGGAGATGTAGTGGCCAAGAACTACACCCTCTTGCATCATCATGAAGCACTTTTCACTATTTAAGGACAAGTTTTGGTCTTCTCATCTTTGTAGGATTCTCCTGAGATTTTCCAATGTTTGATTAAAATCAACACCATAAGTGGTAAAGTCATCCATGTAAATCTCTATGCAATTATGAGAAATATCTGAGAATATGCTAATGATTTTCCTCTGAAAGGTTGCAGGTGCATTGCACAAGCCAAATGAGAGTACTGAATAGGCATAGGTCCCCCATGGATAGTTAAATGTGGTATTCTCTTGGTCCTCTGGTGAAATTTGGATCTGGTTGTAGCCGCTGAATCCATCTAGAAAAAAAAGTATTGCTTTCCTACAAGTGTGTCCAAAACTTGATCAATGAAGGGTAAAGGAAAGCGATCCTTCTTAGTGGTAGCATTAAGTTACCTATAATCAACACAAACTTGCCATTTCCCTCCTTTCTTGGGCACAATCACTAATGGAGACACCCACTAACTATCTAAAATGGGGTAGATAAATCCTACATCTAGTAATTTATGCAGTTCTCCTTTCACAATTTCTCTTAGTGCAGGGTTAATTCTTCTTTGTGGTTGTCTTATTGGAGTGCAATCATCTCTAATGTAAATTCTGTGTGTACAAATTTTAGGATCCAATCCCTTCATATCATGATAATCCCATTCAAATACATGTTGATGGGTCTTTAATAGGTTCGCCAATAACAATTGTTGTTCTTCATTTAATTTACTATTAACATTAAGATATTTTCCTTCTGACACCTGTACTTGTGTAGTTAACTCTATCATGGTTGCTTCATTAACACATGGTACCTTTATATCATATGGTAGCAATTTATGGGAGATACCTATTACTATAGGAAGTCTTTCTGCAGGAACAGTGGTTGCAGGAAGAGTGGTTGCAGGAAGAACGTCTGCAGGAATAGTGGCTGCAGGAAGAGCAGGCGGAAGTGTCTTGACTGGAATAGCAAAATGAGAAGATGATGCTTCCTCAAATTCACAATGGTTCTAAATGATGTTAGCCAATACTTCATCCTCATCTTAGAGCTACATGAAAGAGCTTCTTCCTAGCATCATAAGTTGCGCCACAAAATTAACTTCCTCATCCTCTTCACCAACTTGTGGCCATACATGATTATCTTCATCATGAAATGGTTGAGAAAGTGGATAAAGAACAAAATTTTTAGTGCTCCTCCCATCTAAAATGGTCATGTCACCTGACCGACATCTAATGTATGCATTTGCAGTTGCCAACCATGGCCTTCCAAGAATAATGGGATACCCACCTAGTGTAACTTTAGGAGAAAGAATCATAAAGTCTGTTGGGTACTCCCAAGAGTCTATAACTACCACAAGATCCTCCACTACACCATCAGGCTTAACAATAGAGCTATCAACAAGCTGCAGGATAGTAGGAGTGGATCTCATGCTTGCAATGTTTAGTTGATGTAGGATGTCCTTGGTCATTACATTTATTGCTGCCCCTAAATCAATCAGAGCATTCCTTACTTGGACCCCGTTTATGAAAACTACTACCACAGGATTGCTTAGGTCATTATACTTTGGAATAGTCACTTTTCCCAACATGATGTTAACTAGCTATCCCACCACATGAATTGTAGTTGGGTCTTTCTTTTTCCTACCTGGCTTCTTGAGACATGCTTCCTTGATTGCTTTGTCGTAGATTGGAACATCCTTTATGGCCTGAAATAGAGGTATCTGAGCACATATATGCTTTAGCTGATCCAAGATATCAAAGGTGGTATCCTCCTTTTCTTCCTTATTCTTGGAAACTTCCAATCTCTAAGGAAATGGTGGTTCTTGTTTAGTCTGCTTGACTTGGACTGGTTCGGGATTTTTAAGTACATTTGGCTACATGGGATCATTCAGAGGCTCCTCTTCCTCTTCCAAAGGAAGTTCAATGATAATGGGCTTGGAAGGGGCTGGTAGAGTAGTTCTTGAATGCAAGTGGATGTCACTTACACTCACAACATATGCAGGGAATTGATTTGAATCAGTAGAGTATGCAGGCTGCTATTGTGGTTTGTTATTTAGATTGGGTGTGGGCTGAGCTGGTAGCTGAGTAGGTTTCGGTGCATTTGGGCTTGGATTAGTAGGTGGAGGCATTATAGTAGGTTACTAGGGATGAGAAAGTGGCTGCATGTAACTAGTTGTCTAGGTAGGCCCTTACTGTCCTCCTCTCCATTGATTTGTTTGCTGCCAATTTCCTAGAGGTGGCTGCCAATGCCCTTGAAATTGTTGCCAATTCCCCTGAGGTTGCTGCCACTGGGGTGGAGAACTTTGACGACTGGACCATGGATTTGGAGGGTTACTCTAGGGTTGTGGTGGATATCCTCCATAACTAGGTGGATATGGGGGTTGACATTGGTTACCAGATGAATAGGAGTTAAAATATGGCCCAAGATAGGATAGTGGATCTGATGACATACCTTGTCTTGGAGCCCAAGGCTTCTTTTGTGCAACATAGTAGACTTGGTCTTCTTCAATCTAGATTGGCTTGAACTTAGGTGGAATTTTCTTTCTTTCAAGGTTAGCAACCATCTTGCATCTGCAGTCCTTCTTTTGTCTGTAGTGGGGGCAATACTCTGTCAACATTGCCTCTGTCTCCTCTTGCTTCTTCTTGGCCTAAAATGTGTCTAGTTGAGTAGCTAGATTATTGATAATGCCTTGCTTGAACTTTTCCAACAAATGAGTAATCTCCATTCTTAAAATTCCACTAGTAGTTGACTTACCCATGGAAGATTGATAAGCTCTTCCTTTCTTTGAAGCTGCCCTAGAGCTGTTTTGACATATTTTCTTGATATCCTCCCAAGGAACTTGGGAGATATCTCCTCCTCCCATGAGGTCCAAGGCATCAGTGCAACTATCATTAATTCCTCTCAAGAAAATTAACTTTTGCAAGTCTTCATTAAGTGTATGGTGTGGAGATTTTTGTAGGAAAAACAAAAACCTTGCAATGTAATCTTCCAGGCTTTGATCTTCCTTTTGTTGCATCCTAAAAATGTTACCTCCTCTCATGTTGCTGCCCCTGCAATATTCCTTTTATTTCTCAAGGAATTTTGTCTTCATATCTTCCCAAGTTTCCACAGTATCTATGCCTAGGCTCATGAACCATCTTAATGTAGCCTCTTTCAAAGTGGTAGGAAATAGCTTAAGCCTATGGAAATTAGTAGTATAATCATAACTCCTGCAGAGTATGTCAAACTCAAATAAAAAGATATTAGGATCTTATGTGACAAGTCCATAAAACTTGGGGAGTGCTAAGGTAGGAATGTTGTTGATATTGTCAACTTCATTCTGATTGGCAATGGGGAAAGGAAAAGTTGGTTGGTTTTGTCTATTCCTATTTGCATTACCCATGCCTGCTTGATGTGGCTCCAAAACAAAGGGGTTCTCAAGCTGATTTTCATATTTAGAGGAGACTTGAGAGCTAGTCAGATCAGGATATGCATCAGAAAAGGGATGTGTATCTTCTTTTTCTTCTTCTTCTGGTAGGTTCTGATATTCAATTAACTAGAATTGATTAGGATTGTTAGGAAGAAATCTCCCATAAGCATCCCTTATCCTTCCTCTATTCATGCGGTATCACTCACTATCAGTTAGCTCACACAAAAAATTGGTAAAGAATAACGGGGGGTCATTACTTCCTAAATGAGGATATACTAAGAACAACTTCCATAAACACTACATCAAGAAAAACTACCAATGACTCCAAAATAATTCTTAGTTTGACACCATCCCCAGTAATGGCGCCAAAAATGTTGGCCTCCTACAATGATTTAATAACTAAGCCCTTACAACCATGATTAAGAGATTGGACATCTAACCTGAATAGCTATTTCAATCATCATGAAGGTGCATTTAACTTGTGAACCCAGGGACGTGAACTTGAAATGGGTCAGTACAGTATGTGCACTAGGAACTCAAAGTAGCCATTGCATTCTACAACTAAGAAACACACACTACTGAAAGTAAATTGCTTGAAAGGAAAAGAGACAAATGTTGAACATCAATCAATGACTATGCTAAGTTGAAATGCATAACAGGAATGAAAATCTGAGTAACAAACAAGAAACTACTCTGTCTACTTTGGCTGCAGGAATAGTCACAGAATGGAATTCTAGTGGTTGCAGGAACAGTCGGTGCCAGATTTCTAACTAAGTACTAAACATTGAGTAATATTAAACTAATGCTAAAATAAGAAGACAAATTACTCACCAAGTGGGCCCCCTTGGATAAGTATCCTCTAAAACTAATGAGAACTCAAATGCTCAAACTCAGAACTTTATTTTATTCACTATAAATCATGAGGACAAAAGAGTAATGTATTTGTATTACTGAAAAGTGGAGAGTGCAAGTACAATATCAAATCATGCAACCTCCTGAAGAAGGAGCATCAAATCATTATTTATACTAACAACTAAACAAGGCAGTCAACTCCATGACTAGGAGGATGACATTTAGGGAAAATAGAGAAAATGGAGTGATGTCAGTTACGTGTGCATGGAATTTGGTTAGACATGCAGGTCCAAGCATAGATCCAACACAATAGTAATGACCATGCATGTTCAATCATTAAAGTCCACTACAAGGCGGTTATGTTCAGTTTCATGAAGAATCTTCTGCCGTCGACCTCCTTTGACTTGGAGTGATTCCTTTGCTAGACTTATGGTGCATGCCCAACTAGCAGTGTCTTCCTCAACTTAGCATATTAAATCTCCATGGAAATGTCAGTATGCATAATAACTTCACATCTATAACCACCTTAAGGAAAATCCATTAACCACATGCAAAATCAATATAGATAACCCACATAATATGCCAAATGTCATTAAAGCTTGTAAATATATGATTAAGTCCAATGTCAATGGTTTGAGGGGAACATTATGAAAATACCAACATTTAATGATCAAAGTTCATGACATCTACCAGTAAAAAATCTATAGATTCTACCCAAAATTGGACCAAAAACTAGGCTCATCACTTCCTCATGTTGTGTGGGAGTTGTGGAAGGAGAGGAATAACAAATTTTTTAAGGATGTTGCTCTCTCCCTAATCTCCTTGTTTCAGCCATTAAGGAGAATTTTATGCAAGTGACTACCAATTCTAATATCCCTAGCTGAGTGGTGGTTTCTGATTATGATGTTGGGGTGGCTGATTAGTGGTAGCTTTCCTTTGATATTTCCAAGCCTTTGAAGAAAGCCAAATCAGATAGAGAAGGGGTTGTTTGGTACTCACCTCCTCTTGGTTGGTGTAAATTCAACTTTGATGGTTATGCTAAAGGAAATCTGGGACCTGTTGGTTTTGGGGGAGTGTTAAGATATCATAATGGTAAACTTGTTTCGATAGTGGCAGTCCCTTTGGGAACCCATAAAAATGACTATGTTGAAGCAGTGGCAGCCTATCATGGCATCAAGCTAGCTAGGGAGAAGGGGATTTCTAAAATTTGGGTTGAAGGGGACTCATTGAATATTATTAATTGCATAAGGAATTGTTCCCCTCCTTCTTGGTCAATCGAAAGATTTATTATGGATGCCCATTCCATGTTGAATGAATTTGATGAGGTTTATATTTCCCATGCCTTTCGCGAGGAAAATGGGGTGGCAGATTTGCTAGTGAATCTTGGGGTGACATCAGCTAGATCTTGGGAGGTTAATGATAACCTGCTGATTGAATTAATTGCCTTGCTTAATAATGATAGCTCCTAATTCTTTGGAGGAGGCCATCTCTTCAAGTGTTTCCAAAGGCTAGCATGGTAATCATGTTCAATCTAGGTTGATAAGACACTTAACGCTTGTGATGCTCATTGGAATTTTTGGGAATATGAGTTGTATTTGCAGGAGGCTCCTGGCCATTATTTTCTTCAGTACATTGAAAGGCAAGTGTGCATTCTTTTTGGGTGTTTTTTACCTTTGGCCTTGTTGTTTATTAGCATTCATTTCTTGTGTGGTCTTGCTTTTGTGATTTGGTAACCATTAAAGATGGGTGGGGATAGGTGTAGGATTGAGCCTCTTTTGTGTGATAAGATCAAAGAAAATGCCGATGTCTAGGAAATTTTACAGAAAGGTGGGGTTACCTCATTCATGGAGAAATCACACGGGTTTAAATTAAATGGATTCCAAGAGTTTTTCGATGCTTGGAATGGTCAGGTGTTGAGTATGTTTGGTAGGGACATCACTATTAGTGAGGAGTTCATTGTGGAAGTCACAAGGTTTTCCATCGAAGGAAGGAAATTTTACAGGGAGAGCTATGTCAGGGGCTACCATAATGAAATTTTTGCGGGACAGGGAGAAGGCCAAAATGGTGAGACTCAACTGTGGGGGTTATGACCGCACCAAATCAAGCCTATTTGGAGTGAGGTGGCCATGGTGCTGATGCATTATTTTACTTTGGATGGGAGATATATGGATTTGTATGGGCATCATTTCATGATGCTTAATCACTTCCATCATGGTAAGTTTATTTATTTCCCTTTCTATCTTCTGATTTCTTTGGAAGATGGGATTGTGGACTTTAGAAGGAATCCTAGGAATCCCTTCTTACATGAGGGTTTGATGTTGTTAATTGTGGAACACATAAAGGCTAATTTTGTTATTGAGTCCCTTATTCCTGTTAAATCTGATAAGTCCAAGAAGAGGGAGAAGGGGAGTGGGAAGTGCTATATTGAGGAGGTGGATGGTAGTGTTGGTATGAAAATTGAGGAATCTGATGCATGGTCAGATGGGTACCACATGGAACTGGATTATACTCCTTCTAGGGGAAATAGATACTCTGCCAAAAAGGTTAATCCTTCCACACCGCATGTGAAATGCAAAATCTGGGTGACTTGTGATGACGAGGTTGTGGAGGGTAAAGCTAGTAAGAGGAAGACCACAAAACATGGGCCAATATGTTCCCAATAATTTGAGGATAAGATGCAAGAGGGAATTCAGGTTAATAAGGTTGGAGAGGTGGTGGATTTGGTGAATGATGATCTAGATTGTGGTGGTGGTGGGGGGGTCCCAGTTGTGGGGAAGGATTAATAGTGTGGTGTATTTGGAGGAATCTCCTATTGTGTCAGCATCTAAAGATAAGGGTAAGGTTAAGGTTGATTCTCCTGAGGGTTTCCAAGAAGATGACCCACCCATGAGATCCCATCAAGGGAGGGGCTTGTAATGGGGTGCGATGGACTACACGTAGGAATCTAGACTAATCAAGGAAGGGGTCAATATCTCCTTTAATTTTCTTATATGGTTGGTTTAGGAGGTTCAGAACCTCCATAACAAGTATGACACGATTGCTTGCTGCAATATTTCTACCCTTAGAAGCTTAAAGGAGAGGGACTCTATCTTCAGTATGGTTAAATCACTGAATTCCATCCTTGGCCTTATGGTGGAGGATGTGGCTAATTTGAAAAAAGATCATGGTCCTAGGCTATCCACGGTGGAGAGGAATTCCTTGTTGTTGTGTAAAGATGTTAATACGATGATTAATCTCAGCAAGGAGAAGCTTGAATCCTCTGTTGAAGGTTTGGTGTTCTTGAATGAAAAGGCTAGGGAATGGACAGGGAGATCATTATTTAGTGAGTCGGTGAACTAGGATGAGGGGGAGGATGCTGAGAAGAGTTTCAGGTTGCAGACTAGGGCACGAGACAAAGTGTTTGAACTCTGAGCAAAACAAAGAAGAGCAAGATGGTGCCAAGGAAAGATGTTGATGAGATAATGGAAATGTGTGACAAGGTGATCTCTAAGGATATGGAAGTAGCAAAAATGTTAAAGGAACTTCTTTAGATGCTGCTTGTTCTATTCTCTTTTGTTTGGTTTTTTGTGTCATTGGTTGTTTTTTGCTGATGGGGTGCTGATTGTTGTTTAATCAGCCTGGTTTTTGTGTTGGTGGGGTAGTAAATTTGATTTTTCTTTGCTTCTTTTTCTCATTTTTGTACAAGGTTTCAAGGCCCCTTAAAAACCTATTTATCGCTAATAAAAAAAAATTTGTTGGAGGAAGATTGGGGTTCATTAGATTTCACACCCACATTCATGGGAGAATATAAGATTATATAATCAAAATAAAATAAAGAGAAAGAAGCTACAATGATATCAACATAATGTATTACTGAGTCATCAAAAACATCTGAATCTACAACTTCTAGGAAAGAGGAAAACACAAATTACACATCCACTTATGATGAAACTGATTATGAGAAACCACCTTAGAAAGAAATGGTAGTTATTTATGGAAGATGTTATTAACTTTTGAAACAACTTGGCTATAATGGAAAAGGATGTGGTGTAAAAGAACAAGGAATTCATGTTACCATAGATCCCAACATGCAAGAAACATCAAAAGGTCTTGGATATTTTACTTTAAAAAAAATGTAAAAACGTCAAAAAGACCTTCTCTTAATCATACAAGAGACAAATATCATTAGTTGATGCTCCTTTCCATGTGGTAGTTGTAGTATCACACAATAATCACTACCGTGCATGGAGGTATAAAATTTGCTTTATGCAATCATCTTTTATCTTGCAAGTAGCAACATATCATAATCCATTTCAGCTCACCTTTGTCCCTATACTTGGGGGGAAAGAGTTAGGTAGCCTTGTGTTAGGTGCACTCCTTTTAGAAATGGATCCCTTTATTTCTCTTTAAAATTTTAGTGTAGCAAGTACACTAACATTTTAAGGGGGGGCATATAGTCCCCCACTCATTGTTTGCATAAGAAATGGCCCCTTAGTGATGATAGCATACATCTCCTAGGAAGTGTGACCTTGTAAATCAAAGTGTGGACTTCTTGATCTATGTGAGTGTCTCTTTGGTTGTGATATTGGGCTTGATGTCCTCTAAGAGTGAATTTTATTGGCATATTATATTCCCCTTTGTGGTAATACTATGGCTAGTATTCTCTAAGGTGTGATATATTTATTCCTTGACCTATCCTCTCGTAGTGGTGATATCATGTGTGATATTCCCTAAGGTGTGACCTTCATGTATTAAGAAAATCCCCTTTGTTGTTTCATAAATCACCTCTTGTGGTGGTGTTGCTATAGCACCCTTTGAGTTTTTAGCCTTACCCTATCATCATTTATGCACCCCCTAAGGTGAGTTGGGCATTTTTTTGATTCACTTTTTTCATGAGGGATGAACTTAGTGTGGCATTGGCATAACATCTTGACCATTTTATGACAACTTATCATGGTTATCAGAGAGTATAACTCTTGGTATGGTTGTTGATGGGTACACACCTAGTGAATAGCGAACTTCCCTAGACCTAGTATGTTTCTCATTTTACCTTGTCTTGGGGGCTCACCTAGTGAATATCGGACTTCACTAGCTCGCGTGCCTTCCAGTTTGTGATTCACCTAGAAAATATCAGACTTTATGATGGTGTGAGTCATGAATTCCCTTAACATAGTCACCTAGCATAACACAACTTGATTTCCAGTGGAGCTATGCGTTTCATGAGTGTCTAGCTCATAATACAACTTTCTAGCCTTGTGGAACCCATAATATTGCATGGAAACCTGGCATAACACAACTTGATAGCCAGTAGATCCATGTGGTTCATGAGTGATTTAGCATAACATAGCTTGCTAGTCCTCATGAGAGCATTCCTTTAACTAACATTTATTTGATGGATGGCATTTGGTATTTGAGACAATTTAAGACCAAGGTCTCTTTTCCTTACTGGCTCGAATACCTTTAGTACTAACCTCACGTGTTGTTGTGTGCACTTTTGTGTGTCTTATTTATGTTTTCATTGTGTTTACATCATGTGTGTTCATTTTATTATCATTTATATGTTATATAATGTCATGTGTTTTCATCGTGTATGCTTCATGTTTTTCGACATGTATGTTTGTGCATGTTGTCTTGCTGCATATCATACATATGTGTGTTCCTTTTGTGCTTATGTTGGTTTTCCATGGGATCTTGGATCTTGGGGGCTTGATCACCTCCCTTGATCCTTAGCCATCCTACCTTTTCAACATTTGGACAATCAAATCCCTCTTGACATAGATTTTCTACTTTAGTGTCAGTCTAAGCATAAGTTCATACTCTCACTAAAGTGAGGGCTAAATGTAGCATCATAAATTATCACCCTTTACAATTTCACCCTATGTTTTATCCCCCTTAAAATATTGAGCTTGATTGGGTCCCTAATTGTCTAAGTTATGCATTCTATAGCCCATTTATACCACTTTCTAAGAAATTGCAAGCATTGAATAAATGCATCTAGTTATTATTTTACCAGGTTGACACTTAATGTCCTATAAAATAGGGCTAGGACCCATTTTCCCTAGGGCATATGGGTCCCCCTATTTTTTTGGGGACCAAATTTGGATATGTCAGTGTCAACATTTTAACATTCAAATTTTAGGTTACAAATATCGGCTATCGGAATTTTTTTTTTGGGAAATTAGAGAAATGCCTATAAATATTTAGTTATTGCATCATTTAAAATCTAAGTGAAATTATCTAGCAAGAGGCAAACATTAAGAGCATTCAAGAGAAAGTAAAAAGCAACATTTCAGTGGCTTATTGTAGCAATTCAAGATCCAAACATCATACAAAATTGTATGCGAGTTCATGTTGTCATATTATCATTGTTTTATGAAGGCTAACCCCTTTTATAGATCTCTAAAACATCCAAGAAAATCAAGCAAGCAAGATCCAAGACCTTGAAGTGATGTGCATGACTTCAGTCCTTCAAGGAAGCCATTGAAGGGTGGTGAGTTGTAGCACTTTGTGATTTCATCATTCCTTCCTATCCATTATCATTTTATCATTAACATTTCCATTGTGGAAGTGGAAACACTTACATGGGGTTTGATTGAGGCAAGCCACTAAATGGGACAACATCTCTTCTCTCTCTATGAATGTGAAAATTTTAGGTTTAAAGAGGATTAAAGGAAGACTAGAGACAAATTGTTCATTGTTGCATCTGAAGCCCTACATCTTGTCAACTCACCAAAAAATCACCTACAAAATTATCCAACAGCGTTTCGACAACTTTGCAACCATGAATCAAAAGCTTAGATCTGTCATCAGAGGACCTAAAAAGCAGAACACAAGTAGCATTCAAGGACCCATATGCCCTAGGGTGACTCTACCCCTCTACAATGATCAGAACCAACTTTTTTGGGCAAGTACATAGTCCTCTGTACTTCCCAAATCTGCCTGCAAGTTACTATTTCAGTCTGATGTTTGTTAGATTATTGCATTTTACATACTAGGTCACATAGTATAATTAGGTTAATCATAGAAAATCAATTCTAAATCATTCCAAGACTCAATAAGATGGAAATCTAGGTCTGATTGCCTCACCTTCATGGTTGAAAGTCAATCTACTCATCTTGTTGATCTCCATCTCAATGAAATCTTGAAAAAGGGCCTTGAATCCTATTGTTCTAAGCACTTAAGACTTATGACCAACCTTTTTTTCTATGTTTCAAAAGGGAAGAAACAACATTATATAATTATAAAAGGATTATTGTAAAACAAAAAATATCCATTAATAATTAAAAAGGAAGCTATAAAGATAGTAGTATATGTGACACTAGTTGTTTGGTTATTAAGAGCCTTTTATGTTTTAATATTTTTTTCTAACTTTAAGTGAGACCATCTCTCCAACTATTTGTATGGATAGAGAAAACATAAAGCAAAGTTGTTATATAGATTTAGGAAGGGAGAATTAAAATGATTTGGAACAAGAGTGTCAAAGTCCTAAAGTAATTTTCTTAAGGTCAAAAAGTTATATCCACACCTGTTTTGTGCTTCCACTATTAATATCAGTTTGTAATTTATTGTCTTTTAATGCTACAAAATATAAATAATTTTGTTCTAATGTGTATATTTATTAGAATAAATAAATAAAATTATTAAAAAACTCTCTTTAAAGAGACAAGACTATCTAAATATGTTTAATAAAGTTGACAATAACTACAACATCAAATATAAATATAGAACAATAAAAAAATTGTCACATTTGGCATTATGTCAAACACTACATATTAGTCTTCATGAAAATGAAAGACAATTGTTGGCACAACTTAAACAAGCAAGTCTTTAACAATGTCATCAAATTGAAAACATGAAACTATATGAAGAAGATATATGCACTACAATTGATTTCCAAAATATTTAGAGTATTTGTTAGACCCAAACATGTCATGACTTGTCACAAGAAGCCACCTATACAATTGCATTCATTATCACTTATAGATCATCTAAGAAAAACCTATAAAAATAGACTATTTTTCACACTACCCACAAACATAAAGCCTATTAAATACCTTGCATTTATCTCATAGATCAATGGCTCTAGATAACTTCTAGAGGATCAATGACCATGACATAGATGCAAACAACCAAAAAACATGTGTCAAAGTTTTATTGTTTCACAATTTGAATAGGAATTTTTCACACATATACATGACATATAAGACATGCCAAAAATTTAATATTATTGTCAAAGTTTTATTGTTTCACAATTTGAATAGGAATTTTTCACACATATACATGACATATAAGACATGCCAAAAATTTAATATTATTATATACATTGAAATGTAGGAAAAAAAATCAGCCAACAATAATATATTTTTTATATTAATTATAAAAATAAGATTTATTATACAATCTAATTAAAAACAATCCTTCTTATCAACTACCCACCTATACATTTATTAATTATACTTAACAATTCCAATAATAAACGTCTCCAACATGGTGTAAGACGAGAAGATATGCTCTTTTGTAGTCCATAATATAATACAACCATACCTTATTTTAGATCCAATGTAGTTAGAACATGTGGAAAAGGAAATTCTATACTTAAGAATGTGAAGAAAATCTTTCAACTAAAAGATGTGGTGAATAATATATTCTTAATATCTAAAGGAATCTTGTGGAACAAAATACCTAGCGTAATACTAAGCAATACCATGTAAAATAATAAAGTCAAAAGGAGAAGAATATAAATACTTATTAGAAGGCATTTTTAGATATTATATTTTTCTATCCACAAACTACCAATAATTTAGATGTATATTCTTTTTCTTTTATTAGGAATTGATGACCCCATCCACTCCCATAAAGTGTTCACTTATTTTTGTTTTGTATAAAATGGGAATCTTTATTCAAACAGCTCAACGGTCCAAATGTAACATAAACATATGGATAAGAGAGGATAATAGTTTTGACATGTTAAGTAGATAATAGATTTACCACCAAATATAATATGCCATCATATCTTTACATATTAAAGTTAATTATATTAATGGATATTTATTAGGATAATGATACATTCAATTATTATTATAAGGGATCAAATATCTCTTACATAGAATCTAAGGTCAATAAATGAAAATAAATTGTAAATAAATAATGTGTTTTGATAAAAAAAATCAGATTAGGAATATGCATTTGATTGGATATTAAAAAGAGAATGATGAAATAAAAAGTCAAATTAACTACATGGATAGATATTTATTAGGATGTTGATATGCTAAATTTTTATTATAAGGGATTAAATATCTCTTAAATAGAATCTAGGGTCAATAAATGAAAATAAATTATAAATAAATAATGTGTTTCGATAAAAAATTGGACTAGGAATATGCATTTTAATTGGATAGTAAAAAGAGAATGATGAAATAAAAAGTCTAATTAACTACACAGATGGATATTTATTAGGATAATGATATGCTCAATTTTTATTATAAGGGATTAAATAGCTCTTATATAGAATCTAGGGTCAATAAATGAAAATAAATAATGTGTTTTGATAAAAAAACTCAGATTAGGAATATGCATTTAATTGGATATTTAAAAGAGAATGATGAAATACAAAGTCTAATTAACTACAGAGATGAATATTTATTAGGATAATGATATGCTCAATTTTTATTATAAGGGATTAAATATCTCTTACATAGAATATGGGGTCAATAGATGAAAATAAATTATGAATAAATGAATATGCATTTAATTGGATATTAAAAAGAGAATGATGAAATAAAAAGTCAGTGTAGAATGAAATATCAATATTTAATTTTTAAAATTCGACTTGAGATAAATATGATGAGATCATTAAGTTTTTGTAAGTATTGAAATTATGTAACAATTTGATTCAATTTTATAGTTGTAGAATTGCCATACTTTTGTAAAAAATTTACTTTTATTGTATACATCTGATTGTAGATCTTTTGTAGATATAAAAAGTTTTGTTCCTACACTTATAACTTATAATGAGAGATGGTAGTGTTGAGGAACATTATAGGAATGTTCTATGCATAAGGGAGACAACTAGTTCCTTAATTCTTACCTTAGTCAATTAGTGTTGATTGATTTAAATAATTTGATAAAGTTGGAAGTGTGAAGTGGTGAAATGGGATCTAGGCTAAGCACCCAACCTAATTCACACATTCCACCATCAATATTGGGGGACACAAAAGTAACCAAGATAAACTATTTGGCTATTGTCCTCAAGGGAGAACCAAATAGTTGGTTAGGTTTTTTGTCCCCTTTCTGTTGGTTGATGAGATGCGATGATTGATTATGAAAGATTGCAAAATAGCTAAATTAAGACTAAAGAGATGAACTGTTACAAAATCTAGGAAACTCAAAGTAGAAAGACAAGAACAAAGAGTAGAATGGGAAGTGCAAACAAAGAGGAACCTAACATATGAATTTGAGGTTGATCTGACAAGACAGGGACATTAGGTGCACCCTAGTCTAGAAATGTTGAATTTTTGGATATGAAAGTTTGTACAAGTGTGGTAGGGTTTGTTGGTTTCTAATTGTAAAAATCCAAATCTGAAGTTTGACAGTTTGTAAATAATCAACTTTTCTCTAACTTAATGATGAAAGGTACATGAATGCTTGAATAAGGTTTTGATGCTTTGAGATTTCTAATCCCCTTGAATCAAATTCAAACCTAAAACCTACAAGAAAGACAAGGGGAGGAGAGTTGTGTTGTATAGGGGCTTGCCTTGGTCAAATCCCATTTTGGTGTTTCCACCTCCACAAAAGGCTATTATGATAATGATATAAATCATGTGCTCAAGGGAGAGCAGAGGCAAATAGATAAAAATGAATGATAAATAACACAATTGTAACTTACCACTCATATATGTATTCCTTGTTGGACTAAAATCACTTTTCACATCACATACAAGAAATTGGAGGATCCTTGGAGATCCTGCAAGTGTTAGTGTTTATAATTGTAGACATCTAAAATAATATTTAATTAAATAAATACTTGTTTATTTAATTAATTTAACCCTTTCCTTATCCTAATAATTAATTAAATAAATAGTTATTATTTATTTAATTAAAGCTAACCTTTTTCCCACATTCCTCTAAAATCCCCTAATCCCACTTAAGTTAATTAATCCTTGATTAATTAACCTTATTCACTTCCTAACCCTCATTAACTCATTCTCCAACATTTAACTTCACCCAAGTTAATAAACCCTTGATTTATTAACTCAACCTAGCCTTATCAAATCAATTAATCCTCAATTAATTGATCTAACCCTTACCCCTAATCATCATTATCATTTTTCTCTAATTTTAACTTCCCTCACCTCTCCCTAAAATTTCCACATGGCAAAAAGTTCCCTAGCCTATCCTCTACCATCTTCTCACACATGCGTGAGATCTCACCTACCCCCACTATCTCTTACACAAGCCACCCTATCTCTTACATCCTCTTACACAAATTTAAAATCTCCCTTCCCAAGGTGTTCTCACACATGTGTGAGCACACTTCACTCTTACCCCCTTTCCCTCTTCTGACACTTGTCACAATGCTAATGCTTCACCTCAACCTTGATCCAAACCCTACTTCTCAATCAATCCTAGCCATTCATCAAACAATCAATCTTGGCCCTTGATTTATCCCATCTCATTTCTATAAATGAGAGGCCTCCCATCCCATTTTCATCACTTCTCTCATGCTAATATTATGCTACTAAAATATTGAGCAACCACATCCACTATCAACACTTGTGAAAATCTACAAGACATGGGTGCATCTTGTGAGCTCAATCCATGAGGAGGGAGACTATGAAGGCATAATGTCTTAGTGTTTATTTATCTTATGAATTTTATCTATTTTCCTTCATAAATCTATTTTACCTTCTTTATATTAGCATGCTTGGGGTTACCCCACCACTTTTCTAATGTTTTGTCAAGTTTTTGTGAGTTTTGGTGAAGCAGGTGTCATTTTTGGACCAACACAGTGAAGTTGCACTTTCGTTGCACAACACCATGCTTTCATCAAAAATCACCAAAATTTTGTAAGAAAATGTTGCACTTCCATAAAAAATCACCGTGCTTCTATAAAAAATTATCACACTTTCATTAAAAATCATTGTGCTTTTGCTTTTCCAGTAGTTTTTTTTAATCATTTTGACCTAGATGTAGGGTTTGTTTAACTTCTCAAGTCTTTTTTTTTCAGGGTATCATCATTCTAACACTTTGTATTGCTGGAAGAATCATCATTTGCATGCATAAACTAGGCCTTTTAAAGTTTTCAAAGTTAGGGTCTTTTTTTGCAAAGTTTATAGGTCACCTAGGGTTTTTATCATTTTGTGAAGCTACGCCTCTATTGCACAAAGTAGCACTTCTATTTTAATAGAAGTGCAATTTTTTGCATAAAGTTGTGCTTGTGTTTTGGTGTCCATCTATTAGGTTTTTTGATCTATTTTCTACATCCAACCTTTATTTATGAGTTTTTTCCTACATGATCAAGTTGATTCCTGAATTGGGTTGCTGAAAAATATCATTTTTAACCCCTACAAGCTATTTTTTAGGCCTAACTATAAAGTTGTGCCTTTGTCAAAAAGAGTGGTGCCTCTATTTAAACAAAAGTGCAACTTTGTCTATGAAGCTACGCCTATGTTTCAGATTGCATTTTTAAGGCTTGGGTTACCTATTCTCTTCATCTAATCTCTATTTTAAGTCACTAATTCTTGGTGTAGGGGTTTAATACTTTTTTAAGACAAAAATATCAAATTCTATCTTTTTTCTTATCCAAAATATTTTCCCTGAACCCCTATCAGTAGGGGATCGCGTTTGTCCCCATGCACCCCCTATTGTTAGGATAAGTGTGCCAACCCCCACATTGTAAAAAGGGTTTCCAAATTTCTATGGTTATCTTCATGCTAACATTTATTTCATATGATCATTTTATCATCTAACACCTTTGTGGTGTAGCTTGAAATTGCTTGTCAAAGACAAAAATCATCAAACTACTAACATATTTCTTGTAGATTAGCTTGTCCAAGGCTTTCTTTTTTCCACTAATCTAGGCACATTTCATTTATTAAGGTTAATGAACATTTTTTGATGTGTCTTTAAGTGACTGGTGTGTATTTTCTCCTCTCATAACTAGTGTGATCTTGATGATCAAAAACATCACTCTCTTTTCTTTTCATTTTATTGTTATCCCAAGGAACCCAACATGTGTATTCTGTCCCCTTGCACTTCGTGCAATCTTGGGCGACCAAAAACACTTGGATCATTCATTTTAGGAGGCCCACCTAGGGATTTCATCACCCTAGGGGGAGAACTCAACTCTCATGTTTTGACAGAGTATAAAGAGAAAAAGGTGAATCAAAAGACACCTCTCTTGGAAGTAGAATCATGTCAATCTAGGCTAAGCCTCTAAGAACTTTATACCTTAGAGAACTAAAGGTGGAGAGTGGGTTACCCTCTCCTCCCAACTATTTGGCATTATTCCCTTTCATCTACGAATTTTGGCCTCATGTACCCTTGAGGTATTTGGAGGACTCCCTAGTAGCCTTGTGTATCCTAGATTAAGACCTTTTAGTCATAGCTTAGTGTGGTGCAAGGGATGCGAATTGTACCCTGAAGTTACTCAGTATGTACTCCCTTAGGTTGAGATAGAAATCTTTGGGTGAACTAAGATAGTTCCCAAAGAGAGAGAGAAAGTGTGCCTATGACAATATTGACCCTGTGTCACCAAATCTCTAGCTATCTACCTTCATGAGAAAGGGTGTTCCACTTGAGTATCAAGGAGTATTAACCCCCCATAATGCCACTTGAATAATTTTAGGCTTGTGAAAGTGCTCGGTGTGTCTTCATGTGCTAAACCAGTGAATGCATATCTTCCCAATTCCACCTAGCCACTTTGTTTGTTTGTGTTCTTTAATTCCATCTCCTAGTCAAGAAAAACCTTCACCTCATCCCAACCAATTCTTCATATTCTAATCATCCTTCCACATCCTAACCATACCACCTTTCCATCATAATAATCCATTTTCATCTCATCCTAATCCCCTACTCTCATTCTAATCATCCCTTCTGATCCTAATCATCCATAATCATCCCAACTATCCCCCTCCTAATCATTCCAATCATCCATCTTGTCCTAATCATTCCCTAATCTATATCCAATCCATCCCTAATCCATCATTTAGCACCCTAATATTAATTTTTCTAATCCATTTGAAGTCCTAATCATTATCCTAATCATCCTCCATAATCCACATCAAAATCCTTCTTTCTTAATTCACTTTCATCCTTTATCCATCATCTTCCTTAATCCACATCCTTCATCATCATCTTAATCCAATCCACTTATCAACCTAATCCCATTCCAACCAATTCCTAATCAAATTCATCTATTGCTCATCCAAATTCAATCAACCATGATCCATTTATCTTGTCAATCAAGCATCCAATCCCTAATCTTTAATCAAAATAATCCTTTGAACATTAAAATTTGGTTAAGTATTTAGCCTCCTTTATACCCATATCTTTTCATCATCATCAAAATCATCCACTTAAGGATCATATCCCTAATCCACTATTATCCATTTTAAATCCAATTTCCTAATAAAAAATCAAGACCTTAACGTTGATTTCATCTTTAATCTAAACTTTATTAAGAACGTTAGTCCATCTTAAGTATAGTTATCAAATCAAATCAATTCCTACTTAAGAACTTTTCCTGTCTCAAGTAGAAATCAAAGCCAATCAACTCTTGCTTAAGAACATTATTCCATCTTAAGTATAGAGAATCATTCATCACCAAATCAAATCATTTTAAGGTCTTGAAATTTGATCCCAAATCTAATCTTACCCTCCATCTTCATTCTTAGGTCCTATTCTTCTAGTCAACAATTCACTTCTAATCCATCATCTTATTTCCATCTGTAGCATAGAAAAATGTATCTTTGGACATTTTCACACTCATTTGGGTCTTTCTTCTGGATTTTGGCCTATTTTTTCCTAGATTTAATGTTTTAATGTGGTCAACACATTCACATTAGGTCTTGGACCATTGTGGATCAATAGGAACTTTATGGTGTCTTGTAAAAGTGTTGTGAAGTGTTGTAACACATTTTCACACTTTTCTAGGACCTTATTAATATAATTTACTTAAATAATCTCTTTTTATCATTTACCAAGCCTTATTTCAAAGTGTTGTAAAGTGTTTTAACAAACTTTCATGCTTTTCTAGGCTTGTCATCAATAATTTGACCGTTTCTTATGTTTAAATGGCCCCTTTATACACTTACAAGCCCTACTTAAGTTCATTTTTGAGAATAATCTCGTTAAACATCATTTAATACACTTTAATTCCCAATACCCACTTAAAATACCTATGTGGGACCAAGTCGCCACTAGGGGTGACTTAGTCCCACTTGGCTCAAAAATCAAAATTATTTCAAAATTCTAGTGGGATATTATTTTCTAAGCCTTGAGGTCGGCCTGTGATGCGGTATTTTCAAGAAATTTTGTATAATCATGTATAAATATAGGGTTTTCCTCTCATTTTCATCCCCCTTAATCTCCCCATTCATTCACTTAATCAATCAAGCAATCATTAATCATTCACTTAAGCATTTTAGGAATTTTCAAGTCTACATCCATTGGAGCTTCTAGTTGCATATCTTTAGATTTATACTTCAAGGGTTTGGTGAGTTGTAGCATTGCATGTTGTTCATTCATCATTCTCTTTTCATTTCATTTCATTTTCAATGGTTTAATTACCAAACTGGGGTTTGACCAAGGCAAACCCCTATTCACTAACCCCTAACACTTTTCCCCCTATTTACATGTGTTTTTGTAGGTCTTGTATGCAAATTTGTCAAAGAGAAAGGTGTGAAAAGTTGTCAACAAATCATAAAAGTAATTCAAAGTCAACAAATCCCTAAAATAAGCTTGGATAACACTTATAGTTCAGATTTTGTAGTTTCGGATTCAGATACCTGGAGGAACAAAAAGTGTAGACTGAGAGCTTCCATTTTCACCTTTGAATTTCCCAAAATATAGAAGTGGACTAAGTTGCTATCAATGGTGAATTAGTCCCATTTCCAAGCCTAAAAAGCAGTTTCTGCAGTTCTGAGTACCCTTTTGGCTGAAACTTGTTCTGGTAGAATTTCCTTGAAATAGGACTAAGTCGCCTAGCTTGGCATAACTGTCCCAGTGGGCTTCAATAGTGAATTTTGTAGGATTCCAAAGCTCCTCTGCATCACTTTCCAATTTTCAGCTGCACCTCTCCAATATCATTAAGTTCTGTTACGGTTTGTTTGCATTCTTAGGTTATTTTGCATATCACAATGTGTTTTCAAACAAAGTGCATTTTCTTAGTTTTGCATTCATAATCAATCTCTTTTATTATTTCATTGCATCTAGGATATTCCATTTAGAAATATTTCAATCATATTTGCATTAGTCTTGAGTGATCCATCTAGGTTTTTGGGATTCCTTTCTCCTTTTAGGTGCAAAAACCTAGAAGTGTAAGAGAGTCCCCTATCCCAAAAATCTTTGGTTCACCATTGTCATCCAAATCAAATCACAAAATTTCATCTTCCAATCAATCCTCCACCATGTCTAACCATCTGACATATCCTCCATCCAACCTAATCTATTCTAATCAACCCCAATCATATTGATGATGATGATTGCCTTGTTGACCAACCTGAATATGATCCATATGATGATAGTGAGAGTATTGTGGATCACCTTGAATCCAATATCTTTAGAAAAAATTCTCCAAGCTTCCAAAAATTACCCATCCAAAGTTCTTCTCAAATCCTACCCACACCCTTACCATCCACATCATCCCTATCCACCACCACTGATTTTATCCTCAATCACTACTCCAATAATGATATGGATGCAATGGTTAGATACCTCCCTAGCATTGGTGCTAAAATTATATCCTCCCCACCTTCATCCACACCCAATCCGTCCCCTCTTGATTATCCTTCCCTTTCCTTTGACAAGGGAAATCAAGCCTCTATCCAAATCCCCCTCCAACCATATCCACATCCCAAATCTCCATCTCCAAATCCTTTTCAAGCTTGTCATCCTCATCCTCAATTTACCAATCCATGTAAGTTTCTACCTCTTATTCCACTTGTTCATCTCCCACATCCCTAAAATCCACATTTCCCCAATCTTACCAATCAAATTCATCCCATGTCTCTCATAATAATTTCCTCCAAGGACTATTTGCAAAAGTGACTAAATCCCAATGTAAAAAAAAGTGGTGCAATATTCCCATGTCATGCATCCACCTTTATCACCCTCACATCAAGATAAACCACAATCACCTAAATATCATGAATCTCCTATCAATCTACCTATCTAAGTTGAAGAGTCCATCCAACCTTCCTCCCCCATCACACCATCCACATCAAATGAACTATATCCATCTCCTAATCCAAAGCATACTAACATAGATTCCCCTCCATATAGAGGTCAAGAAACCCATTCTCCTCCATCATATTATCCTCTTCCATCTCATGTGTGGACATCAAAATATGAAAATGGCTTGAATTATAACACACAAAGCATGATTAGTATTTCAAAACAAAGCAAATATTCAACATCCATATGAGATAATCCAACATGCTTTTAAAATGCAATCCAATAACAAGATAACTAAAGCATATAAAGAAAAACATGAAGTATATCTATCCCATATTGTATTGGAGCTTTTGTGGAAAGAATCCCTTTCCCAATCCTTGATAAGCCAATGATGAAGATGCAATTCTAGGAAAATGGGAAAAATTAGCTCTCAATGTGAAGAGAGTAACTTTGCATGAAGATTGTGGATTGTAGATTTGTGGAGGATTAATTCAATAGAGAGGGTCTCTATTTATAGAATAGAATGATAGCGAAATGCAATATATGAAGAATGTGGGAAAAAAGACAAAGCAATGAAAAGATGTCATCTGTCAAGATGTGATAGGATGAAGGTTGTGCACATCTTGGTCAATGTACCAAAGAGGGGGAGATTTGAAATTCAAAAAATGGCTTGTTGGAGGGAGAAGAAAAGTCTTAAATGCCAAGTGGGGGACATGTAAGAGGTGATTTAATGCTATGTTGGAAGGGACAAGACATGTGGGAGGGAAAATTCAAATTGGAAGAATATTCCCTCAAAGATGCCATTTTGAATGAAAATGATGAATTAATAAATCAATTAAATTGATTTATGAGCACAAGTTGCAAAATCTAGAGAAAAGAAGATTAAGATTAGCATTAATCATGGTTTGATTAATTTAAGTGAAGATTAGGTGATTTTGACATTTGACTTAGATACTTGGATTTATTTAAATCAAATGGGAGGAAATTGATGCATTAGTAATTTAATTAAATAAATTTGATTTATTTAATTAAATAAGGAACATTTGAAGATAATTAAATAAAATTGATTTATTTAATTTAAGGATTATGACTGAGGATTTAATTAAACAAAAGATGATTTATTTAATTAAAGAGGGCTGATATTGGCATGGTGTGATGGTTTATAGGTGGCATTTTTGTTCTTTCCACCAAGGTTCGAACCCCGTTGGGGTGGTATTGTTGAATGGTTGTATCCAGTTCATAGCTCCGATCAAAAGCATTTACCCATTGAATAAATTAATTAAAGAGGGAAAATGATGATAACGGGATGATTAAGGATGACATGGAATTAGTGAATCCGGATTAGATGCATGATGTCAATTTCGCATGTCTACATTTTCCCCCTCTTTGAAGCAATGCACTTGTTGCATTGGTTCAAAGAATAAACTTGCCACGATCAAAATTTTAAAAAAATTCTAATTTTTTTGGATGCCCCAGTGGAAAGAAGTACATTGGTACATTGCCCCCTCGAGAGATCAAGCGAAAATAATAAATTACAGGGTTGATCTCACGAGAAAGAGTTTCAAGATGGACATATGGATGGTTGTGATAATGATGCAAATGAGATGGTTTTAAGATGCTTAGAATAACCAATCTATATTAAACAACTTAAATGATGATATGACATGATGAAATGATGATATGACGTGATGATGCCTATATGATTATGCAATGGATGTTTTATGAAAATGTATAGTTTATGAGATGATTAGACTAACACATCTATATTATGATGATGAACAATGCATGTGAGATGATCAGTGTTATTTGATATGATATGATTTGTAGTATGCTGATGGTTTGTGGATGCAAGATGGATGCACTAGCGATGATGATTAACTATCCTAGTACGATGTTAGCACATAAAAGAAGAAATGCGATGATGATAAGATGATTCAACAAGCCAAATTTATGAGAGATGATGATGAGAAATGGATGATTTTCTTATTAGGAATTGGGACTTTAAAAGGGCCACTTACCTTATGTTTGATAACACACATAGATACGATGCATCAAGGTATAAAGAACAAGGATAAAGTTGCACCTAGTGTGATGGACTTTGACTCGACAAACATATAGGAGTATTCTTGTTCACACTTGACATACGAAAACCTTGCTAGGATGTACCTAACAAAGCAAGTATTCACCAAGTTATGTTACAAGAATGTCCAATAAGCACAACAGACAAAAAGATAATGATCAATGCCCCATTCCTTTCTCTCTAGATCATTTTGATTAGACATCATCGAGAGGTCATTGGAATGAGCGAAATAAGATAAATCAAAAGAAAAGATCAAACACACAAACAAGTCAATGTTCCTCACACCTCTAGTCAAGGGGATGTGTTTTGTTTTAGGATAAGAACCAAAAAAATTGCCAATAGATAATGCCCATTGTAGGAAGGATACATCCTAGGACATGTTAGTGGATGGTGGCACATCGTTTTGTTTATCCAAAGTGTTTTTCCAAAAGATAATGCCCATTGTAGGAAGGATGCATCCTAGGACATGTTAGTGGATGGTGGCAAGTTGATAGGTTGTTCAAAAGGCTATTGATATAAGGTTGATTGACATGTTTGTGAATGATCAAGAATTTGATTTGTGTTTAAAGTTTTGTTGCTTTGATTTTGATTTTTCATTTGAAGTTTGCTTTTGTTGATTGTTGTGATTGTTTTTGTTTGTGTTGCCAAAGGGTGGGTGTGATGATTTTTTTTTTATTATGGATGAGATTATTGTGGGTGAAGCGAAATGAGACTGATGGATTTTTTCAAATATTTGGATGTTTTTGGTGTTTTGAAATGTTTTGAGGCTGTTTTTGGTATTTTTTGAGATTTTAGAAATGTTTTGATTTTTTTGAATTTTCAAATGTTTTGGGGTTTTCTAAGATTTTATGAATGTTTTTGGATTTTGGTGTTTTTCGAATGTTTTTGTGTTTTTGTGTCTCAGGGGCTGATCAAAGATTAGCCTTGCCTACATTTAAGCTAAGAGACGATGTAGTTCGGGTAACATGTTTTGAGTTTTTCTATTTTTGACTTGTTTTTGGATTCTGATATGTTTTGAATGTTTTTAGATTTTCTAATTTTCTGATGTTTTTGGATTTTTGCATGATTTTGACGATTTGGATATGGATATGTGTGATGATATCAATGCTCTATTTTTGAATTTTGTTGAAAACCAAGCTAAGGTTGATTGATCAGATCAATAGATTGATGATGATAGCATTGTTGAGGATACACAACAATGCAAGGATAGTGTTAAGCAACACAAGGATTAGGATAGATATCCTAAGATGATGAGGGATTGATTGGATTTTGATTGATCAGGATTGATGATGATAACATTGTTGAGGATTGATGTAGAGGGAGGTGGAGACCTTCTCAAAATGACTCACACATGAACATCAGATCAATTTCAAAATGGGTTTCAAAGAACTCATCAAAATTCCACCATATAGCATGTCCTCCCTTGTAGCATAGGCAACCTGGTTTAAGCCACTTTACACTCAAGCTTTCCAAAACACTTAACAAATAAAATGTGGATTGAGATACCTTTTTAGGGCCTACACAACATATATAAAAACCAATAGTGATTCCTTTGGACCAACATATACTTTCAATGCACCTACCCTGCTTAAGGCTACTCAATTACCCTACTTTTACAAAGCAACCCCTCTCTAACTTTATCCCCTAACCTTGAAACTTTCAACAGTGTCTCAAATGGTCTCAAAACCAAGGATTTTCAAGGTCCTAACCTTCTATGACACCTCTAAGATCCCTGATCATAAAACCCTCCATAAAATGTCTCAAAACTAGGGCTTCTTGGATCTAGGCCCTCCAAACACTTCCAGATCCTAATTTTTGACTTTTCACCATTAATTAAACATGTATCAACTATTGCAACTCAAAAAATATACCTCTTATTAAGGCAGATCCTGTACTACTATACTTTAACCCCCATCCTCATGCACCTTGCACTATCAAAACTTGGTGTACATCATATGACTCCTCTTTCCTACAATTTTAGATTGTTATATTGGTATGATACAAGTTAATCATGATCCATTTGATTGGTTTCAGTCACATATTCCATGAAATGGATCATTTATTCATGAAAAACCCTCAAACTAGTGGAAAATATGTGTTTTCCTTGAGGATAGTCAATGTATTATACAAGAAATTGATTCCTATTGTCTTTCAGAGCATACAAAGGTTTAAAATCATGTAAATGCAAGTCCTTAAGCCATCAAAATGAATCAAACTTCAATAGGAATCAATAGACCATAAAAAAAACACAAAAGAATGCAAAAACTATAGTTTTACTACTTTTTCCTTAGAACAGTCTGTACAACACTTGCTCCACACGCCCAAACTCCATACAAATGATCATTTTGGGGTTATAGAACCATCCCCCAACTGATACAACTATTTGGGGTTGATTAGGTTACATAAAAATGATTAAAACTCACAAAACTCATTTACCCACCCAAATTGGAATTCAAAAATTTGAATTTCCAATCTTGAAATTTATTAACTCCACAAACTAAAACCTATTGGATCTTTAATATCCAACTTTATTTGACCTAATTAAAGCATTATATTCCCATTTAAATCCCTATAACATGATAATTCCAATTACATAGCATTTTGGTCATAGGGTCCTTATTAGTACCCTTAGGACAGTTGACTCTCTTAACACATTTATCCTTTCCAAATGCCATTATAGGATTTAAAAGGTCATAGTTGATGTTTTGATATGATGGATAGGTCCTCCTGACCCCTGCACTCTCCTGGCTCTTGAACTGACTCCCAATGAGCTTGGGTGCTCCTGCACCATTCTCCCCAAGAAGGAAAAGTTTCTTGTCCCAAGAAGTATCCCATGTGTTGCCACCAAAAAACCCCTTGCTCCCATATGTTTTCATCTTCCAATGAAAGGGTATGTAATCTCCCAAAGTCACTATCTTCCTCTTTTGCCAATCTGCACTCTTGACAGAATCAAAACATTGATCAGCTTGTCCTCTTAGCTATTTAAGATCAGTCTATCCTTGTACCCTATTTCTGCCTTCATTCCCCTGATTTCCTTGTGAAAAGATACCATCACTATCACCCTCAATTATAGGGCATTCAATGCCTCCAACCTTGACACTGTCTAAGTCCCACAAATTCTGATTTCTAGGACTGTCCACCTCATAAACTTGTTGCAACTTGTCTTTTCTCAACCTACCAATGTCTTCCCCTATCTTACCCTGCTCATTTACCTGCAAATTCTTTTCAAACAAATCACAAAGTTCTCACTAGACTACTCCAAAGGAAAAGGAACCAACTGATATCTAACATATCCTTTATGCACCAAATATGTATTATGGAATCCATCATACAATGTCCTTCTAGCATACTGCCATGGTCTCCCCAAGATGATATGACCACAAGTCATTGGAATGACATCACAAATCACCCTATCATGATATGATCCAATTGAGAAATCCACAAAAGCTCTCTTACCAATCTCTACATGCTATCCTTGAGTTACCCAAGTGGCCTTGTAGGGAGTAGGATGATCAAATGTTTCAATCCCTAGCTTGGTTATCATATCAAGTGAAACTAAATTGCTATGTGACCCTGAATCTATGAGCAATATGCATATTTTACCATGACTGAGACAATTAGTCTTAAAGATAGTTACCTTTGGCTCTTGATGAAGTCTTTCTCCTTGCTTGACCATAAGAAACTCACCATCAGTCATAGGGTCTACCATGAATGTTTTTGATTCTTCCTTTTTGTCCTCTTCTTCTTGTACCAAGTTAGCTCTCCTATCTCCGCCCTTATCAGCTTGTTCCCATTTAGGACACTTGAAGGAAGGATGCCCTGGTTCATTGCAATTGAAACACCTACCTGTGAATGGGCCTCTACCTTGTCCAAATTTGCCTCCTCCTCTAGGAGTGTATCCACCTCTTTGATAAGAAAATATCTCTTTTCCTTTGTCATTGCTGCCTTGCCCTTGTTCTCTATTACCTCTGCCCTTGTTTGAAGTACCTCCTCTTCCACCATTGCTTGATCTTTCTTGCTTCCTTTTCACATTTTCTTTTGCTCTAATGGCCAACTGAAAACATTCTCCTAATGTCCTTGGCATTTGCAAAACCAATCTCATCTTGTAGATTATACCTCAAGCCATTGATATACCTGGCTATTTTCTCATCCTCTTCCTCATAACCTCCTCTAATACTAAGCTTGTGAAATTGCTCAGTATAGGACATCACATCCATGTCCTTTTGCTTTAAATTATGCCTCATCCTTTTCACATGAATGGTATAATCAGATGGTAGGAACTGCTCTTTGACCAAACTCTTCATCCTAGCCCATGTAGAGACTTTTTCCAGTCCTCTAGCCATCCTATCATTCTGAAAACTAGTCCACCATGTTAGTGATGTGCCTCTCAACTTAGTTTTGAAAAACTTAACCTTCCTATCTTCATCCATCTCCTCAAACTCAAAATAGTTTTCTAAGGCATCAAGCCATCCTAACACCTCTTCACTATCCATCTTCCCTTGATAGATAGGAAAATCTATGTGACTCTTTCCTCCATGACCTTGTACTGCCTTCAAAAATCTCAGTAACCTCCTTTCCTCAGGTTCCTCTGTCTCATCTACTTGCTGTTCCTGATTTACCCTCACATGCTCTTCTTCTTCATCATTATTTTCTTAGTCTTCTTGTTCTTCTCTCCTCCTACTCCTCTCAAGGTTATTTATCCTTGCTTGCATGGTCTCTCTCTCCCTTCTCCATTTCATTTCTTCTCTTTCTCTTGCTGCTTCTTGTTCTCTTCTTTCCCTTCTCTCCCTTTCCAAGATTTCCCTTAACTCGTCCAACTCTCTTGCCAATTGATTTCTAGGTGCCATTGTTGATTCTTCAATCCCTAAAGGACCTACTCATTGCTCTGATACCACTCTGATGCAAAGGGAGGTGGATACCTTCTCAAAATGATTCACACATGAATATTAGATCAATTTAAAAATGGGTTTCAAAGAACTCATCAAAATTCCACCATATAGCATGTCCTCCCTTGTAGCATAGGCAACCTGGTTTAAGCCACTTTACACTCAAGCTTTCCAAAACAATTAAAAAATAAAATGTGGATTGAGATACCCTTTTAGGGCCTACACAACATATCTAAAAACTAACAGTGATTCCTTTGGACCAACATATACTTTCAATGCACCTACCCTGCTCAAGGCTACTCAATTAGCCTACTTTTACAAAGCAACCCCTCTCTAACTTTATCCCCTGACCTTGAAACTTTCAAAAATGTCTCAAATTGTCTCAAAACCAAGGATTTTCAAGGTCCTAAGCTTCTATGACACCTCTAAGATCCCTGATCACAAAACCCTCCATAAAATGTCTTAAAACTAGGGCTTCTTGGATCTAAGCCCTCCAAACACTTCCAGATCCTAATTTTTAACTTTTCACCATTAATTCAACATGTATCAACTATTGCAACTCAAAAATATACCTCTTGTTAAGGCAGATCCTCTACTACTATACTTTAACCCCCATCCTCATGCACCTTGCACTGTCAAAACTTGGTGTACACCATATGAATCCTCTTTCCTACACTTTTAGATTATTAGATTGGTATGATATAAGTTAATCATGATAAATTTCATTGGTTTCAGTCACATATTCCATGAAATGGATCATTTATCCATGAAAGACCCTCAAACTAGTAGAAAATTTGTGTTTTCCTTGAGGACAGTCAATGTATTATACAAAAAATTGATTCCTATTGTCTTTCAGAGCATACAAAGGTTTAAAATCATGTAAATGCAAGTCCTTAAGCCATAAAAATGAATCAAACTTCAATAGGAATCAACAGACCATAAAAAAAAACACAAAAGAATGCAAAAACTGTAGTTTTACTACTTTTTCCTGAGAACAGTCCGTACATCACTTGCTCCACACGCCCAACCTTTGTATAAATGATCATTTTGGGGTTATAGAACCATCCCCCAACTGATCCAACCATTTGGGGTTGATTAGGTTACATAAAAATGATTAAAACTCACAAAACTCATTTACCCGCCCAAATTGGAATTCAAAAATTTGAATTTCCAATCTTGAAATTTATTGAACTCCACAAACTAAAACATATTGGATCTTCAATATCCAACTTTATTTGACCTAATTAAAGCATTATATTCCCATTTAAATCCCTATAACATGATAATTCCAATTACATAGCATTTTGGTCCTAGGGTCCTTATTAGGACCCTTAGGACGGTTGACTCTCTTAACACATTTATCCTTTCCAAATGCCATTATAGGCTTTAAAAGGTCATAGTTGATGTTTTGATATGATGGATAGGTCCTTCTGACCCCTGCACTCTCTTGGCTCTTGAACTGACTCCCAATGAGCTTGGGTGCTCCTGCACCAAGGATACACAACAATGTAAGGATAGTGTTAAGTAACACAAGGATTAGGATAGATATCCCAAGATGAGGAGGGATTGATTGGATTTTGATTGATCAGGATTGATGATAATAACATTGTTGAGGATGCACAACAATGCAAGGATAGTGTTAAGTAACATGACGATTGGGAAGGATCTCCCAAGACGATGATGGATTGATTGGATTTGATTGACCAATATTTTGAAGCTTGGTTTGGAACAAAAGATGCTTTGGATGATTTGATGTGATGTTGAAGTATGCGTTAGATGCGATTGATATTGATTGTTTGGAATGATGTTCGATGGAAGATGGAGCTTGATAAGGAATGTCTTCTCATCAAAATATGTCATGGGCTAGTGATTTGGATTTTGGCTCACAATTGCGTGACCAATTTGATTTGTCAATGTTTGTATCACCAGATAGGTTGGAGGATATGTGTCAAGATTTATTCCCAAAGCAAGATGTACATATCTTCCCCCAGTGTCTAGCAATGTATGAAATGTTGTGGGTGAATTCTTGGATAGGTGTGTGGATGGATGGATATGGTAAGCACACAAAGGATGCCAAGGATTATCTTGCGATAAGATAAGGTGTTTAAATAGAGGAATGCTTCATTGGATAATGATTCATGGCTTAGATAATGCTAGGTAGGATAGGATCAATGAAAATGACCTATGTCAAGATGTTTACCATAAGCAAGCATAAAGTGTCCACCAAACTTTGTCAAGATCAAGATAAATTGGACTATGGATGCAGATGGATAAAGATGGATTGGATAAATGGTTCATGGATGAATGAATTTATTATGGATGAGATGGATAGAATGTTGGATTTATTATGGATGGGATGAGATGCTTCCACCTGTACTAGCACACACAGATGCTCGATTCTACACATGATTCCTATTTTCCAGGTTTTCATCATGGCACCTATCCAAAGCGCCACCCATGTAGTTTTCACTAGAGGACAATTTTTTTCTTTATTGTTTTCATTTTTTTTTTTAATTTTTAATTTTGGATTTTCATATTGTTTTATTTTTTTGTATTTTTTTGAAAGATTTTAAGCTCATGCTAAACCATATGGTGGTGTTGATGTAGATGCTTCTGTCATAATGTGCCATCGATATCCTGCTTGAAGAAGCTACTTTTCCAAGATACGTGCACTTGAATGCAACTTTTGGGATTCTTGATCTGCTTTGTTGATACTAGGGTTAATTTTGTCTTTGTGTGCACATCGCAATAGAGTGCATTCTAAATCCTTATGATGAAGTGTGGCTACCAATTCATGGTCAATGTGAGAATTGAATATCATGCGTGGAGGCATGGATTGAGTGTTTTTAGGGATAAAAGATGGATTGGTTGATAGTTTGGAACCTTTGACTTTCCAAACCTAGGAAGATGATCAATGATGGGTGGATACGAAAGTGTGCATGGAATTAGGACCAACTGCTTGATATACTTTGTACATCACTTGGGAAGCATGCTTTTTTCTTTGTGTATGCCTTTGATGGATACATTTCCCTTTTTTACTTTTCCCCATAGTTTCTTTGACTAATGGAGTTTGATAGGGATAATCTTTCTTTGTATTCTTTGGTATCCATGTGTATTTTATTTGTCCATTATTCTTCTCCGCTTCTTTTTCTTTGATAACGTTGTTTATGCTTTGATTCAAATATTTATTTTGATGTTGGTCCCAATTCATGGATGGGGTGATGGGTGGATGAAGATTCATGACGTGGCTGGTTGCAGTATCGGCATTAGTTTCATCATAAGGAATCTTCATGCCCCCTATGTTGATATTTTATTGAGACATAGTTTCCCCCAGTATGGTGGTAGTAGCACCTTTGTTCCTTGATTCTTCTTGTTCAATAAGCCTTCTTTGATAAATGTCTACTACAGATGATGTTATTTCAATTTGTTGCTCTACTAACTTTGGAATGTCCTATTCTATTTGACTTGTTTCCTTGAGTAGATAATGTTGGATATCCTCATACATGATGTCCTTAGTTTGAATTTGGGATATATTTGATCCTGATATTGACAACTCTGTTTGACTATAGGAATCAATAACCTGCTTTTTTGTGTAATAATATTAGGAATAAAGGAATCCTATCCTAAATGAAGATTTTCTACGTGTCCATACACATAAATCATCTCATGGGTAGATGGAGGAGTATGTGCTATGTGGATATGATCAACTTGTATAGATAGGAGAGCATCCATTAGATCATTGTAGTAGCTTGGGGATACAAATTCTTGATCTTGAATGATTTCAAAATTGCTTTCTACATGGTTTGGATCAAGTTCTTGACATGGGTCAGTTTCAAAGGATGGATTGCTTATAAAGGGTTCTTGGATGTCATTATTAGTCATGATAAGTGGCTCAATATCCTCTTGATCTTTGGGTGGACTTAGGTCAAATTTTTTGCTAAGGATCCCTTTAGTATCTATAACCATGAGGTCAAAGGGGATCAACATGTCTTGGAAAGGACCAATTCTAGACCTTGGTAAAAGATGTTGATCATTGTTTGGAATAAATTCTTGAGATATGCTCTCTAACTCATTAGGTGATGTAGAGACATTTTCAACATGATCATTGGTCGATGGATTGTGGATTATGTCAATAGGATCAAATAAATCTAACACTCCTTGAAATAGATAACTAAAAAGTGGCTCTTGATGTATGGTCAGTTGATCATCAGATGGGGTAGAAACATCTTCAATGTGCTCATTAATGGAGAGATCTTGAACATTGTTTTCATCAATTATGGTAGAGAGATTGTCAATGTCTTCAACCACAGGGTCAAGTGATGTTGGCATTTCTTGAATTGGATCATTGTTGGGTATTGTTGGTGGATTTTGATAATAATTAAAAAGTGACCCTTGATGTATGTTGTTTTGATCATTGGATGAGGTAGAAACATCTTCATCGATGGATAGATCTTGATCTTTATTTTTAGCAGTTGTGGTGGAGAGATTGTCAATGCTATCATTGTAGTTAATAATGATTATATTTTGATCAATCAGGTCTTGGATGGGATTTTTGAGTTGAACATAATTCAATGTTGTGTGTCCCTTTATTTTGTGATACTCACAAAGGTGCTTCTTGTCATACCAAGGTGGGTTCACGGCTGGTTCTTGATAGTTCTCATAGATGGGTATTTCAATGATATTTTCTTGTACCAGCTGTTGCATGACCGATTCGATTACTCTCCCAAGTGGTGTGTACTTTCGTTTGTTACCCTATGAGATTCGTACTTTAAATTTACCTTGTGGTGATTGATTTTGGAGATGTGGTGATTGATCTTTGAGATATGGTGATTGATCTTCAAGATGTGGGGGTTGGATTTGTTGATGTGGTCGATCTTGATATCTAAATTCTTAACATTGGAGATATTGTTCTTGATGTGCTTGTGGACACAACGCAATGCTTTGATGACATGGTTTACCCAATGGAAGAGTGTATTGATTTTGGAGTGAAGATGTGTCTTGGTGAAATGAGTCAATTATTTTGGCAAGTGAAGCAATTTGATCTTGATTTTGATTGTGACACCTTTGATATAGTTGATTCTTTTGTTCAAGCAGATTTGGAATGTGTACTTGTGGTTTTTGCATGGGATCATGGACAAACTAATTTTGGACAATGTTTTGATTTGGGATGATGTTCAAATTTGGCATGATAGGTTGAAATTGAACATTTTTGTGGCTGGGAATCACATTGCCTTGATTTAGGTAACTTTCATTTTACATGGTGTTACCTTGAATTGGAATAATACATGGAGTCGTTAACATCTTGTTTGGACTTTGAATAAAAATTTTGTGATTTGCAAACATATCCATCCCAAAGTTTACCAAGTGTGGATTTTAAATGTTCATGTTTGGAAAACTTGTACTTGGCATGTATGGATTTGGTGGGATAATGTTGTTTGTTTGTGGAATACTCATGCATTGGGTGTTTGGTTGATAGATTTGTAGGTTTGGACTCAGATTTAAATCTACCATCGGGAAAGGTTTTCCAAAATTTTGACTGATCATACTCACATTTGTTTTACCATTGAGGTTTGTAGGGGATAATGATCCCATGTACAAATTGTATAAATGTGAGTTTTGATAATCAATTGGGATTGTAAGGCTTTGATAGTTTGATTGGTTTAGACTGCTCATGATGTATGGATCAAGTTTATATTCCATATTCTTCTTGTGTTTTGACCTTGATACAAAATTGAACCTCTAGGGTGATTTACAACCAATGATGAGATGAATGATGAAAGGGGTGAACAATATGGGTGTCAAACTTTCTAGGAACTTTGGATTAATGCTAGACTTTAGGATTTGATTTTGATTGGTTTGATTTGGATTTGGATAATGGAATTGTAAACCATAAGATGTTAGATGTTCTCTTTAGGATAAACTTGTTCAAATAAGTGATAATTTAACTAAGTGTGTGAGGAAGGATTCATCCAAACACACCTAACTAAACATATGACTTTTATTTGGTTTAAAGATGTACCCAAGTCTAGAAAAATATGTTTCCAAAGCTCTTAAAGTTGTTTGTGGGATGGATTTTGATAGATGTTTGGGATGGATGAAGTGTTTGATTTTGATCCTAAATGAACCTAAGAAGTACCTTGTTTACTAGAACAAGATATTGAAGAACATGCTTTTTTCTAAGAATAGTTCAAAACCAAAAGACCAGCATTTGCATATACCAAGCACATGTGTGGGGTCCAATTGTTTCTTAAATTTTCTTAATGAGTTCTTTTTACCAAAAACACTTCTTGATTAGCTTTTGAAACTAGATGTCCAATGTTTTAACTTCTTCTCATTCCACAAAGTACATCATGTGGAACTTTGATGAAATCAAGGCAAGGGTTACCTATTGTTGACTTTAGTAAGAAAATTGAGATATAAATCCAAGTGTTTAGAAACCTCTAAGGATAAAATCCCAAGGGCAAGAAATAACACATGAATCTTGTCAAAGATATTTGCTTCCTAAAGGGTTTGAATTTTGATGATAATGTTGAATGTTTGTTTCCCAATGTTTTCGAACAAGCAAAGTGTTTTGTTTCCAAGAACATGCACAACCCTATGGATATGAAAGACTGTATTCTAGTGCCATTATGTGGACATAAAAATATGCAAATGGCTTGAATTATAACACAAAAAGCATTATTAGTATTTCAAAACAAAGCAAATATTCAACATCCATATGAGATAATCCAACATGCTTTTAAAATGCAATCCAATAACAAGATAACTAAAGCATATAGAGAAAAACATGAACTATATCTATCCCATATTGGATGGTTGCTTATGTGGAAAGAATCCCTTTCCAAATCCTTGATAAGCCAATGATGAAGATGCAATGCTAGGACAATGGGAAAAATTAGTTCTCAATGTGAAGAGAGTAACTTTGCATGAAGATTGTGGATTGTAGATTTGTGGAGGATTAATTCAATAGAGAGGGTCTCTATTTATAGAATAGAATGATAGAGAAATTCAAGATATGAAGAATGTGGGAGAAAAGACAAACCAATGACAAGATGCCATTTGTCAAGATGTGATAGGATGAAGGTTGTGCATATCTTGATCAATGTGCCAAAGAGGGGAGATTTGAAATTCAAAAGATGGCTTGTTGGAGGGAGAAGAAAAGTCTTAAATGCCAAGTGGGGGACATGTAAGAGGGGAGTTAATGCTATGTTGGAAGGGACAAGACATGTGGGAGGGAAAATTCAAATTGGAAGAATATTCCCTCAAAGATTCCATTTTGAATGAAAATGATAAATTAATAAATCAATTAAATTGATTTATGAGCACAAGTTGCAAAATCTAGAGAAAAGAGGATTAAGATTGGCATTAATCATGGTTTGATTAATTTAAGTGAAGATTAGGTGATTTTGACTTTTGACTTAGATACTTGGATTTATTTAAATCAAATGGGAGGAAATTGATGCATTAGTAATTTAATTAAATAAATTTGATTTATTTAATTAAATGAGGAACATTTGAAGATAATTAAATAAAAATGATTTATTTAATTTAAGGAGTATGAATTAGGATTTAATTAAACAAAAGATGATTTATTTAATTAAAGAGGGAAAATGATGATAACGGGATGATTAAGGACGACATGGAATTAGTGAATCCAGATTAGATGCATGATGTCAATTTTGTATGTCTACATCATGATCTCATTTCCAATCAAGAACAACATACCCCTTTCATCCCATCCAATGATGCCTTTCAATCTCAAGAGAAAGATATCCCTTCATCCCCTTCTCATTGTACCCTCTCTATCACTCCATTTCATGAACCCTCTCTAAATCAAGATCAAATTATACCTTCCATCCCATCTAATGATCCTCTCCTCTCTCATGATCAAAACACCCCTCCCACTTCATGTCATGATGTCCCTTCATCTCATAACCAAGATCACACTATACCATCCATCCCATCTCATGAGCCTACCCTAATTCAATATCAAAGCAGCCCTTCATCTTCATGTCACGATCCTAATCCTCCACAAGATCCTATCACCCCTATCCAAGCTACCCATGAACTCCATACTTATAAAATGGCTTACTCCACTTTCATCCAAGCTAGTTTACTCCAAGAGCATATCATTCCTTCCATTTCATATCCCCCTCAAAATGGACTTGCATCTTGCTTTCAAAACAACAAGTATCCCATTAGCAAAAGGATTTGTCAAACTATGAATTATCAAGGAAAAGGGTTAGGCCTTCATGGTCAAGGCATCTTAGAACCCCTTAATATCAAAGAAAATTCAAAATATCATGGCCTTGAATACCAAGCTCAAGATGTTGGCACTCCTTCCACCCATCCTAAATCGAAAATCCCTCCATCTAAATCCAAATATCCACATTCCCCATCCTCCAAATGTATCTTGGGACCTTATGTTCCAAATCCAAATCCCTCATCCCTTACATCCATTTTGGTTCCCTATGTCCTAAAACAAATTCCTTCACCCCTCCCATCAATCTTGGGTCCTTACATTCCACCACCTAGCATTCCTATTCTAAACTCCCATTATCTTCTCTATCCATCACCTCATATTTGTTGAGAAAATGTGTCTCAACCTTGCAATTACATAAGATACTATTGATGCACAAGGTACTATTCAGCCGATGACGATGGGGAGGAATGAGGGAGGTACCCTACCACCCCCCCCCCCCACGAGTGGTCCAGAAGGATCATCCCCCTAACTGAGGTCTAGGGGTAGTGATCCCTGGCGGGGGCTCGAGGGCAGTGCCCTCGAAAGGAAAATTTTATTTATATTTTATTATTGTAAATTTGGACTGTTCATCATTATGTCTCATATCCGACAGTCGATATTTTATTAGCTTGAATTTCCCTAGAAGGAAGCCCTATTTTATGAGGGCGTTGTATTATGACTGTGTATTGTGATGTATTCTAAGAGTCTAATAGCGACTGTGTTACCTCTAGATCTTTGAGTGGTGATACTCCTATAAGAAGCTTGCTCTGCAAGTATATTGTAATCTTTATGATTTCTGAATAATATATTGGGCGGATTTTGGAGTGTGGGTTTTTTCTCCCGAAAGGGTTTTCCCCACGTAAATCATTGTGTTGTGGTATGCATGATATTTGTGTTTATTTTTATTTAAGTTTCTATAACTGCTAAAGATTAGTAAAAGTTTTCATTATTCTCCTCTCAAGGTTAGTGTAGGAAGTTGTTCCATTACCTTAGCTTCCTTACAAGTGGTATAAGAGCCTGATCACCTTTGGTTTCAATTGTGGGTTGTTGGGTTTTTTGAACTAATCCAGTTTTGAGTGGGAGCTTGTGAAAAAGATACTTTATGATTTTGTTGCAATAATTTTTAGATGGAAAGTTCATCAGGGAGAATAGAGGTGGATAAATTTTCTACAAATAATTTTGAAATGTGGAAGTTGAAGATGGAGGATCTATTGATAGATCGAGATTTGTGGGATGATGTTGATGAGAAGTTTCAAGGCCTAAAAATCCTACTCAGCCTACTCAATATGATGTTATGGACCATAAAGCCTAGGGTCTAATTAGATTATTCTTGGCAGACTCTATTTTAATTAATGTCCATGAAGAGACCTCTACACAAAAACTATGGAAGAAGCTTGGTGAGATGCATCAAGCTAAATCTCTAGTGAACAATATTTTCTTGAGGAAGAAATTGTATTCCTTGAGAATGGAAGAGGGTGGATGAATTAAAGAACACCTAGAAGCATTCAATATGTTGGTGGCTCAATTGGTATCAGTTGGTGTCAAAATGAATGAGGAAGAAAAATTTCAGATCTTTCTTTGTTCTTTTCCTGATTCATGGGATTCTATTATTATGGCTATTGGGAGTACTTCTATTATATTGAAGACTGAAGATGTGGTAGGTTCTTTGATTTTTGAAGAGATGAGGAGGAAGGTATCCATTAGTTCCAAGGAGGTCCTAAATGTTCGTGGAAGACCTAAGGAAAAAGGAAAGAAGAATGAGAAGCATGAAAAATCCGAATCCAAGGGGAGATCTAAGTCTCATGGAAAGTCAAAATTTATTTGTTGGAACTGTGGTAAGCCTGGACATGTTTGTAGGGACTAAAAAGAAGAAAAGAAGAATAAAAAGAGGAAATTTGATTCTAATTTAAAGTCTAAGAAGGAAGATGGTGACACATTCAGTGCAGCTTTGGCAACTCATGCAGGTAATGGTACATGGTGAATTGACTGAGGTGCATCTTTCCATATGACCTTTAATAGAGATTATTTTATGAATATGAAGAATTTAATGGAGGTAAGGTGTATTTGGGTGATGATTCTCATTTAGACATTGTTGGCCATGGTAAAGTTAAAATCAGGTTTCCTAAAGGTAGAATAAGAATGATTAACGGTGTGTTGTATATCCCTAGTTTAGCACGAAATTTGTTATCTGTGAGAAAACTAATAGATACAGGTGTGCAAGTAGTATTTTTTGATGCAAGATGTAAGATGGTCAGAGGTGCTATGGTGATTTCTAAAGGTGTCAGATATGACACATTTCATAAGCTTGATGCATGCATTGCTAAGTGCAATAGTACTTCTGTGAAAAGCAATTCTGTGGAAGAAGTGAGGGTTTCACCTTCAGCAAATGGTCATGGATTTTTGGTACCCAAGGGTGCTCTTTTATCTTAAACAAAGTTAATTGCAGAGAAAACTATGTTATGGCACCAGAGACTTGGTCACATTGGAGAAAAAGGTCTAAGGACCTTGAAAAATAAAAACCTTGTTGAAGGTTTGTTTGATTGTAATCTTGAATTTGATTTATGTGAGCATTGTATTTATGGAAAACAAAACTGCGTTCAGTTTTACTTGAGTTCTCATAAATCTTGTGGTGTATTAAATTTTATTCATTCTACTATGTTTGGTCCTATAGATGTTCCTTCAATTAGTGAATCCACATATTATGTTTCATTTATTGATGATTACAGTAGAAGGACATGGGCATACTTTTTAAAGAGTAAATCTAAAGTTTTCAGTTGATTTAAAGAATTTAAAGCAATGGTCAAATTATACACTGGAAAGAAAATAAAATGTTTAAGGACTGATAATGGCAGTGAATTTTTCTCTAATGATTTTGATATATTCTGTAAATATTATGGTATTCATAGATAAAAGACAACTTTGTATTCTCCACAACAAAATGGAGTTGTTGAAAGAATGAACATGATAGTGATGGAGAAGGTTAGGAGTATGTTGAGTGGTTTTGGTCTACAACAAAGGTTTTGGGTTGAAGCTATTGCCACTACTTGTTACTTGATTAACAGGTCTCCTACATCAACTCCTTTTGATAAGACACCTATAGAGGCATGGTCAAACCATAAACCTTCATTAAGACATCTTAGAGTTTTTGGTTGTGAGGTATATGCACATGTGCCAAAGGAGAAGTAAACAAAGTTGGAGAACAAGGTTGTGAAATGTATGTTCATTAGATATAATTATGGTGTGAAAGGATATAAGCTTTGGGATCCTATTACAAAAAAGGTAATACATAGTAGAAGTGTTATTTTTAGAGAAATTAAGCCTTCTATTCCATTGCAGCCAGAACAAAGTAAACATGAAGATTTGATTCAATTTCCTTCTACACTTGAGAAAGTTGAATCGAGGCCCATGAATAGACAAGATGTTGAGGAGAGCTTATCCAACTTTGAATCTTTAGAAGAGGAGGAAGAACCTCCAACTCAGCTTGTTCTTATATCTACAAGGCATAGACAACCACTTGAAAGGTATTCACCTGATGATTGGAGATATATTTTTTCTTTGAATACTAACATGAATGAACCTAGATCGGTAGAAGAGGCATTAGGTATGAATGATGCAAAATATTGGAAGGTTGCTATGGATGAAGAAATGACAGCTTTGAAAAATAATGATACATGGGATCTTGTACCATTTCCTAAAGGAAGAAAACCCGTTGGTTGAAAATGGGTTTTCAAGAAAAAGATTGGTTCAAATGGAAGTATTGAGAAGTAAAAAGCAAGGTTGGTTTCAAAAGGTTACTCTCAAGTTGAGGGTGTTGATCATGGTGAGATATTTTCTCCTATTGCAAAAATGACATCGATTAAATTTTTTCTTTCTATTGTTGCTGCTTATGATTTAGAGGTTGAGAAAATAGATGTGAAAACTGCTTTCCTTCATGGTGACTTGGAGGAGGATATTATATGACACATCCAGAGTACTACATGGTGGAAGGGAAAGGTATGATTTTAGAACTAAAATCTCAACTTATTGCTAAGTTTGAAATGAAAGATCTTGGTGCAGCTAAACACATTCTTGGGATGAAAATTAGAAGAGATAGAGTGAACAAAAATCTATGGCTTGGCCAAAGTAAGTATGTCAATTCAATTTTACAGAGGTTTGATATGCAGGATTGTAGACCATTATGTGTTCCCATTTCAGTAGGAACAAATTTATCTATTTCAGATTGTTCAACATCCCCATTGGAGATGGAAGACATGAGTAGAGTGCCTTACTAGAGTGCAATTGGAAGTTTGATGTATGCTATGGTTTGTACTAGACCAAACGTTGGCCAAGCAATGGGAGTTCTTTCCAGATATATGTCTAATCTTGGTAGAGTTCATTGGGATGTAGTTAAAAGAGTCTTTAGATATTTGCACGGTACCTCAAATTATTCCTTTTGTTATCATAGTAATATGACTGAAGATGAGATTTCTCTTGATATTCATGGTTATGTGGATTTAGACTGGGTAGGTGATGTTGATAGTAGAAGATCCACCAATGCATCTATGTTTAATTTATTTGGTGGTGTGATTAGTTGGATGAGTAAGTGGTTGTGATTTCTTTGTCCACTAATGAAGTAGAGTTTATCATAGCTACTCATGCTTGTAAAGAAGACATTTGGATTAAGAGATCTATTCAGATATTGGAATAAAACAAGGTGCAATGAGAACTTATTGTGACAGTCAAAGTGAGATATGTCTAGCCAAGAACCCAAAATTTCATGCCAGGACCAAGCACATTGATGTACAATATCATTTTGTTAGAGATATGATCAAAGATGGCAGGGTGAAGCTAGTTAAGGTAGAGACTTTGATGAATGTTTTTGATTATTTAACTAAGCATATCAGCACAAAGAAGTTCAAATGGTGTTAAGAGACTATGTGCCTTTCAGCCCCTAGCAATTAAGAGATGATGATGACACCCTTCTGTTGTCCTTGCAAGGTGTTTGACAAGTGGGAGATTTGTTGAGAAAATGTGTCTCAACCTTGCAATTACATAAGGTACTATTGATACACAAGGTACTATTCAACTGACAAAGAGTGGGGGGCGTGGGGGGATCCCCCCCCCCACATGAGGGGTCCAGGGGGATCATCCCCTTGGCTAGGGTCTAGGGGATGTGTGCCCTAGTAGGGGCTCGAGGGTAAGACCACCGAAAGGGAAATTTTATTTATATTTTATTATTGTAAATCTAGACCATTCATCATTATGTCTCATATTCGATAGTCGAGATTTTATTAGCTTGAATTTCCCTAGAAGGAAACCCTATTTTACGAGGGATTTGTATTACGATTGTGTATTGCGATGTATTCTAAGAGTTTGATAGTGGTTGTGTTGTCTCTAGATCTCTGAGTGGTGATACTCCTGTGAGAAGCTTGTTTTGTGAGTATATTATAATCTTTATGATTTCTAAATAATATATTGGGCGGATTTTAGAGTGTGGATTTTTTCTCCCAAAAGGGTTTTCCCCACGTAAATCATTGTGTTGTGGTATGAATGATATTTGTGTTTATTTCTATTTAAGTTTTGTAAATGTTAAAGATCTATAAAAGTTTGCATTATTCTCCTCTCAAGGTTAGTGTAGGAAGTTGTTGCACTAGCTTAGCTTCCTTCCAATATTCCTAATCAAGATAAACAAAGGTACACACCCTTGAACCTTTTCCAAACTACTTCTTCCACCAATCCATCCATAATAAATACACATCATTCATATCCATCCACCAATCCTGTTGCCCTTGGAAACAATTTGGATGCCAAAACTCAAATTCAGAAATCCAAAAATCCACAAAATCTAAGGATCAACATGTCCCATAAAAAAGGCATGCAAAAACAAAGAAAAATAGGATCCAAAATCAAAAAGATAAATCCAAAAGGCCACAAAGGCCTATCAAGAAAAAATCAAAAGTAATGTGGATTCCAAAAATTCTCATAGAATCAATGCATCCCAAAGAAAAATCAAAATTGGTATCCAAACTTGCTTATCCAAAAGCTCCATCTAATCCTAAGACCTCCACCCCATCTAATAATCCCTCATCACCTCTATTCATTTTGGGTCCTTATATCCCAAAATCTATATCCACTCCTCCATCTAAACTTCAAAATACAAAATCCACTTCATTTCCACAATTCCACCACCTTCAAGGTGTGTGCCAATGTTGATCTTGACAACTTTTCCATTCACTCATCCACAATTCTTCCATCAACCCATCGATTATCCAACACTTATTTTCCATCCTTCCATTCCTCTCATCCAATATTTTACATAAATCCATAACCCTTTCCATCTTCCAATCCATTTTATCCCCCTTACCATCATTCTACCAATTTCTATGAGCATAATAGCACATAATCAAGGGATACCACCCATGGAACTAGATGCTGGAGTCCTTCCTCCATATCCCTATAATCCATCCACTCATGTGTAATATTCCCATCCTCTTGCACTCTACACTTGAGGGAAAGCTCCATACATACCACATCTTATCCACACCATCCATTATCCTTCATTGTATATCCATCATCCTATCTAAATCCATCCCCCCTTTTCCTCCTTTGATCTTGACAAGGTTAAGGATCTACAGGAGCATCACATATCCTATCTCCCCTATGTTATCCATATAATTCCATCATACTATCCATATCCATCTTTTCTTCCCATCTTTTATCTTGATGAATAACCTAGGGGTCATATATCTATGCATCCATATCTTATCCACTCAACCTTGATTATCCTATCCATATCCTCCATCCCAAATCCATTATCCTTTCTCCATCCTCCCATCCTATCAAATTCACCCCCTCTTTTTGTTGGAAAAACAAGGACAAAAAACTGAGAGGGGGGTGAATTAGTTTTCCACAATATTTGAATTTCAAATTAGATCTTAAACTATCAACAACAATATTTAACCTTTAATAGCATTCACAACATATAAACAAAAGGAAACATGCAAGCTCATTAAAGAGACAATGTGAACACCATAACACCAAAAATTTTATGTGGAGAAAAACCATGGTGGAGATTAACCCACAAAGTATACTCTATTAAAAGTATGATCAAAAGGGAGTGCACTTGCATTCAGGCACATTGCCTAGAGCTCACTGCTCAAAATAGGGAAGGCTCAATACCTTACAAAATATTTGAGATTACAAAAAAATGTTGTACTAAGAATATAGCATCTACAAATGCTTGGATTCAGTTCCAATGAGGCACATAAAACAAATTCTAGACCTTTTGTCCAATTCACACTTTTGCTCTGCTCTGCTCTGCTTTACTACATAAAAACCCTTATGTTGCACAAACAAAATTCACTTCAACAGATCTTCTGATATTAGCTCATATAGCTTCTCTACACTTTTTTGCTCACACACCTTCTCAATTCTTGATCCACACACCAAAAATGATTTACCGATCTCACATATATATCCGCTAACAAGATTTTATTACTATATGTTGGATTCAAACAAAATATAATATTCTTCCACATGTCGGCTCAAATCACCAAGTATAATTAATGCATACCCACACAAGTTAGATAGACTATAGTAGGGACCCAAATCAAAATTACCAACACAAGAAATAGTTAAACAAATATTCCTCATACATCCGCGACACACTATACACAACAGATCAACCATAATGATTAAATAAACAATAATTCATTCTGCCGAATCTCCAAACCCGTACACCGATCAATGCAACATTACAAAACTTACCAATCAAGTAACATACATGCTTGAAAATATTCCCTGGGGATCCACACAACAAAATAATGATCTAGTGAAGTATTCAGACCAACTTATCAACTAGATACTTTTTTCTTCATGCTTTCTGCTGGTAGAATACAATCTTCTACTTTTTCTGCCGGTATGAGCTACTTCTAAACTGCAGACCACACTACTGACTCCAGTTGCCATTAATGAAAAAACTAGCAACCAAGAAAAATATCCCAAAGCCATATGCCAACACTTTTCATCCTTTATCTTGATAAAGCTAGGGGAAAAATATATATGCATGATTTGGACTTACTCTTATTTTCATCCATTTCCTTTATGCACTATCCTTCCATCTCATGCTACTATTCTTCGATCCATGATTGTAGTACCTCTAGTGTGGGGTATCTTAGTAATTTGTAACTTTTCCTTGGAACTCCCTTCTTCTTATCTCCCATCACCATCCATCATCCAAACCCTTCTCTCCTATCCAAACAATCCCTTTATCCTTTCATCCTTTACCATGTCTTGGTTCTCCCTTGTCATTGGATCCGATCTAATTCCTCTATCCCAACCATCTTATCCTCCATCCTATACTATCTTATCCAAGCCATTTATCCCAAATATACCAATATAAACCAAATTTAATCAATCCCAATCCATGCAATCCAATCTTACACTCTAGGGCATCATCCTTAAGCTATCCATCATTTTGATCCAAATCAACCAAAATCAATTGATCCAATTTAATCCATTATCATCATAGGGATATATCCTTCCCAATCCATGTGTTGTTCTTATCATTAACAACACAATCCTTGGGGTACACATTATTCTTATCATTAAATTTACTATTCTTATCATCATCATCATCAATCCATCAATCCATCCACCAATCAATTTTTAGCTTGACTTGGAGTATAGTCCTTGTTTTCTTTTGGTTTGTTGTGCATTCTTTCTTGTTGCTTATGTGTATTATCATTGTTTGCATTTATCATGGACTTTTGCACTCTATTATGATAGGGGCATCATGGTATTCCATATCATGGTGTTTTAAGGCATATGTTTGCACTTGACCTTTTTTATCATGTACTTGGTATATTGTCATCCTGGTTCCTTATACCTTGGTGCATAATGTCAAGTACAATATCAAATATAGGTTTCTCAAATCATTGTAGCATGATTATCATCCATCCTCCCTCTCCATCCACATCTTCATCATCCTTATCTTCTCCCCTTCATCCTTATCTATTTTCCTCTATTCTTTTATCCTTCATCCTTTAGTCTTCCCATCCATTTTGAGAGCACACCCATGTTCTTTGAACCCTCATGTCCTCTTGAATGGGTATACCCCTAACTACTCATCATCCTTCCTCATCTTTTTTAGTTACTAGGGCATCATGCCACTAGTCCTTATCCCTTACCTACCCACTATGTGTTGAATGCACAAGACAATTAAGAGGGGAGGGTGAATCAGTTGTAGATTAAATATTCAAATCCATCATAAACATTCAAATCCACATAAAATTAATTAACCCTTATTTTGTTAGAATGATTTAGCATGAAAGAAAATAATAGAAACTAAAATACATCAACACCATGCAAAATAGAACACTAGATTTACGTGGAAAACCTAATAAGCAAAAAACCACAATGAGGATTAGCTCACAATATCAAGTAGTTGCAACACCAAATACAAAAGGCTCACTACTGGAGGGATCACTACCCAAAAAAAGAAGGGTTCACTTCCAGTGGCTCACTTCCAAATTATAGAAAAGAAGAAAAGAAGAATGTTATAGTGAGAAATCCATCTCAATGCAACATAACTATCCACCACAACATCACCAAGACATTCATAGCCTTTCTAAAGTTTGTAGACACCTTCTAATCCCCAATTCTAGTATTCTAACTCATTGAAGCTCATACTGCACTTCACAAATCCATACTTCAAAACTCTCCAACTTTCATGACACACTCTATACACTAATTCCCCATCAACACAACACTTATTTATACATTCTTCAACCTTGAAAACATTCTCTAAGGTCGACTATGCACCTCAACCATGCAAATTCAAATTAGGCCGACACTAAGCATTCCCACAGTGGAAAGGGATGAAAGTGGACCACACCACATATTAAGTTGGACCCAAATTATACATATACACCATGCCATGCTTCCATAATCATCAAAGAAAATCTGAAATTAGTGTAAACACCCAAGGTTGGTCAAACCTATGTATACACCATTAACATCTAAGTACACACTTCCTAAAATATAAAGATGACTCACGGACCACACAAAACATTTAAACACAATATGAAATATTCCACAAACACCTTGAAATCCAACAAACTCCTTCACAACAACTTTCACTTAAAGAATGTACACACCTAGTACACTTAGACAACCTTCCATACACTGTAACTCAAGAAACCACCTTGAAAAGCACCAAACCATGAATAAATTTTATTGTAGGTAGATACAAACCTTATCAGCATAGTTCCAGAACTACAAGACAAGAAACCAAACTATAGAGAAATGCAAAGAAAGACCATTTCTCCTAGAAAAAACTGCAACACAATCCACACACTAGTGAACACAACTTCTTCTACACAATTCCAAACAAAGAAATTCTAGATATAACATCTATGAACACCTCTGACCAACACATATGAATTGCACAAGCATATTTTCAACATAGAAGAAATGTGGAGCAAAACTAGAACACCACTTTGTATGCTAGAACAACTTTGTAACACATTGTTTCCTTTTTTATTCAATTTTTTCTCAAAAGCACTTGGAAACCAAGCACCAAAGACATATACTCATTATATTCAACACTTCCTCATCACCATTGAACCAACTACAACACTACAACTCAACTACACATCCATAAATAGATAGAAGCTTATCAAAGCAACACTAGAGGTTGACACCAATAACACTTACTAATAAAACTAATCAAAGAAACATCACAACTTCTCAACCATCACTAGTTGAAATTAATGACAACACAAACATAAGCCTGTTGGCATCAATGACAACACCAACTACACATACTTACAACAATATCCCCCTTTTTCATTGATGGCAACACATGATGTGAGAAACCACCAACAACAAACATAACAACTCTGATCACCAACATAGTACTCCATATCAAATTTCTCTTTCTCCTCCTTACATCATACTCTCCTTGTTCACTTTACTCTCTCTCCCCCTTTGACAACTGAACATTTTTCACATTATTTTCTCTCTCCCTTTGACATCAATGGTAAAGGGAAACATATTTACATCTCTCTCTCACTTTGAAATTAAGCATACATACTTTCTCTTGTAAATGAAATTCCTGTAAGGGACAAAAACTTCTCTACAACTTCCTTTTCTTTTTAGTGCTCTACATACTCCCCCTTAGGATCATATGACAAACAGTTCCAACCAACAACCATTGCCCAATACCAAACTACACCAACACTAACCCCCCTTGAGTGTAACAACCAACAAAGCACTACCTACTCCCCCTAAGAGGTAGCCTCCAACATTAGTCCACATCAAGGAATGAATCTTGAAATCCATTGGACTAATGCATATCCTTATGCATCTGGTTTAAAAAATGAGGGTTAATAGCCCCTAACTTATCCCAAAGATACTCAAAACTATCCTTAGGAAGAGCCTTAGTGAATATGTCAGCAACCTGATTCTTTGTAGGCACATACTTAAGATTCACTTCATTCTCTACAAGCTTCTCTCTCAAAAAGTGATACTAGATTGAGATATGTTTTTTCCTTGAGTGCATCATTGAATTATTTGAAATGTTAATAGCACTTGTATTGTCACAAAAGATAGAAATTGGTTCATCATATACCACTCTGATATATTTCAAGGTTTTCCTCATCCATAATACCTATGTGAAGCAAGATGTTGTTGTAATATATTACACCTTTATAGTAAATAAAGACACTGAATCCTGCTTCTTGATTATCCAAGACACCAATCTACATCCAAGATAGAATTCACCACCACTTGTACCTTTCTTATCATCAACACATCCTGCTCAATCCACATTAGTATCCTTTGGATACCATAAACCATGTTATGGAGTGACCTTCAAGTATATGAATATCCTCTTCATTGCTATAACATGTGACTGTCTAAGATCTTCTTGAAATCTAGCTTCAAGACAAACTACATGCATGATATCCAGTCTAGTAGCAGTTAGGTATATTAGTCCTCCAATCATTGATCTATATTTTTTCTAATCAACCTTAGGAGATTCATAATTCTTACTTAGACTGCGATTAGTAACCATAGGAGTACATATTTATTTAGAATCTTCCATTCCAAACTTCTTTGACATTTCCTTGACATATTTTGATTGTGAAATAAATATACCATTTTTTGTTTGATTGATTTGCAGTCCAAGGAAGAAATTTATCTCCCCAAACATAGACATCTCAAACTCTTTCTACATCTCTTCTACAAATTTATTACACATAGCTTCATTTTCTCCAAAGATCATATCATTGACATATACAACCATAATCAAGATTTGATCTTTCTCAACTTTTAAATAAAGACTACTATCTGTGGTACCTTTATTGAATCCTTGTTGTATCAATTAATTTTTCAATCTTGCATACCAAGCTCTAGGAGCTTGCTTCAATCCATATAATATCCTTCTCAATCTACATACTATATCTAGTTTGTCTGATAACTGAAATCCTTTTGGTTGTTCAATGTATACTTCTTCCAACTCATCATTCAAGAAAGTAGACTTCACATCCATTTGATAAACCTTGAAATCCTTATGTGTTGCAAAAGAAAAAAAAATTCTAATAGCTTCCATTCTTTCCATCGGAGAAAATGTCTCTTCAAAATATATTCCTTCTACTTGTGAGTATCCTTTACACAAGACCCTTGCCTTGTTTCTTACCACTTCTCCATTCTCATTCAGTTGTTCCAAAATACCCACTTAGCTCCAATAACATTCCTATTTGTTGGTCTTGGGACAAGTTTCCAAGTCCGATTCTTCTCACTCTGTAGTAGTTCTTCTTCCATATCCTTAATCCAATACTCATCCTTACATGCTTCAATCACTATTTTAGGTTTAAATTTAGAAATTAAGCATAGGTTTACCTATTCCTCAACAAATTTTCTTCTTGTCAACACACCATTTATTTTGCCACCAATGAACTGATCTTCAAAATGATTCTTTTGCACATACTTAGGAGTCTTAGGAATCCTTTCTAGAGCTTCTTCCTCTTTAATCTGAAATTCTTTTTCCTTACCTTTATCTCTATCATTTTCTCTATGATTCATCTGAGTCATATCCATCTATCACCACTGAGTTCTTCTATAAGTCTTCATCCACTTTGACACTTGCACTCTCAAAAATCTTTTCTTCTTGTAGAGTATCCAAGGAAGATACCTTCATCATATCTTGTATCAAACTTTCCTAAGTTTTCTCCATCTCTTCTAATAAAACTTTTGCTTCCAAATACTCTAAAGTATTTGACTGTAGGAATCCTTCCATACCATAGCTCACAGGGAGCCTTTGCACTATTTACTCTTGCTTGAACTCTATTAAGAATGTAGACAGGAATTTCTTCTCTATAGTAGACTTCTAGTAGGTGTGCCTCTTTCATCATTGTTCTTGCAGCTTCTTGAATAGTCCTATTCTTTCTTTCAACCACTCCATTCTATTGAGGATTCCCAGGGGTAGATAAATGCCTCTTTATTCCATGATTCTCACTAAAACTGTTAAACTCATTGGAGGTGAATTCTCAACCTTTGTGAGAGCTCAAACATTTGATTTTCATATCCATTTCATTCTCAACCTTTGTGAGAGCTCAAACATTTGATTTTCATATCCATTTCATTCTCAACCATAGCTTTGAATTCGTTAAACTTATCTAGAAAATTTTGATTTTCCTTTGAGAAAAGTAACCCATGTCATTCTAGAATAATCATCAATTAGTAGCATGAAATAATTGTCACAATGAAGACTTCTTACTCTGGTAGGACTACAAAGGTCTATATGCACCAACTCCAATAGTTTGGTAGCAGATTATTCTTTGACTTTGAAATTTCTTCTTGCTTGCTTCCAAATTTGACATTCCTTGCAGAGAGCATTGATGGGATTTGTAATCTTTGGTTGATCTCTCATAGCTTGAATTGAATTGATTCTCACTAGGCTATTAAAATTTATGTGACACATCCTTCTATTCCATATCCAACTTTCATTAATCTAAGTCATAAATCAATAACCATCAACACCTTTGAGTTGATAAACATTTCCATTTGTCCTTCTTCCACAACAACCATAGTTTTGGATCCTTTTCTAATCTCACATCCATCATCTTGAAACATAATATTATATCCTATGCTACATATTTGTCCAACACTTAAGAGGTTATGCCTTAAACCCTTAACATAAAGAACATAATCTATATTATGGTTTCCATCAAAACTAATTGTTTTATGCATGTTTTCTTTGTTCTTTTCATTTAAAGCTATGTTTAGACATCTTGAACCATAATGACCTATCTTACCACAACTAAATTTTTTGAAAGGAAACCTACCTTTGTACTTTCTAGTACCCTCTTTCATTCTCCTCACAAAATTTGCTTCAACATCATCAAGATCCTCTTGATTTGATTTATCGATATTTTATGATTTCTCAGCCTTAAAAGTAGTCTCAACTTATCCATTATTTGGACCAAATTCTCTCATTTCAAAATTTGATAAAGCACCATACAAATGATCTCTAGAATATTTTCTTAATTCTTGAACTACCTCAATAACATGAACTTTATGGCTATAAGATTTAGGAAGAGTTCTCAACACCTTCTTTACCACTTGTTTTTCTTCAAGTTTTCCACCAAGACCTCTGATGGAATTGACAACTTCATCCACCTTCTGCATGTATCTTGTAATGTTTTAATCTCCAAACATCCATAGGTTCTCAAATATGATATTTAGATTTTGCATCTTAGCTTGCTTGACCTTATCATCTTCTTCATAAATACTTTCCAACTTTGTCTAAATATCTTTAGTAGATTTCAAATTCATAACTTTCACAAGTTCATTGTTAGAAAGACCACTTAAAAGAGCATACCTTGCTTTACCATTATTCTCATAGGCCTTGATCTCATCATCAGTACTTGGACCACCATTAGGCATAGTATATTCAATCTCAATAGAATTTCAAACTCCAAATCCATGAGATACTAGGAAACATTCCATCCTTGTCTTCTAGAAACCATAGTCCAATCCATCAAACAAAGGAGCATCTCTCTTGTGTGCCATCCCAGGTCTACCTCGAGAGGTTAAGCTTTCTTCCAAGGAACCTTGATCTAATACCAATTGTTGAATGCACAAGACAACTAAGAGGGGGGTGAATTAGTTGTACATTAAAACTTCAAAACCCTCATAAACATTCAAATCCACATAAATTTAATTAATCCTTATTATGTTAGAATGATTAGTATGAAAGAAAGTAACAAAAACCAAAACACATCAACACCATGCACAATAGAACACCAAATTTATGTGGAAAACCAAAGAAGGGAAAAACCATGGTGAGGATTATCTCACAATATAAATTAATTGCAACACCGAATACAAAAGGATCATTTCCAGAGGGATCACTACTCAAAAAAAAGAAGGGCTCATTGCCAATGGATCAATTCTAGATTACAAAAAAGAAGAAAAGAAGAATGTTACAAAGAAATCCATAGCCTTTCTAAAGTTTGTAGACACCTTCTGATCACTGCTTCCAATAGTATAACTCATTGAAGCTCATACTGCACTACACAAAATCACACTTCACAATTCTGCAACTCACATCATCCACTCTACACACTAATTGTTTGTAATAACCGATTCTAAATTATTACTTAAATAATATTATTGCAAATGACATATGAATATATTCAAATTAAAAGACATAACTAAGAAGCTATAGTTAATCATAACAATGCATGTCTAATTAAAATGAGTCAATATTTATATATTCATTTCAAAAGTCAATTATAATATCAAGTTTGACTTGGCTCTTAAGGCCACAAAGTCAATATAATGTACAACTTTTATATCAAGGTTACATCAAGGATGTACATTAGGTTTACATCATAAACTAAATAGTCTTGTATACATCTAAGGTTCCTCTTGATGCTTGCCTCCACTGGTGGATGAGGATATGGTTGAAGCACTTTATCACTCAACCATGAATCTTACGCTTCCTTTGAACTCATCCAACTTGAAGAATACCTGACCATGGACAAAAATTTTAGCAAGAGAACAATTTGCAAGGTGGAATCTGGTGTGTTCTGATACATCAACATGCATTTCTATCTACAAGTTAGAAAAGAGATTGAAAAATATATGCTAGGAATGGTAGAGAGTGTCATCACATTGTCCATACATACATAGTGAACTAAACTACTTGTCCAAGAATAATAATAAAGTTGCAACAAAAAATAATAGGTTTTGGTAAAACAAACCTATACTCTCTAAAATCCATCTTGGCACCCATTCTAAAAGGTAACTTTCAACGTCAAGTCATTTTATAGCAACTAACTACCCTCTAGCAGCATCTACCCTTAGGTGCTCTATTCTATGAGGTGTTGTCGTTCTATTCAATTATTAATTTAGAAATAAATCTAATGGAAACTGATCAAACATTATCCATCCATCGAAAGCACATGTCTCAATCAAGATTACTTTCATCGTATTAAGTATTCATTTAAGAATAAAGGAAAATAGGAAACAAAAGAAGGTATGTCACAAGTATGTGTATATATGTAGATGAAGGTCTACATTCATACACATATGTGTGCCTACTTAAGTTATGAATTTGAGCATACATTCTGAATTTAAAACTAATAGATCAAATTTCTATCACTCAAATAATATTTTATGATATCATATAGTCTATTAGTTTACATGAAGTAAGAATTTTAAGAACAAATTTGACTGAATAGTTTCCTACATATTTTTATGTCGTTTGTATCAACCATACTATGATAAAAAAATTGTTCTATTGTAATCACACAGTTACTATTTAACAAAATGATGTTGTCTATAGCTAAACAATCACAGTTTATAACAAAATAATGTTTACAAATGATCACATACTATTTATAATAGAATTTTTTTGTTTCCAACTAAACAATTATAAAACAATGTTGTTTTCATGTAATACATTTAATGTTTATAACAAAACAATACCTTTTTAGCTAAACAATTACAAAACAATGTTGTTTCAACTAAACAATTACAAAACAATGTTGTTTCAGCTAAATAATTATAGAACAATGTTGTTTCAAGCTAACAACTATATAACAATGTTGTTTCAAGCTAACAATTACAGAACAATGCTATTTCAAGCTAACAATTATAGAAAAATGTTGTTCCAAGCTAACAATTATAGAACAATGTTGTTTCAAGTAAAAAGTTAGTTTATAACAAAATAGTGTTGTTCACAACAAAACAATCACTATTTGCAATAGTACAATGTTGTTTACAACTAAACAGTTGCAATTTATAACAAAACGAGGTCGTTTACAACAAAACAATCACTATTTGCACCAATACAATGCTATTTACAGCTAAATAGTTACAATTCATAATGAAACGATGTAGTTTGCAATATTTTATAGTTACAACCCCAAGTTTTCATTGCTTCATTAATCCAAGCTTTTCATTCTAAATAGTTGCATATAAACTTTTAGGTAAAAAGGACAACCCAATGAAGCTATCATTAACTTTTGAAAGGTATATTTTTTTTTAAAAGCTTGAACGACATGCTAACCACTTATTAACAATGATAAAATGTTCAGAATCAAGAATAAATCTCTTCCAGGCCCAGGTTGAAAACCCTCATTCAATATTAACATACATACTCTTATCATTCCAAGAACAATCCATAGTTGTTGTTTGTTGTTCAATATAGGGCGGTCATGGCCATAGCCAAGAATGCTTACCCTCAGCTAGCAGGTATTCGTCCCAAGGATGTTTGGGTGTCATTCATAATGAATAATGGTTTACAACACTAAACATGCAAGAAAATTTAGAGAACAACTTAATCGTTCAACCTTTATCCTTTAAGGATTAGGTGACATGAAACCAACAATACCCCTACAACATAACAAATAATGGCAACTGCAAGGAAATAATGAAAAACCATATTGTAAAATGGGAGACATAATCCCACCATTTCTTACTAGGAAGAGGCATATGGAATAGTAAAGACAACCCATCGATACCTGATCAATGGTGATGGATTAACACCATAAAGGTGACCATCGAAAAGAATCTAACATGCAAAATAAAGTTGAATAATACTATTGTGTGGGATTTCACTATCTACCCTCAAGGGTGATGATGACTTAAGAGTCATTTTTCTCCACATTACAAGCTTATGGATTTCCCTTAAATCCTTGTGTTAATTAAAAGAAACATTCATAAGAGATACAAATGGGTGGTGACATCACCCCAACTCACAGCAAAGATAAAAGTAAACATGATTGGCTATCGATCCATTGTGTAGCTTGCACAGGACATAGTCAGCATGGAATAGGGGTGATATGGCCATGCTTACAACATCAACATCTATTAAATTTGATTCATACAATTTTGCATAAGGAAATCGATAACAATATTGTTTGGTTCTATAGAACCGACGACACAAAACTTCATACTGTACAATTTCAAATAGACAAAATGGTAAAAGAATGCAACATGCAATATAAAATCACCAAAATACCTTTGTATTTGTAAAATCCCTTCCTTTGGCTTTTTCCATGATTTCTCAACCAAAAACCCTGCGTTCACTGATTGTTTGAGTCGATAATGATCTCCAGAATAGCATCTTTCCTTGGTTTTTTTGTGTCTCCACCATCGACTGTTTTGAAAGATGATGGGCATAAATGTTCTTAGCAGCCCACTCTCATAATTTGAATATTGCCACACTACCAATGGCAGTCCACGACCCTCATGGGATTTCCTCATGATTTTCATTTAGATTCTAATAGTTCAATAATGAAAAAATCAATTTTCAAATTCAATATATATATATATATATATATATATATATATATATATATATATATATATATATATATATTTATATATGTGACATTCATTCACATTCACTTATATTTTTTCTTTGGTTTATATATATATATATATATTATAAATATATATGTATTTGCATATATACATACATGTATATATATATATTATTTGTTTGAAGAGGTTTATGTGTTTCATATACCAAAATTTAATTAAATAAAGAACTTTTATTTCATTTTGAGCATCAATATATTTTCACAAAAAGGGACTTTTACTTAATTCCAAATAAGGAAATTCTTATCCTTTTTAATCATACTTTAAAATACATACTTTCATTTTCTTCCAAATTCTCAAAACACAAAATTTCGGTAAAAAATTTAAACATGAAGTCATGGGTCTAACTTTTCTACAATCCATTCATTTTCAATCATTAGAACAATTCAAATCATGTAATTACGTTCTTCTATATATGCAAAAATTTCAAATACAAGTCATCAATCCATTTGTGGTGTGTGCACCCAAATTCCATCTAACTTACCATTCAATCCAGCTAAATGATCCTACTTCAACCATGTTCTCATCCTTCAACTTGTCACCCTACAACTACAAACACTTGCATTTGCCAAGATTCATCAGTAATGTTCAAATCACAATAATATATAGGATAATTCAAAAGATCACATTGTGAATGATGGTGAACTTCTTTCAATCTTTTCAAAAATATCAAAATTTCCATTAAACATATTGAATTTCCTCAATAATTCAATTTATCATATTATAATTAAAAATGCAATAAATTTGGGTTATGACATTCTCCATCAACACAACACTTATTTATACCTTCTTCAACCTTGAAATTATTCTTCAAGGTTGGCTATGCACCTCAACCATGTAAATTCAAATTATGTTGGCACTAAGCATTCCGTGGTGGAAAGGAATGAAAGCAAACCACACCACATCTTAACTTAGACCTAAATTATACATATACACCATGCCATGCTTCCACAATCACTGAAGCAAATCCATGATTAGTGTAAACACCCAAGGTTAGCCAAACATGTGTGAACAACATAACATTTAAGTACAAACTTCATCAAATCCAAAGATGACTCATAGACCACACACAACACTTAAACATAATCTAGAATATTCCACAAACACCCTAAAATCCAACAAATTCCTTCACAACAACCTTCACTTGAAGAATGTACACACCCAATACACTAAGACAACCTTCCATACACTATAACTCAAGAAACCACCTTACACAACACCAAACCACAAAAAAATCAACTATAAGTAGATACAAACCTTATCATCATAATTCCAAAAATGCAAGATGAAAAACCAAATTGTAGAGAAATGTAGAGCAAAACCATTTCTCCTAGACAACACTACAACACAGTTCACACACTGGTGAACACAACTTCTTTACAATGATCTAGACCAAGAAATTCTATATATATCATCTATGGGAAAATTTGACCAACACATCCAAGCTACACAAGTAGATCTTCAATGTAGAAGAAATGTGAAGCAAAACTAGAACACCACTTTGTATTCCAGAACACCTCTACAACACATTATTTCCTCTTTTATTCAAATTTTCTAAAAAGAACTTAGAAACCAAGCACTAGAGACATACACTCATCATCTTCAACACTTCCTCATCACCACTAAACCAACTGCAATACTATAACTCAACTACACTTCCATAAACAGATAGAAGCTTATCAAAGCATCACTAGAGGTTGACACCAGTAGCACATTACACAATTGGACCAACTTGGATTGGAAGACATATTGTTCCTCCAGAATTACGCTCTACATTATCATACGCCTTGATTGTGATGAATTGATTATTTAAATCAACATGGGTGTATCCCACCTATTTTATGAACGTACAAAGGTTCAGGGAAGAACCGTTATCTACCAAGACCCTCTATTTTATGTAGATTTACAAGGACCTCTAGATGGAGGGGACGATTATGATTAGTGTCAATGCAGGGCATGTTGCTTTGAAACTAATCAAAGCAACATCACAACTTCTCAACCATCACCAATTGACATTAATTACAACACAAACATAAGCTTGTTGACATCAATGACAACACCAACTACACATACTTGCAACACTATATTGTATTCTTCTTTGAAATGATGTTACTTATTTTAGTCACAAGATCATCTCAAAGAGGGGAAAAATGTAGACACCTAAAATAATATTTAATTAAATAAATACTTATTTAATTAATTAATTTAACCCTTTCCCCTTATCCTAATAATTAATTAAATAAATATTTATTATTTATTTAATTAATTTCCCCATTACCTTTAGCCACCACCTTTAATTAAATAAATCTACATTTATTTAATTAAATCTAACCTTTTTCCCACATTCCCCTAAAATCCCTAATTGCACATAAGTTAGTTTATCATTGATTAATTAACCTTATCCACTTCCTAACCCTCATTAACTCATTCTCCAACATTTAACTCTACCCAAGTTAATAAACCCATGGTTTATTAACTCAACCTAGCCTTATTAAATCAATTAATCCGCAATTAATTGATCTAACCCTTACACCTAATCATCATTACTATTTTCCTCTAATTTTAAATTCCCTTACCTCTCCTTAAACTTTCCACATGGTGACAATTTTCCTAGCCTATCCTCTACCCTTTTCTCACACATGTGTGAGATCTCACATACCCCTACTATCTCTTACACAAGCCACCCTATCTCTTACATCCTCCTACACAAATTTAATATCCCCCTTCCAAAGGTGTGCTGACACATGTGTGAGCACACCTCACTCTTACCCCCTTTCCCTCTTGTGACACTTGTCATAATGCTAATGCTTCACCTCAACCTTGATCCAAACCCTACTTATCAATCAATCCTAGCCATTCATCAAACAACTAACCTTTTCCCTTGGTTTCTACCATATCATTTATATAAATGAGAGGCCTCCCATCCCATTTTCATCACTTCTCATATGCTAATATTATGGTGCTAACATATTGAGCAACCACATCCACTATCAACACTTGAGAAAATCTACAAGACATGGGTGCATCTTGTGAGCCCAATCCATGAGGGATACTATGAAGGTATAATGTATTAGTGTTTATTTATCTTATGCATTTTATCTATTTTCCTTCATAAATCTATTTTACCTTCTTCAATAATAATAAATAATTATAAACATGAAACACCTTTTTCATGCATAAATATGAATTTGTTGATGTGTTATAAATTTGTAATTAGCTGAAATAATTTTGTAGATCTTCTACTTATTCTGCTCTTGAAATTGCACTAATTCCCTTTAGGATGCTCAAAGATATTCAAATTTCTTTTATAGACTTAGATGTTCAAATGGAGAGAAAGACTCATATTTATATGAGTTTCAACATATTTTATATTGACCATTATGATATGTTGTCAAAGGATTTTAGATTCATAAACATATTGAGGTCGATAATAAAACTTTAGATTTTCAACTTGATTAGGTGGGACAAGGGCATTGGGAACCCTAATCCATCCCTATTTATCTTTTCTTAAGTTCATTAAATAAATATTTAATTCAATTTCTTGGATTTAAAACAATTTCCCAAAAATAATAAGCATAATTAGGTATGCGCACTTAGGAGGGAGCCAAAAATAGTGTAAAACTGTTAAGGGTGACAATTTGTGATGCTACAAGAAGAAAAGTAGCAGTGTGGATGATGTGGCTATGATGATATTAAGGATTTATAATTTTGATGCAATGTGTAAGAATAAAAATTCAAAATAATAGAAGAAATAAACAATGGATATCACATCCCATTCTAAGAACAAATCAAACCTATGATAGAGGGTATTCTTTTTTGAGAATAATATTTTCTTGTGATTATGAATATGGTTGATTAAAAAATTATGTAAGATGTCTAAACATATACCTTCGATATGATGAATAATAAATGACCAAGATGAATAATTGGGATGATTAAGATTATCAAGATGACTAAGATTTTCAAAGATGGTTAAGATTGTCAAGACAATCAAGATTTTCAATTTTTCTATAAGAGAGGTAGATTTATCAATTTTGGATTAAGAAATTAATGGTTGTAATTAATTTAATTGATTTAGAAATTTTTATTTTTCTTTTAATTTTTTTAATTTAAAAACTAATTTGATTTCATCTCAAAATTGCTTGCATGACTTGATATGTGGAAGAGATTGAAATTTTATAATGAGTTAAATATGGAATGAGAGAGGGTAACTAATTAATTATTTATGTACAATTAATTAAATATGTGTACATGGATTATTCAGGAATTGATTGATCGATTATTTAATTATGAAGTGATGTTAATGGATTAAAATGAAACTAGTTAACATAATAAAATTAATTAATTGACATGGATTTAAATAATTTTTTTTAAATATTTAATGATAATGAAATGTGATGGGATACACAAAATCAATTAGTTAATATGTAGAATTAATGAATCAACATGGTGATATTTAAAGTGAATTAATAAGGATTAATGATGAAAGGTGGCAAAATTAGGGAGGCAAATCTAGAGAGGAAACAACTTCCTACACTAATCTTGAGAGGAGAATAATGCAAAAACAATTAGATCTTTAATAGTTACGAAAACTTAAAAAGAATAAACATAAATATCATGCATACCATGACAAGTGATTTATGTGGGGAAAACCCTTTCAGGAGAAAAACCCCACACTCCAAAAGCCGACCAATATATTATTTAGAAATCACAAAGATTACAATAAACTTGCAAATCAAGCTTCTCATAGGAGTATCAACACCAAAGATCAAGAGACAACATGACTGCTATCAGACTCTTAGAAAACATCACACTCTACAACAACTATAATACAATGCCCTCATAAAATATGGTTACATTCTAGGGAAAGACAAGCCAACAAAATATCTACCATTAGATCTAAAACCTAATAACAAATAGTCCATATTTACAATATATCATTATTTAATGTATGTTGGCCATTTTAGGAGTTTCCTGAAAAAATTACAATGCTTACATTTCTCTTTGTGCTACCAATGTATACACCTATCGATGTAACTAGGATATATATATATATATATAAACATCATATCAATAATAAACCTTATATAATTACAAGGTTGAGACACATTTTCCCAATAAATCTCCCACTTGTCGAACACCTTGCAAGAGAAACATGAGAGTATAAACACCATCTCTTTAATTGCTAGGGGTCAAAAGACCCATAGTCTCTTAACACCATTTGAACCTCTTTGTGCTCATAGGATTAGTTAAAGAATCAACAACATTCATCAAAGTATCTACCTTAATGAGATTCAACCTATCATCTTTGACCATATCTCTAACAAAATGATACTACACATCAATGTGGTTGGTCCTAGCATGAAATTTTGGGTTCTTAGCAAGACATATCACACTCTGACTGTCAAAAGAAATTGTCACTACACCTTGTTTTATTCCAATATCTAAACATAGTCTCTTAAGCCAAATGGCTTCTTTACAAGCATGAGTAGCTACCATATACCCTACTTCAGTAGTGGAAAAAGTAACCACAACCTGGTGCTTACTCATCCAACTAATTGCACTGCCAAATAAAGTAAACACATAAGCACTGGTGGATTTTCTTCTATCAACATCACCTGCTCAGTCTGAATCCACATAACCATGAATATCAAGGGAAATTTCATCTTTAGTCATATTACTATGATAACATAAGGAATAATCTGAGGTACCCCACAAATATCTGAATACTCTTTTAACTACATCCTAGTGAACTCTACCAGGATTATACATATATCTGGAAAGAACTCCCACTGCTTGGGCAATGTCTAGTCTAGTACAAACCATAGCATACATCAAACTTCCAACTGCACTCTAGTAAGGCACTTTTCTCATGTCTTCCATCTTTGATGGAGATGTTGGACAATCTAAAATAGATAACTTTTTTCTGACTAAAACAAGAACACACAATGGTCTACAATCCTACATATCAAACCTCTGTAAAATTTAGTTGACATACTTTCTTTGGCCAAGCCATAGATTTCAATTCACTCCATCTCTTTTAATTTCCATCCCAAGAATTTGTTTAGCTACACCAAGATCTTTAATTTCAAATTTAGCAACAAGTTGAGATTTCAGTTCTGAAATCATACCTTTCTTTTTACCAATAAATAACATATCATCAACATATAATGCAAGAAACAAGAAACAATCACCATTAGTTTTATAATAAACACAATGATCTGATTTAGAATGCTCAAATCCCAGACTAAAAACATATGTATAAAATTTATGGTACCACATCCTAAGACTCTGTTTTAGGCCATACAAATATTTCTTCAATTTGCAAACCAATTTACTTTTACCTTTCACCATGTAGTAGCTATGTCATATAAATTCCTCCTCCAAATCACCATGAAGGAAAGCATTTTTCATATCCATTTGCTCAACCTCTAAATCATAAGAAACAACAATAGAAAGAAAAAATCTAATGGATGTCATTTTTGCAATAGGAGAAAATATCTCACCATAATCAACACCCTCAAATTGAGAGTAACCCTTTGCAACCAATCTTGCTTTGTACTTCTCAATACCTCTATCCGAACCAATCTTTTTGTTGAACACCCATTTGCAACCAACAGGTTCTTGTCCTTTAGGAAATGGTAGAATATCCCATGTATCATTCTTTTTCAAAGATTTCATTTCTTCGTCCATAGCAATCTTCCAGGATTTTGCATCATTCATACCTCGTGCCTCTTCTACAAATCTAGGTTCATCCATGTTAGTATTAAAAGCAAAAATACATCTCCAATCATCAGTTGAATACCTTTCAGGTGGTTGTCTATGCATTATAGACCTATAGACAAGCTGAGTTGGAGGTTCTTCCTCCTCTTCTGAAGATCCAAAGCTAGATGAGCTCTCCTCAACTTCTTGTCTATCCTTAGGCCTCGATTCAGCTTTCTCAGGTGTAGAAGGAAATTGAATCACATCTTCTTTTTTACTTTTTTTGGCTGCAATATAATAGAAGAAGGCTTAATTTCTCTAAAACTAACACTTGTACTATGTATTACCTTTTGTGCAATAGGATCCCAAAGCTTGTACCCTTTCACACCATAACTATATATGATGAAGATACATTTCACAACCTTGTTCTGCAACTTTGTTCACTTCTCCTTTGGCACATGTCCATATGCCTCACAATGAAAAAATCTAAGATGTATTAATGAAGGATTGTGTCCCAACCATGCCTCTATAGGCATCTTATCAAAAAGAGCTAGTGTAGGAGACCTGTTAATCAAGTAACAGGAAATGGAAACAACTTCAACCATAAACCTTTGTTCTAGACTAGCACCACTTAACATACTCCTAGCCTTTTGCATTAGTGTCTTGTTCATTATTTCTACAACCCCATTATGTTGTGAATAATACAGAGTTGTCTTCAATCTATGAATACCACAATCTTTACGAAATCTATCAAAATTGTTAGAGAAAAATTTACTGCCATTATCAATCCTCAAACATTTTATTTTCTTTCTAGTCTGCAAATCAACCATTTCTTTAAAATCTTTAAGTTGAATGAAAACTTCAAATTTACTCTTTAGAATATATACCCATGTCCTTCTACTAAATAATCAATAAATGAAACATAATATGTGGATTTACCAATCGAAGGAACATCTACAAGACCAAACACAATAGAATGGATAATATCCAATACACCAAAATATTTATGAGAAATTGAGTAAAATTTAATGCGATTTTGATTTCTATAAATGCAATGCTCACACAAATAAAATTCAAGTTTACAACTAGACAGACCTTCAACAAGGTTTTTTATTTTTTAAGGTCCTTAGACCCTTTTCTCCAATGTGGCCAAGTCTTTGGTGCCATAACATAGTTTTCTCTATAGGTAACTTTGATTCAAAAGAAAGAGCACCCTTGGGTACCCAAAAGCCATGACCATTTGGTAAAAGTGAAACCCTCACTTCTTCCACAAACTTACTTTTCACATAAGTACTATTGCACTCAACAATGCATGCATCTAGCTTATACAATGTTCCATATATGACACATCCAGCAATCACCATAGCACCTTTGACTATCATGCATACTGCATCAAAAAATACTACCCATACACCTACATCTATTAGTTTTCTCATAGATAACAAATTTCGTGCTAAACCAAGGATATGCAACACACCATTAATCCTTTTTATTCTACCATCAGAAACCTGATTTTAACTTTACCACGACTAACAATGTCTAAATGAGAATCATTTCCCAAGTACACCTTACCTCTATCAAATTCTTCATATTCAAAAAACCAATGTCTATTAAAGGCCATATGAAAAGATGCACCTGAGTTAATTAACCACACATCATTACCTGCACGAGTTGCCAAAGATGCAATGAATGTGTCACCATATTCCTTCTCTGACTTGGAATCAGAATCAAATCTCTTCTTTTTCTTCTTATTTTCTTCTTTTCATTCCTTATGAACATGTCTAGGCTTACCGTAGTTCCAAAAAATAACTTTTGACTTTCTAGGAGATTTAGATCTCCCCTTGGACTTGGGTTTATCATGCTTCTCATTATTCTTTCCTTTTTCCTTAGGTCTTCCATGAAAATTTAAGGCCTCCTTGGTAGTGATGGATAACTTCCTCCTCATCTCTTTAGAAAGTAAAGAACCCATCACATCTTCAATATTTAATATAACATAAGTACTCCCAATAGCCATAACAAGAGAATCCCATGAATCAAGCAAAGAACAAAGCAGGATCTAACATTTCTCTTCCTCATCCATTTTGACACCAATTGATGCCAATTGAGCCACCAACATATTGAATGCTTCCAAGTGGTTTGTGATTTGTCCACCCTCTTCCATTCTCAAGGAATACAATTTCTTCCTCAAGAAAATTGTGTTCACTAAAGATTTGGCTTGATACATCTCACCAAGTTTCTTCCATAGTTTCTGTATAGAGGTCTCCTCATGGACATTGATTAAAATAGAGTATTCCAAAAAAAGTCTTATTAGACCCTTGGCTTTATGGTCCATAACATCATATTGAGTAGCCTGAGTAGGATCTGCAAGCCTTGAAGCATTTTCATCAACAACATCCCATAGATCTTGATCTATCAACAAATCCTCCATCTTTAGCTTCCACATCTCAAAATTATTTCTAAAAAATTTCTCCACATCTATTCTCCCTGATGAAATTTCCATCTAAAAATTCTTGGAACAAGATCACAAAGTGTCTTTTGCACAAGCTCCCACTCAAATCTAGATTAGTTCAAAAAACTCAACAACCCACAACTAAAACCAAAGGTGATCAAGTTGATACTACTTGTAAGGAAGATAAGGTAGCAAAACAACTTCCTACACTAATCTTGAGAGGAGAAAAATGTAAAAAAACATATATCTTTAATACTTACAAAAAATTAAAAAGAATAAACATAAATATCATGCATACCACGACACAATGATTTACATGGGGAAACCCTTTCAGGAGAAAAACCCCACACTTCAAAAGCTGCCCAATATATTATTCAAAAATCACGAAGATTACAACATACTTGCAGAGCAAGCTTCTCACTGGAGTATCACCATCGAAGATCAAGAGACAACATAGCTGCTATCATTCTCTTAGAAAACATCACACTCTACAACAACTGTAATACAACGCCCTCATAAAATAGGGTTACATTCTAGGGAAGGACATGCCAACAAAATATCTACCATTAGATCTAGAACCTAATAACAAATGGTCCAGATTTATAATATATCATTATTTAATGTATGCCATCCATTTTAGGATTTTCGTGAAAAATTTAACATGCTCACATTTTACTCTGTACTACCAATATATACACTTATCGGTGTAACTAGTATATATATATACACATCCTATCGACAATAAACCTTATATAATTGTAAGGTTGAGACACATTTTCCCAACACACTCAATTTGACCTACATATTAGTGGGGTTTGGAGTATCTATGAGAGGGTCCGACCCCTATTCATCTTGATCTTGACATTCTTCTTTACAATACAATAAAATTATAAGAGTGAACAAAGAATTTTTTTTTGGAATCAAGACAACTAGAAGTTCTAACAATAGGAAACCCAAAAGTTCCCCCCATGGGAGGTGGATAGGCAGAGAATGAATGAGTAGGCCATGACCAAATCCATTTTCAATTATCTCCTTTGGCAATCAGAGGAGAAGCCTATGAATGAGCAACATAGTTGCCATAAATAGAAATGCTTTTCTCTTTTTGGTGTCTTTGAGGAGGTGAGTGGTCCTGGGAAGAGGAGGGAGATGAGAGGACTCTACCCATAGAATAAGGGGCATTTCCATAGTGGTCGAGAAGAAACTATAGGCGATCCACTTCTAGTGTAACTTTATAAGCTTACACTTAGATTTGGAATAACACATTAGAACAAATAATTACTTTAGAAAAAAGAAAAATGTATTGAGCAATAGAGAAATTAGCAAAAATTGTATAATTTTTTTTATCTTTCTATATGTTGAAAATAATATCCACCTTTAAAACATGTCAAATCTAGTTGAATTTGTGAGGGGTACAAAGCCAATACCCTAGAAGAACATATGCGAGGAGAAAGCGATGATGGTCTACTCCACCTAATACCCACACATAACAAAAAAAAGCATTAACATAGAAAAAACAGGAAGGAAAACAACCCACATTCAATTTCATTCATAAAATGGAATTAAATTCAAAAATTACAATGTTACAACCACATTATCTTGTCTCACTACAAAGAAAATCAACTCTCTAAAAATAATCTACAATTTAGAGCCACAATCTACACTAATGGAGCTACCTCTTATAACCTTTACTCAACCCTTTATTTGACACCAATAAATGCCTTAGAATATTCTGGAACATGTAATTCCCCATTTTTTTTGGTGCCCAAAATTCTAGCCATTCATTTTCCCACCCAGAAAGATATTTCAATTGAAATTCACATTTTGGTGGCAAACTTCTTGGAGCCATAACTTTTGACTCAAGCAACCAAATTACTATTAAAGTATATCATTGGAAAGCTCATGAAGAGATGTATAATCCCAAAATATTTGAAGTTTATTTTTTCCACTTTACATGTTTTTATGAGGCTTCTAAGGAATTAAGTTTTGAGTTTTAAACTTTATTTGAGGAATTTCTTAGGACAAATAATATCTCCAAAATGGTATAGGATATTGAGATGATTCTTTCACTACTAAATTCATTTTTCAATTCCTCTCCTCGAGGTAAATTTTTTAGGTCCATACATTGCCCATTTAGGTTGACTTACTAAAAATAGTATGTGACTATTTTTGGTCTTTTTATACTTTTGAATATATTACACCCCTTAAGTGTTATCATGAGACCTAAAACAACTAAATAAAATACGATTTTTATGGGTGATGCAAGATTTCCCCTACATTGCTAGATGCTCCTACATTAGAAAGGCTCTAGTTAGAATTCTTGAAAAAAGCATGAATCAAGGTCCAAAGTTTTTGGGATCTAGGAAAAAATAAAAGAGATGCTTAAAAGAATTTAATTTTCCATAGAAAGGGAAACACGTATCTCATATGCCCAAATGAGAAAGTATTGAGCCCACATGAAGGCCTAGAAAAAATAGGATAGGAAAAATGAGCCAATTTCAATTCTAAAACTATCAACCATATGGTGTGAAATTGGTGTTTCCATACAAAAGTTGGCAATTACGAGTGCCATCTCTAGTTTAAAGTTGAAACCATGGGAAAATGGGGAGAGACCCAATGATATTCATGTTGGGACTTATAATTACAAAAGGAGGTGTTTGGACCCCACTTCCAATATTTCCACTAAGACATAGAGAAATGAAATCTAATTTTTTGAACCATATTAGCCAAAATTGTCCCCATGATTGTATCAAAAGTTTCACAATCCTAGTTAGAAAGATAAAAAATAGCCTTAGTTTCATTCCATGACATGAGAATTATAAATTTTTTGGAGAATAAATATTGTAGACATTGAATTTCTTGTGAATCTTAGGACTTACATTAAAGAACATCTAGCCAAAGGGAAACCTTGATCTTGAAGAATGGGGGACCGCTAGATATTTTACTAGTTGATGGAAATAACATCACAAAATTATAACCATTCTAGAAAAATAAGGTTTCATGGCTTCCCAAGCTCTTCAAATTATCTTAACAACACATGTTCCTTGAATCTAAACTTCATTCTTTATGGTGAGAAGGGTTTGAAAACCAATCCTCTTCCAAGTAGGTTGTCCAACCAAATATATAGAGGAGATGCAATGTCAAACTAGGCTTTTCCAAACTTCATCTCTAGTGAGGTAATAGATAAATCCATTTGACACAAAGTGTGAAACCTTTCCATTGTGTGGATAAAAGTCTTAACCCCCCAAAATCACAAGGGAGATAATATAATTCCTAGGCAACCCTATGAAAACCATTATGGTTTTATGAGGGAGCCCAAATAAAATCATAGAGAAGGTTATCCAACTTAATGTAAGAGGATTTAAAAGGATCCCAACATGAATAATAATAAATATGGGTCTCTGCAAGAATATTGAGTTAGAAACACAGGACAAATAAGAGGGGGGGTGAATCAGTTGTACATTAAAATCATCAAACCATCATTAATCCTTAAATCCTTATTAGCCTTCAAACCCTTATTAAGCACCTATAGAAAGTAAACACATAAAACATAAACACAACAAAAATCATACACAAGAGAACACCAGATTTATGTGGAAAACCCTAATCAGGAAAAAACCATGGTGAGGATTAACTCACATATATATGAATAACAACAACGAATATAATGGGCTCACTTCCTAGAAGAGAAGAATGGCTCACTGCCAAGGGCCCACTACCCAAGTGACTCACTATCCGAAATAGAAGAGAATAAAATAATATTACAAGGAGGTTCACTTCCTCAGAGCAACAAGAAGATCCACCACAACAACTCTACACCATCTGCAACCTTCATCTCACTACCTCCAGCAACTTTAGGTTCACTAAAAATTTAGACACCTTTTGCTCATTGCATATGGTAGCCTTAGAAATTTAAGCTCACACTTAGATCGCCACACTTGATCACATTCACAACTCACTTCACATATACCACATCTCCAACAATTGAACTTGATTATATATCCTCTAGACCTTAAACAATCTTGTTTAGGTTGGCCTCAATGAAACATATGCACCTCAAACATGCAACCAACAAATAGGTTAGCACAAAACACTTATGTAGTGGAAAGAAGTGAAGGTGAACCACACTAAGGGTTAACTAGGATCCAAAATCACACCAAATTGCTTCACCATGCTTCCACAAACCATTAAGCACATCCACAAGTGACACTAACATGCTAGGTCATCCAAACTTACATTAAAACTACCAAACAATCAATTCACTCTTCACTAGGTCCGAAAACATCCTACGGACCATAAAGAAACATCACACAACATCCAAAAATATTTTGCAATACCGCCATATCCACCTACAACTGAGAATACTTAGCATCTTGTGCAACCAACCACACTACCACAGGCATACAACTCACCAACCAACATTGCAAAACACCTAAATACAATACTCCAAGGGAAGGTAAGATAGGAAATATTAGAATGTTCTCAAATCTACAAGACAAGAAACCTTAATGTGGAGAAATGTGAAGCAACTCCATTTGTCCCAGACAACCTTCTTCATAGGAAAACATATTTTCAAATACAAATTAAACTGTCACATGATCCAAAACCTGAAACTCTAGATATAACACCTTTGAAAACCTTTGATCATCTTAGCCAAACCACACAAGCACATCTTCAACCATGAAGAAATGTGGAGCACAATGCAAAACACAAATAAAACATCTTATACACTCTCTTATTCCATTTTTCTCAAAAGCACTTGGAAACCAAGTGAACCAGCTAAATCAACAACATCACAAATACCTTCTCATCACAACCACACTCTGCAACACCAATAATCTCTCCATCTACAACACATTCTCAACATCAAACTAGATGTTAGCATAGGTTGACATCAATGACAACACTAAAGACAACATAGTGCAACAATCTCCCTATTGACATCAATGACAACACAGATCTTTGAGAATATCCCCCTTTGTTATTGATGGCAACACAAGCTCTAAAAAATCATCAAGAAAAAAAGCAACCTTGTGATGGAAACACTATATCAGAAAATCAACCCTGCATCAAGTAGTACTCCCCCTTGGTAATTTCTTACATTTATGTCTTCAGTCTTCTCTCCCCCTTTAAAATCAATACTTTCCTTGTGGTTTTTAGATTTCACTCTCCCTATTTTTCATATTTCTCTCCCCCTTTGACATCAATGGCAAAGGGAAACACCTGCAAGAAACTCTCTCTCACTTACTTTCTCTCCACTACTCTCTCTTCACTACTCTCTCCCCCTTAGGGGCACAAGATATGCTCCCCTTGACTGTACCAACCAAAGACACCACTACATACTCCCTACTACACCCTTAATATTGGTGTACATCGGGTTATAAATAGTCATGTTGTAGCTATATTAACTCTTAATTAGGTCATATTATCATTATTATATTTTTATTTAGTTATTTAGGTTAGCCTAAGGCTTATATAGGGCTATCTAGGTCGGCCTAGGTGATATCCTAGGCATAAATAGGTGTATATAGGAGGTAGTTAGTCCTATTTCATCATCATATTGTGAATTGTGTTCTTGTTGGAGATATTTGGAGGTTTCCCCTAAAAGGGGCTTGTTATTCTTAGTTATTATCAAGTATTTTCAACATCTCATATCATATTCTTCTATTATGCAAGTTATTTCATTACAAGTGGTATCAAAGCATGGTCTTGGCATCGTAGATGCAAAGCGTCTTCTTAATATTGGAGGTCATTTTGGAAGGCGCATATCTTTCATATTTTGGAACATTTTTTTCTGATTTTAAAAGGGTTTTTTTAAGACCATATTAAAGAAGTTGTATTCCATATTTTAGAGGAATTGGAGTATAATTGAGTGAACTATTTCATAATTAGGGTTTCTAAATAATTTATTTGGAAGGTGCATATCTCTCACATCCTATGGAATTGGAGCCTAATTTCTATTTGGTTTTTGAAAACATAATAGAGAAGCCTACAGTAGAAAAAATTGGATAAACTGAAGTAGAAGTAAGAGAGTTATTGCAAAACTAGGTTTTCCAAAAAAATTGCTCTCAACACTATAAATCTACTAATTTCTTGGATTTTTTTTGGGTAAGTGGTATCTTGGCCCTAGTAAGTTACAATATTTTTTTTAGAGAATTTAAGTTTCTTTTTTGTGATTTATTGCAAACTTATTAGTTTCCATCATGATGAGGCCTACAACAAGGGGCAAAAAGAGTGTTGTCACACTGGGAAAATCCCTTGATAAGGATGGGGTAACAATAGAGGATATTAATCCCAATGAGGAAATAATTAAGGTCAAGGAAGACATTTCCTCAATGAAGATGGATATGTGTGGCCTACGAGGAGATATATCGGGCATACGAAGCATGCTAAGCACCTATATGAATGAACCAAGAAAGGAGGTCTCAAGAAACAAAGGTGAATCTTCCAGGTCAGCTACTCTTGACCCAAATTTTAATGCTCCTATGGGATCTAAGAATCTGATACGAAAGGTGGATATGTGCAAGTTTGATGGAAATGATCCTGTAACATGGATAAACCAAATGGAGAATTTTTTTGAAGTCCATCAAGTCCCAAATGGACAAAAGTTCATGATAGCTTCCCTATATCTAGAACCAAATCAATTCATTTGGTATCGTTGGATTTGTACTCATTGAAAGAAAAAGTTTCTCATCGTCTCATGGTCACTTTTTACAAAGGAACTCCAAGAATAATATAGCAACAGTGTGACAGACAACTTCTTTAGCCAGCTAGCTAAACTTCAACAAATGAGATTAGTTAAGGATTATATTTAGTGATTCCAAAATCTTTCCTTAAGAGTGGATACAATTACAGGGGAGAACTTGAATGATTTTTTCTTAGGTGGTCTCAAGGATCACATTCAACATAAGGTATGCATGTTTAGTCCTAGTTCTATCTCTGAGTCTTTTGTCTTAGCAAGGAGGTTAGAGGAAAAGTATTTGATTCCATGAAAGAAAGGGGCTAATGTGATAAGAGATAAAGGATATTCAACACCTTTGCTTCCTCAACCTACTAGGTTGACCCCACAACAAATTGAGGAGAAGAGAGAAAAAGGGTTATATTTCAATTGTGATGGAAAACCTGGTAGGGGACATAAATGTAGTGAAAATAAATTGTTCTCTATTGAAGGTCCAACTGAGGAAGACAAGGATGAACCAATATTAGAATGTGAAAGGGAGTCAAATGAGGAACCACATGATTCCCAACCAATCATTTATTTTCATGTACTTTCAGGTTTTAGTGTTCCTCAAACTCTCAAGGTAGTTGGTTACTTAAAGAAGCCAAAGGCAATAGTTTTGATTGATTTAAGTAGTAATCATAATTTCATCAACAAAAATTTGGCTACTCATTTAAATTGTTTTATATATATCCATCTCAAAAAAATTAGGTCTTGATTGTAGATGGTGGTACTATTAGCTACTCTGGAAAATTCCATAGCATTAAGTTATCAATGGGATATTATCATCTTGATAGCCCAATGTATGCTATCTCCATGGGTGCAACAAATATTATTTTGGGAGTACAATGGCTTACTACATTGGGAACAATTGAGATGAACTTCCAAGAGCTATTCATGAAATTTCAATCAGAAGGAAAGGTAATAGAGCTAAGGGGATTGAAGGAAAAGTCCCCACAAATGGTAAGCTCTCATCAAATGCAAAATTTTCTTAAGAAAGGATTTGATGGATTTGTGGCCCAGTTATGTTCATTATAAGTCTCTAAATCTAATGCTCCTACTCATCCATATTTACAATCAATAGTTGATTGTCACTTAGTGGTTTTTGGAGATATGCCTAAAGGGCTTCCTCCTAAGAGGGATCATGATCATGCAATAAAACTAGTTCTAGGGATCCAGACACCCAACATTAGGCCTTATAAGTACCCACATATACAAAAAAGTGAGATATAAAAAATTTTTGAGGAGATGCTAGAGGCAGGAATTATCAGGCATAGCCAAAGTGCTTAATCCTTTCCTATGGTGATGGTACGTAAGAAGGATGAAACTTGGTGCATGTGTCCAAACTATAGAGTGCTCAACATGTACACCATGTTAGCTCTCAAAAACGTAGGTAAAGGGTACCTCAAGAGGCTGCCAATCTCTTGATAAGTTTTAGGGTAACAAACAAGGCTGAATGGCTTGAACCTTCTACTCTTTAGGTGCTGCTAGACCTAGGTGGGTGTACCTATATGAATTGGGTAGACTTGGCTTTTGATCTTCTCTTCTTCCAGTAATTTGTCCACGATGGCAGATGGAAATGGACAAATAAAATTAAATTTGGTATAAATTGTATACAATATTCAAAGCTAAATCCTAATATGCTCAATTAACATATGTAAAGAAAATGAATGAATCTAAATGGTGAAATGCAGAGACTGGTGCCTTATTGGGTATGCAGAGTCAAATGAAATAGCAATGAGCAACCTCTTTCTGGAAAACACTCAAATTGTTGGCATATGTTTTGTTTATAACTTGTATAAACATGCAAGATTGTGATTGCTAAGTTCTTCTTAATAATCCAAATGAATTTCCCTAATTACTGTGATCAACCAAAAGGATTTAATCTTTCCTTGAAAGAACCAATCAATTAACCACATAGATACAACAAATGTGCACTGACAAATTGAATATAAACTTGTTATACCATTTTAAACAACCAGAAAGCATCAATCTTGGAGATAAATTAGTAATACTTTCGATAATCACAACAGACAATTGACACCATAAATAGGTAGCCGCATCAACTGATTTTCATTGATATCTCCATTTTGAAATCATACATCATAGTCTTTGTTCTGAGAATTTTATTCTATTGGATCCATTTCTATTCTACCTACTATATCTAATCTCTATCTCATCATCTCCAATATTATAATCAGAAAAGAACATTTATACACCAATATTTGAAAAGACACGCTTCACATTCCAACATTGGCACTCAATTGTATTCGGGCTCTACAAATCATCTCTGAGACATTCACCGAGATGTCCCGTAGTTATGCTGAAGAAAAATGTATCGCCAAAAGTCATCCTTTTGTCCATCACTATAATGTCATGTCATCTTATTGACACTTTGAGTCTCACCGACGAATGTCCATTCGCCTCATTCGCTTCACCGTGACCTTTTAGAGACGGGGAGATGTTCCAAAGATGATACTTCGTCATATCGAAAGTTGTCCCTCCATTCTGTGTGTCATTGAGACAATTCTGAGTCGAGGAGATGTCCCACAAATCAGCTATGTCTCACCAAGATGTGCTCTTTTGTTATGTTTGATTCACCGTGACCCTTCAGAGTCGAGGAGACATCCCATAGATCACACTGCGTCTTACCAAGATGCACCTCGTGGTAATTTTTTGGTCACTGAAACATAACCACCTTTTCGCCGATGAAATTGATCCTATTGATGAAATAAATTTCATCGACAAGACTATGAATCTTTGAAAAGACTCATACTAATTCCAAATGTCTCGCTGAACCCGTTCCTCCTCCAGATTACTCTATTCAATGAGACTCCCCGAAGTATTCTATCGACATGACTTATAGGTCGGTAGGACTACATGACTTCCTCTCGACAGTTCTTTGATATAATCCCTCTGCTATGTTGGCAAGACCAAACACCTTCGGTAAGACCTTACTCCGATGCACTTTAGTCTTACCAATATGCATATCCTCATCGCCGGTTGGTAAGACAAATCCAAACTTGCTAAGACCTCATCTCGAATACCTTTAGCTTGGCCAGTATACTTCCACGTGCATCGGTCGGCGAGACATAATGTATTCACTATGACTTCACTTTGATGATGAATCTCCTGCCGATGTGTTCTTTCTCCTGCACTGGTCGGTGAGAGACAACCCATTCGGTGAGACCTCACCCCAGTGAAATCATTCTTGCTGATATGAAACTTCCTCTTGCCAATGCATATCTTTATCGGTGTGACATTTGAGTTAGCAAGACTATGTAGGTTCCTCTTGATAGCCATCTGATGGAATACTTTTGCGCTTTATCGGCAAGACCCAATGCTTTCGATAAGACATTACTCCGATAGTCTTTTGTTTGGACGATACATCATTCCATGTGCTGGTCGGTGAGACAAAATACGATCGGTAAGACCTTGTGTGGATGATAGCCTCCATTGCCGATGGATGAATTTTCTCCTGTCACCAAGACAATGATTTATGTCTTGCCGAAATGTTGCCTGTAGATAATCCTAATTGGTGTGACATCCCTGAGGTCTTGTCGATAATCTGCAACAAATGTATATTAGCAAAAAATGCAATATGGATCAAGGAGACCTTTATTTCTCATGTTGATATGGACTACAATGTGAAATACTCAGACTTGGATGGATTTCATGTGATAAGAATGGGAAGAATGTGAGAAAAATATTATGAAGAGAGGCCCTGAGCACATGGTGAGGACTCGATTAGAAACTTAGGGATATGAAAAACTTGTGAAATTATTAAGAATTTTTATAGTTCTAATAGTGGCTCTGCCTGGGGATGAATGATTGTGAGATCATTGCAAGGATATAGATTTCTGGGTGAGTAGACCAGACTCAAGGTGATGGATCAAGTGAGCAAGATGGAATGAATGGAAATGAAAGTGACCCTATACTACTGTACATGGAAAAATTTATTTTGAAAGAAGGAAAATCAAGATTGTCCATGTACTGGCAAGTCCTGTTCCTTTTATTTCCTAGACTACTGTGCATGGAAGATAGAATTTTGAGAGGATTGCTAAGAATTGTCCATGCACTGGCAATCCTTGATCCTCTGTATTGTTTCAAGAGAAAAAATGTTTTAGAAATTTTCCATGTATAGGCAATTCCTGATCTTCACCAACCATATTCTATAGATAGTATGAATCTTTACCTTTCTTTCCAACAACAATAAAAGGTCCCAGCCATAAAGCTTCAAACTTCCCATGCTTGCCCTTCTCCTGGCACCTTGTGTTCCACATCAATACCAAATCACTTTCTCCAAATTTTCTATCCTTCACCTTTTTATCAAATAGATACTTCATTTGGGTTTGTAACTTCATGTTTTGGTTTTGGGCAACTCTCCTTATTTCATCAAGTTCAGCTAGTGGCTCCATTCTTTCCTCCATAGGTTCTGGAATATCCAAATCTTCCTGAAGGACAAACTTGTAGACTGGTAACAAATTTTGCAAAGGCACCCTGGCTTTTGTTCCATATACTAACTCAAATGGGGACTTTCCAATTGCCTTTTTTACAGTGATTCTATCAGCCCAAACAACAAATCTCAATTTTGAATCCTAAGCCTTCTTGTCCTAACCTAACATCCTCCTTATAATCTTCAGAAGAATTTTATTACTAGATTATGTTTGACCATTGGCTTGTGGATTGTAAGGAGCTGCATAAGAAATGGTAATACCATATGTGCTACAAAAGTTTCTAAATTCATCTGATCTGAAACACATCCCATTGTCAGTAATCAGTCTTAGTGGTGCACCGAATTTGGTAATAGTATTCTCCATTAGACAATTTGTCACCACTTTACTTGTAGCCTGTTTGGTTGGGATTGCTTCAACCCATTTGGTAAAATAATCAGTGGCCACCAGTATCCACCTATGTCCACCACTTGATTTTTCTTGTATCTCTCCAATGAAATCAATTCCCCATTTATGAAAAGGGGCATCATCCTGCAAGGGTTGAAGTGGAAAAGCTCCCTCATACTTCAGTTTTTCAAAGAATTTTTGGCAAGCCTCACATTTTCTTACAAATGTAAAAGAGTCATTAAAAACTCTTGGCCAGTAATAACCTACCCTGAGGATTTTATGCCCAGTTGTCTTTGCTGAGTAATGCCCTCCACAAACCCCTTCATGCATTTCACTTAAGACATTCCTGGCTTGTGATTCATCCATACATAACAATAATATACCATCCCTATTCTTCCAAAACAGATCTCCATCCATGAAGACGTACTTAGATGCCTGCAACTTCAATGTTCTTTTCTAGCTGTCACTAATTCCTCTAGACACTTCATGTATTTAAGATAATGCATGATATATGTATACCATGGAGTATGCTCAATGCTCACAATTGTAGTATCTTCTTCTACATTACAAAGTTGGTTTGCCTCAATATTCGCTTCTGCCATCAACCTAGCCAAGCCCTGACCTCTTGCCAGTTTAGTAATTTGTATCTCTGTGTCAAACTCTTGGATTTTGTTAATCCATCTGCATCTTTTTCATGTCACTTCAAACTATGTCAGAATATCCTTAACAGCTACATGAGGAAAATAAGCAACCACCTTTGCTCCAACAAAATATGGCCTGAAAGCTTTATAGCTTTTACTAATGCAAATGCCTGTTTTTCCATTATGTCATATTTTAATTCAGACCCCTGTAATGACTTACTAAAGAAAGACACAGGCTGTTCATAACCATCCTCATTCTTCTGTAACATAACAGCAGCAATAGTGTGCATTGAGGCAAATGAAAATATCTAAAAAGGTTTTGCAAAATTTAGAGACTTAAGGACAGGGGCCTCCTTGATGGCCCTTTTTATGGATACAAAAGCTTCCAAGGCCTCTGCAGTCCATTCTACCTTTTGTCCTTTCTTCAACATCTTTGATATGGGTTTAATGATCTCAACAAAGTTAGAAACAAATATCCTAACAAAATTAATCTATCCAAAGAATGACTATATAGCCTTGATAGTTTTAGGAACAGGAATTTTATCAATGGCCTCAACCCTCTCAGGATCTATCTTAATCCCTTCTTTTGAAACAATATGTCCCAAGAACTTACCTTTTGTGACTGCAAAATGACGCTTCTTAGGGTTCAAGCTGATACCATACTCTAAGGCTTTAATAAATACCTTCTCTAGATATTGAACATGATCTTTAGTCTTCTTTGAATAAGCAGTCAGATCATCCTGATACACCACCATGATAGCATTGATCAAATCTACAAATTCTACATCCATAGCTCTTTGGAAGGTTTCTCCTACGTTTATAAGACCAAATGGAATTCTTAGATAAATATATGTCCCCCAAGGAGTTGTAAAGGCCGCGTTATATTGCTTAGATTCCTTGACCTTGACCTGGTTATACCCTGAAAGTCCATCCATCACAGACAATAGTTCGCGCCCTGTTACCTTATGCAATATAGCCTCCATATTGGGTAGAGGATAATTATCTTTGAGGGATGCCATGTTTAGATTTCTGAAGTCTACACACAGCCTGATATCTCCATTTTTCTTTCTCATAGGGACCAAGTTTGAGACCCACGTTGAATGTCTAATTGGTTTAATGATTCCACCATCTCTGAGCTTTGCCAATTCTTCTTGCATTTTAGGCTCCAATGTTGGATTTATGGGTCTTTGCTTTTGTCTGAATGGCCTAGCATTTGGCTTCAATGGTATTTCATGCTGGAATAGATCTTCCCTGTATGCTTTTAAATCTTCATAAGACCAAGCAAACACATGTTTATATTTTCTAGGAAGCTCTATCAACATTCTTCTAATTGTAGGGCTTATCTTCTTCCCTATGTACACCTTTTTGGTGTCATCTCAGTCCCCAAGTTAATCTCTTCAATATCCTCCCTATTTATTGGTGCTTGCTTTATGAGGGATCGATCATTTCTATCATACACTCTCTCCAATGCAACTAAGCCCTTAGGAAGCTTATTTGTTTTAAGCTGTAAGATCTCCTTCCCAAATACTGTTTGCTTCCCATCCACTTCTTCAACAAAAGTGTTGAAATCAATCTCCTGGGCTTCATATTGATCTATACAGTGGAGGAATTTCAAAAGGTTAGTATCATCATTAAAGACCTGCCAACTATATATGTTATCGGGCACTACAGGCCTTGTCTTGAACTCAATCTGTGACACTCCAGCCAATGTAATATCATCTCTTTTTAGCACCACATTTGCCAAAAAAATGCCATTATGTTCTTTGACCTATCAATCCACTCAATTGAGAATGCATCAAACAACTCAATTGTGTCCCATACAACATTCCTACATTGTTTCAGTCTTTTATGTTTTGCTGCATACTTGGACTTAATTTGTGAAACAACCAACTCAGAATCCCCTAGGACAGTCAGCAACTTGATTTTATGTTTCACAGCTATATTCAAACCTGTTATTAAAGCTTCATATTCTGCCACATTGTTTTTACATTCAAATGTTAACATGAATGAATACTTAAATGTAATACCTTCAGGTGAAACAAAGACAAACCCAGCTTCATTACCTTCTTGGCTACATGATCCATTGAAATACATTTTCCAAACTTTATTGCAATTTTGTGCCACATGCTTTTCAATTGGATCACTATTGGTTAATTCTGGTTGGGCTGGTTCTATCTTAAAACTCCCAAAATCAACATCACAAAAACAATTGGTTTGATCTTGTGGTACACAGTCAACAACCTGATTCATCCTTGGCTCCCTATACAACTTCACTTCCTGACCATTTACTAGAATTGTTGTATAAGATAAATCAAACTAGACATTTCCACCAACAGTCATCGTCCATTGTCTTGATAAAAGAATTCCAAACTAAGGAGGGGTGTCAATTACTGTTATATCAATATTATATGCCACCTGAGGATAAGCAGCTAACTTGACTTCCACATCTTTCAGTATACCCACCATAGGAATAGGTTTGTTATCCATTGCATAGCACTTCCCTTTAGTAGTATCCACCAACATACCAAGCTATTTCCTAACTCCTATTGGCATAATATTCATGGAAACACCAGAATCTATCATGCAGTTCCTTAACAATTTGTTATTTATTAGTAATGTAGTGAAAAAAGGATCAACTAGTGAAGGATTTAACACTGAGTTACTAAGGCACACTTCTGGGATATTTATTTTCTCTTGCTTATTTTTAGCAGCCATATTACTTTCAAAATTTATATGTTTTTCATTTCCATTTGTTATTAATTGAACAACACTATCTTTGTATTCCTTAATTCTCATCATCTCAAGTAGTGGCACAGACATTTTTACCTAAGATAAAGCCCGAGTGAAGTCAAAAGAAGAACCCTCAGCTTTAATCATTTTCTTTTGTTCTAATGTTTCTCCTTTGTTCTCTTCTTTTTCTTTTTTACTTGGCTGATCAGTCTTTTGCATTTCTTTATGTAATTCCTTTACTTCCTCCTTTTGGACAGGCTTCTGTTCGCTTTTATCATTTTTTTTGTTTTTTGTTTTCTTCGAAGCTCCTTGTGTCACTTTTTGATTCTTCATAAAGATTCCTCTAGGGACACCTTCCTTCTCATTCACTATCCTATTTCTCAACCAATACTTACTCTTTGCTTCTTCAACTAGAGCAATAGTTAATCTCTCTATCTCTTCTTTAGTGAGTTTCCTCATGTTGTCCTGAGTAGGCATCTCATCAAAATATTGCTCTGTATAATCATCCTCAAAGTCAGAAAGAATTTGTTGTTCAACCATGTGGACATTGTACCTCTGATTTGAAACATCATACTCATAACCTTCATCCTCTGAAGATGAGTACCTCTCCTCAACAAGATGAAAATTATTTGAAGTTAGATATATTGTGTGGTCTTCTCCATTGTTTCTCATCAACATTCTTTCTTCTTGCATTCTGCGGGCTACAACACAATAATATGGTGAATGTGGCTTATCACAAACTTCATAGAAATAATTGTTACTCACTATATAAGTTCCCTTCTTCCTTAATGGATCAGGAGTCTCTTTGTTTCTAGGCCTTTCTGTTATAGGTTTCCCATCTTTCCAGTTTGTGTTATAGGGCATGTCATGTAACCTAGGCCTTTCGTTTCTATATGTGTTCTCCTATTTGCATTGGTAATTATTGGTTTGTTGAGGAGCCCTAGGGTTGTCTCTTTTATTGATTATCCTAGCAGCCTTCCTATTGTTGTCAATTGTTAATGCTATCTTTTGAGCTTCAGCCAAATCTCTTGGGAACCTATTTCTCAGTTCATATCCTATTTTAGGATTGAAGGCATTTAGGTAAACACTCAATGCTACAGATTCTGGTAACTTTGATCTAGGAGGTATTATATTCTGCAGTTTATTGAATTTCCAATTGAAATGAAAAGTTGAATCATTCTAACTTTTTTGAATTCTAATCAATTCATGAAGAGCATCATCAGGTGCACTTAAATTCCCATATTGCTCGAGGAATTGGTCTTGAAATATTTGGAGAGAATCAATAGAGGCTGTTGTTAGGCTGTTGAACCAATCCCTAGCTTCTTCAATAAGCAACATCATGAATAGCCTCATATTTAAATCTTCATAAGGTACATCCAAATCTTGAATGAAGGCATTGAAACTCCTTAAATGATCCTCAGCAGTAATTGCATTACTCCCTGTAAACTTAGGCACTAAATTTCTCAAACTGCCATCCATAGGATAAGGGTATAATTGAAACCCTGCCAAATCAAATTGTCTAATCATTGTTGTATACTGATGGGGGGGAGGGTTAGGTGGGTACTGATATTGGTACACCGGGTTATTGTATTGTGTGTTATGATGTGGCACATGATGCTGACCAGGAGGTGGCTATATATTTGTATATTGTGTGGGAATATGAGATGGGTGATTTGGCTGTCTATATTGATTCCCAACTTGATGGTGAGGGACCCCTAGTGGATCAGAAGGCCCTGCGCCATGATTACCCTACTTATGAGGTGGTACATACTTTAGGGAGCAGCCAACTGTCTGAGTAATGTTTAGAGTTTTCTACAATTTTAATTCTCTCATTGCTTGTATCATCTGGGCTTTCTCTTGTTCTTCTCTTTTCTTTCTTTGAGATTCAAAATGTGCTTTTACTTCTTCACAAGTTAAAGATTCATAATCTTCTTGAGGAGTCTCATGATCATTGGGTCCATTCTGATTACCTTCCATTTTTTGGTCATATTCATGCTGAATTCTGAGTTGTTTAGCTTCAAATTTAGCATGCCACTCTGCCTATTTCTGAGGATCGTGAAAAGGATTTCTTTGATCTTCTGGGGTACAAGGTTCTGGACTTGAATTATCTATCCATGTATCATAACAACCATATTTTTCACCATGTGGTATTGATGATTTGTCTTTGTTTGTCATGCACATGTCCTCATTTATCCCTTTACCCTTGTCAACCTTATCATCCTTGTGTGTCCACTTACTGCAACCAGCAGGAGCTCCAGTATGACCTCCCTTGTATTGAGATCTTCCATTCATGTTGTAGTGTTTTTATCAGAGTCGCCACTCACTTTCTTGAAAGTGAGAAAATATTGTTACTTTTTATTCCCAATAGAGTCTATTTAGGATTTCTGACTCTATGATCAAGGTGGAGATTTTGAGTTAATTCCCCAGTAGAGTTGCCAATTTGTTAGCTCTCAAAAACGCAGGTAAAGGGTACCTCAAGAGGCTGCAAATCTCGTGATACGTTTTAGGGTAACAGACAAGGTTAAATGGCTTGAACCTTCTACTCTTTAGGTGCTGCTAGACCTAGGTGGGTGTACCTATATGAATTGGGTAGACTTGGCTTTTGATCTTCTCTTCTTCCAGTAATTTGTCCACGATGGTAGATGGAAGTGAACAAATAAAATTAAATTTGGTATAAATTGTATACAATATTCAAAGCTAAATCCTAATATGCTCAGTTAACAGATGTAAAGAAAATGAATGAATCTAAATGGTGAAATGCAGAGACTGGTGCCTTATTGGGTATGCAGAGTCAAATGAAATAGCAATGAGCAACCTCTTTCTAGAAAACACTCAAATTGTTGGCATATGTTTTGTTTATAACTTGTATAAACATGCAAGACTGTGATTGCTAAGTTCTTAATAATCCAAATGAATTTCCCTAATTACTGTGATCAACCAAAAGGATTTAATCGTTCCTTGAAAGAACCAATCAATTAACCACACAGATACAACAAATGTGCACTGACAAATGAATATAAACTTGTTATACCAATTTAAACAACCAGAAAGAATCAATCTTGGAGACAACTTAGTAATACTTTCGATAATCACAACAGACAATTGACACCATAAATAGGTAGCCGCATCAACTGATTTTCATTGATATCTCCATTTTGAAATCATACATCATAGTCTTTGTTCTGAGAATTTTATTCTATTGGATCCATTTCTATTCTACCTACTATATCTAATCTCTATCTCATCATCTCCAATATTATAATCAGAAAAGAACATTTATACACCAATATTTGAAAAGACACGCTTCACATTCCAACATTGGCACTCAATTGTATTCGGGCTCTACAAATCATCTCTGAGACATTCACCGAGATGTCCCGTAGTTATGCTGAAGAAAAATGTATCACCAAAAGTCATCCTTTTGTCCATCACTATAATGTCATGTCATCTTATTGACACTTTGAGTCTCACCGACGAATGTCCATTCGCCTCATTCGCTTCACCGTGACCTTTTAGAGACGGGGAGATGTTCCACAGATGATACTTCGTCATACCGAAAGTTGTCCCTCCATTCTATGTGTCGCTGAGACAATTCTGAATCAAGGAGATGTCCCACAAATCACCTATGTCTCATCAAGATGTACTATTTTGTTATGTTTGATTCGTCGTGACCCTTCAGATTTGTGGAGACGTCTCATAGATCACACTGTGTCTTACTGAGATGCACCCTGTGGTAATTTTTTGGTCGCTGAAACATAACCACCTTTTCGCCGATGAAATTGATCTTACGGATGAAATAAATTTCATCAGCAAGACTATGAATCTTCAAAAAAACTCATACTGATGCCAAATGTCTCGTCGAACCCGTTCCTCTAGATTACTCTATTCGGTGAGACTCTCCTGAAGTATTCTATCGGTGTGACTTATAGGTCGGCAGGACTACATGACTTCCTCCCAACAGTTCTTTGATATAATCCCTCCGCTGTGTCGGGAAGACCAAACACCTTTGGTAAGACCTTACTCTGATGCACTTTAGTCTTACCAATATGCATATCCTCATTGCCGTTCGGTAAGACAAATCCAAACTCGCTAAGACCTCATCCCGAATACCTTAAGCTTGGCCGATATACTTCCAAGTGCGTCGGTCGGCGAGACATAATGTATTTTCTATGACTTCACTCTGACGATGAATCTCCTGCCGATGTGTTATTTCTCATGCACTGGTTGGTGAGACACAACCCATTCGATGAGACCTCACCCCGGTGAAATGATTCTTTCCGATATGAAACTTCCTCTTGCCGATGCATATCTTTATCGGTGTGACATTTGAGTCGGCAAGACTATGTAGCTTCCTCCCGATAGCCATCTCATGGAATCTTTTTGTGCTTTATTGGCAAGACCCGATGCTTTTGGTAAGACATTACTCTGATATTCTTTTGTTTGGATGATACATCATTCCACGCGCTGGTCGGTGAGACAAAATACGATCAATAAGACCTTGTGCCAATGATAGCCTCCATTGCCGATGGATGAATTTTCTCCTGTCATCGAGATAATGATTTGTGTCACATCGAAATGTGCTTGCAGATGATCCTGATCGGTGTGACATCCTTGAGGTCCTGCCGATAAACTGCAACAAATGCATATTAGCAAAAAATGCAATATGGATCAGGGAGACCTTGATTTCTCATGCCGATATGGACTACAATGTGAAATCTCAGACCTGAATGGATTTCATGTGATAAGAATGGGAAGAATGTGAGAAAAATATTATGAAGAGAGGCCCTGAGCACATGGTGAGGACTCGATTGGAAACTTAGGGATATGAAAAACTTGTGAAATTATTTAGAATTTTACACTTCTAACACACCATTAAGATAAGTTTCCTATTCCAGTCATTGATGATTTTCTAGATGCACTTAATGGAGCTATGCATTTTACCAAGTTAGATCTTAGATCTAGTTATCACCAAATTCGGATAAAGGAAGAAAATATTTGTAAGAAAACATTTCAGACTCATGAGGGTCATTATGAATTTTTGGTGATGCTTATTATTATCAATGCACCATCTACATTCCAAAGTCTTATGAATTCCATTTTAAGAAATTCTTGAGGAAGTTTGTATTAGTGTTCTTTGATGATATATCAATTTATAGCGAGGCATAGGAAGAACACGTACAACGTGTAGATCAAGCATTACAAATGCTCCAAGATCATCAACTCTACGCTAAGCCATCCAAGTGTTATTTTTCTCTTAATGAGGTGGAGTGTTTGGGACACATAGTTTCACATGAAGGAGTAAAGGTGGATCCTAACAAAATTAAGGCTATCATGGAATGGCCTATTCTAAAAACCATTAAAAAATTGAAGGTTTTTTTGGGATTGATGGGATACTATAGAATATTTTTGAAGAATTATTGATATATAGTAGCATCTCTCATAACTTTATTGAAGAAGGATTATTTTCATTGGAATGAGTCTGCTAATGCAACATTTGAGAGATTGAAGGAGGCTATGTGTACAACTCTAGTGCTTGCCACTCCAGACTCCACCACAGACTTTATTGTGGAATATGATGCTTCAGGAAATGGTATAGGAATAGTACTTATGTAGGAGGGTCGACCAATTTCTTTTGAGAGTCATCAATTAAAGGATAAGAATCAACTCAAACCTATCTATGAGAAGGAAACGCTAGTGAGTCTTCATGCAGTTAAACAATGGATGCCTTATCTGTAGAATGTGTAGACACTTAAATGTTAAGACATATCATCATAGCCTAAAAAAAAATTTAGAACAAAGATTATCTTCTGAAGAGAAACAAAAATGGGTCACTAAGATGTTGGGATATGAATTTTAGATTGTATATAAGGGAAGGAAAATATTGTGGCAGATGCACTTTCTAGGAAGGATACGGAAGATGAAGCCATATTGTGTGCCCTTTCAATATTACAAACAAATTGGGTGGAAGAAGCCAAAGAAAAGTGGCAAAATGATGTTGCGACAAGTAATCTCATCCAACAATTAAAGGGTGATCCTAGTAGTTCAAATAAGTTTTGTTGGAAGGGAGATAATCTTTTGTATAAAGAGTTTTTTTATCTCTGTAAGAATTCCACTCTTAAAAACAAGATTCTCACAGAACTACATGAGTCTCCAATTGGCAGTCATTCAATATTTTTGAAGACATATCATTGGATCAAACAAGATTTTTTTTGGGAAGGGCTAAAAGGTGGTGTTCAAAAATTTGTGGCTGAATGTTTGGTTTGTCAAAGAAATAAAGGGGAGAAAATTAAGACACCAAGTATATTGCATCCCTTATCTATTCCTAGCCAACGTTGGGAAGAGGTATCCATGGACTTCATCATAGGGCTTCCCAAATCTAAAGGTCATAATTTCATCATGGTAGTAGTTGACCACCTCACTAAATATGCACATTTCACTGCATTATCACATTCTTTTACAACAAGTACAGTGGAAAAATATTTTTTGGAGAATATACAAAAGGTACATGGTACACCTAAGGTTATTGTCAGTGACTGTGATCGTATCTTTACTAGTCACTTTTGGAAAGATTTATTCTCATGTTTGGGTACTCAATTGGCTCATATCTCTTCATACCACCCTCAATTAGATGGGAAAAATAAGGTTGCTAATAAGTGTTTGGAAGGATATCTACATTATTTAACTTCAAAGAAACAGTCTCAATGGGTATTTTGAGTACCACTAGCAGAATGGTGCTATAACACTTCATTTCATAGCTCATAAAAAATGTCTCCATTTTTGGCACTATATGGATATCATCCTCCTTCCATCGTATCATCATTGAAGGTTTCACTAAGAGTTTAGGAAGTAGAGAACCACTTGCTTTATCAATAATAGGTACTTTTAGGACTCAAGGAGAATTTATCCATGGCACAAAATCGAATGAAGCAGCAGGTAGACCAACATCATAGCAAGAGAAGTTTTGAAGTTGGGGATTAGGTCTTCTTGAGATTGCAACCTTATAAGCAAATCTCACTAAAGCAAAAAAAAAAAAAATTTGTCTCCAAGGTATTATGGCCCATACCAAATCATGCAAGAGATCGGTAGTGTTGCCTACAAGCTAGAGTTTCCACCAACAACAAAGATACATCTAGTTTTTCATGTTTCTTATTTGAAGAAGGTAATTGGGGATAATATTCCAACTAAACTAGTTCTACCAAAGCTCGATGAAGAAAGAAGAATTATTTTGGAACTAGAGTGCTTGTCAAACACGCATGAAGAAGATAAGGAATATAACTCTCACTGAGTATCTCATCCAATTGAAGAATTTACCAATTGAAGAAGCCACATGGGAGGATGAGAAGTTCATTCAAAAGAATCCACACTTAATTAGCATTAAGGATAATGCTTCTTTGAAGAGGGGGGCATGTTATTCCCTTAATATTGGTGTACATTATGTTATGAATAGTTGGCTTGTGGCTATATTAACTCTTAATTAAGTCATATTATCATTATTATATTGTTATTTAGTTATTTAGGTCAGCCTAAGGCTTATATAGGGCTATCTAAGTTGGCCCAGGTGATATCTTAGGCATAAATAGGTATATATAGGAGGTAGTGAGTCTTATTTCATCATCATATTGTGAATTGTGTTCTCATTGGAGATATTTGGAGGTTTCCCCCTCAAAGTGGCTTGTTATTCTTACTTATTATCAAATATTTTCAATATATCTCATATCATATTCTTCTATTGTGAAATTTATTTCATTACACTCCCCCTATGAGGTAGCCTTTGTCGGTGCAAAACAAAGAATAAATCTTGAATTTCTCACCTGGATATATCCACCAACTTATGTATCTAGTTGAAAGGAGGGGAAATAACCCCTAGCTTGTTTTGGAGATACTCAAATGTATCTATTGGAGGATCAAATCTGCACCATGTTTGCTAAGTTTTTCTAATTGCACTTAGCAGATTTGGACCAACATTGGAATGCTTTCAGGTTGTGGGTAACCTATTTGAAAGCAGACCTCTGGATTGTGGGTCAACTTCCCCATTTGATATCACTTAACTACTGAACTTCTAAGGTAAGGGTAAGGGTTACATAAAATAAACCTAATGCTGGAAGGAAAACTAAAGTGATACACCAAACAATCTAGACCTATTAACAACTTATAATATTTGAATTAATATCACAAAGTTGGACTTACACAACTCACTTAATAATGCAGTTTGCATAAATATTTCATAAGAAGGTCTATAAATAATGCTATTAAAAGGAAAACAGAGATTTCACAATTAATCAGCACCATTAACAACACAACTTACAACCTGCAAACATACACCCTCTGCTAAATAGATGCATAACATGAGACAAGCTTGTAAGGAAAAAAGAATAGATTTCACAAAAACAAGCTGATCAATCATTAACAACATACATGAGAAACAAAAAATGAGAAGGTAAAAGTGCTCTACTATATCAATTCAAAGTGCTTATTGTGTATTAAGTCTGTCTGAGTTACAATACAACTTCATCAAAAAATAACTCCAAGATAGTAGCTATCCTCCTGCTGAAAAAGAAAGAACTCCCTAAAAAGTTCCAAATGAACATACTTAACCAAAAAACCACCGAAACCTCCCACACATGTGCTTCTAGAATATTATCCTTGGATAAAATAGAAATGGCTCCAAAAGAACCTTCTAGAAGTCTCTAAAATGCCCTCTACATGGAGAAAAAACAAGCTAAGTCAATAGCCATCCCAAAAGTGTGACAAATAAACCTCCAGCTAGCCTCATTCCTCACCAAAATAGTCTAAACAACATCTCACACTCCCCACACCTCTGCAAGTCATCATTGGTCCTATTTCAATACTTGACCATATTCCTTATCATGCAACGTGTGTTTATGAAAACACATGGCTTTTAAAGCATTAAAGATAGTGATTTTGCTAAGTGATTTATAAAACATCAATTAGCAAATCACTTTACAATTAGGCTCAAATCAAAAGGGGCCCACCATTCTCTATGTTACATTAGCATTAAAAGGCACAATAAAAGTGATTTTAAAGTCACCTAAATGATATCTCCAGTCATAGAATAAAATGTAACATCAAATGTTATGACAAAAATCTCAAAGGCTCAAAGGCACTTTGACTATCAACTTACCACTCATATTCTGCATTCTTCCCACACATGTCATAGTCACATGGTTTGCAAAGGTATAAGTATCAATATTACTTGGCCAACAAGGTCGACCTCCAAGGCTCTTGGAAAGAAATATTCTAAGTCACATGATTTGCAAAACAAAGCATCACCTAAGGGTTTCATGGCACACTCCATCACTTCACACTTCAACATAAGTCAAATGAGGAAGGAAATTCCTAAGGCATAGAATTCCTAAGAAATAACACATGACATAGTGAGATCCTTAACAAAGCTTTTTAAGTGTGAAGGTTTATAAGGCATGAAAAGCCTAGGGGGGAAACAAATTTTGGCCCCATCACATTTATCGTGTGTTGATTTTAAAAGAAAAGATAAAACACCCCATCAAAATGAAAAGACAAGGGTCAAACCCTAATCATAATACCAAAAGAATGAGGAAAAATCTATCATTTTGTTGCTTGGAAGAATCTGGAAAGTGTCTCTGCCGCCATGAGGGTTTGGAGAACATGGGGAAAATGATATCTTCTCATGGGTTGTTCAGTCATTTTGACATTTCTCCATCATGAAAACATCACAGGATCTCAGGTAAACACTTTTGTTTGACCAAAACTTGCATTTCTTTGACTTAGAGGCCAATTCTTAACACATAGGACGTGGCCATGAATAGACTTTGATGAACTTCATTTTTTCTTTCTCTATTGTTTTCCCACTGACAACTGCCATGAAAAGCATAAAAAGCTTGTGTGAAGCTTACTGTGCAACAAAATCTTACAAAATGTGAAGATTATATGAGCAAGCCTTAGGTAAAATTTGACAGACTCCACTTTTCTGAAATCTAAGCAATAAGGATCCCGTGCTTTGCTTCTTTGTAAGAAGAAAGGGTGAAAGCTTGTTTCCTCACTGTTGTTGCTAAAAAGACACTCTATTTCATTTACCAGCTGCTTTTCATGAAAAAATTGCACCCTGAAGCTGTGGCCATGGAAAGAATAGATGCTTATTTCTCTAGAATTTTTTTCTGCAATGTGTAAAAAGAAGACCCGACTGGGTTCTCTATGCTATAGACAAAAGGCCACTTTCAGCTATGGCCTGTAACATGATAAAATGTGGTATCATACTCTGGCTTGCTCTTAACAGGACTTTAAATACCTTTTAAAAACTCTGAGTTTGATTTTCCATGAACCCCAAGTGGGTTATTTGACCTATTGTGGAGAAATATGCCTTTGTTGTCACACCAAGTAAGGAATAAAATGGAATTTATCATATTGTTGTGCTTCTATTTCAACCCAGAACACTTCCCCTCCATTTTTTCATGTATTTGTAGATTTTGACAAAGCCAAGCTGGGTTGTTCTGTTTTCATGAAGAAACTCAAATTTCTTGTGTAGAATGCAAATGGGTCTTTGAAATACACCCTATTTTCCTAAATTTGTAACACTGTTGCCTTAAACTTGAACCCCCAAGTGGGTTTTTCGTATTTTCTTTTGAAAGGTTCAGATTTGTTGCAAAATGCAGATGGCTTAGAAAATCTTTCACCTTTCTATTGTTTAGACATCTGGGTACATGGTATCTTCATTTGCTTGGCCTCAGTAAAAAAATGCACTAATTTGAAGTTTTAGCTTCATTTAATCTATAGATACACTATCACTTGAATGATCTTTCATTTTTCTGGAATAAACTAAGATAATTACCTCTACAATAGAGTATGGAATAAGGTATTTTTGAGCTTAGGAAGTGAAACCTTGAGAGACTTGCATTAAATTTCTTTAATAGTGCCTTGACATTGTTGAATGTTGAACCATACCTCATGAAAATTCTTTTACTTTCCTTGAGACTGTATCCAATGATTTGAAAACTTTGCATAACCTCCTCCATGCTCTATGTTTGGTTCTTGAACATGATTTTGAAGGGGCTACAAAACACTTTAATGAGCAGCTAGATTTCTCACTATTGTAGAATGTTCTCATTTCTAATTTCTGCATTTACCTTTTTAGTTTGTTGATATGCATTTGGCCTCTCTTAAGTTCAAGATTATGCTGAAGAGTTGTTCATTTGTTTCTATAAGTGAAGTAAAAGCACTACCAATGCTTCCATGTTCTCACTCTACTTCAGATACATGCATGTTTTACCATCTTCCTGTCACTTATCCCAGATACAATGTTGATTGTATCTTGCTTTGATTGAACTTTTCATTGTTGTGCATCCCATACCTCTATGATCTAAGGGGCAAACCACCTATATGCTGCTATAGTCTTCAAAAAGATGGAAAAGGCAATAGTAACAAAAAGACCTTTCCACTGAGAAATGGACCCTTGACTCAAAGGGAAGACCTAAGATCAGACACTTAGATCCTGGAGCAAGAATATGTGGATGTTATCTAAACTCACAATGTTGTTCTTGTACTTTCTATCACCATGGACCATGACTTGGGTATTATCTCTTCATGATGGCCTGTCAATGCACACATTCAATCCTGATGAAAATAATGAACTGTCCCCTTTGAATCCCTTACAGGAAATACCATCATTGACTGAAACCTATTGAAAGTACCCTGTCTGCTACAATGTCCTTGTCCCATGTAACTTTTTCATAAGCTTGTAGATGAATATACCTTGCTCTTGTACTGGTTAAGTAAGATCAATGTTGTCTTTGTAATACTGCCTCCTGATGCAACTGCTCCTCAAGAATTTTGCTTATCCTTATCAACTCTACCATGAGTGACAATGACACAACCTCACTCACACCACAAACACCTTATGAAAATCACACTACTCAAGCTACTAAGACATGATCATGAAGGATCTGTCCCCCTACCTTGAGATTGCATCTAAAGGACTATTCTAGTGATAAATCATGGATTGTACCTTTGAGTTGCTATTGTTTGCACATGACTATCCACTACAAAAATGTCTTCATAAATGTTTGTTTTCTTATTGAGTTCTCATATAATTATCATGGAACTGTAGGGACTACTGTGGTGACTATGCTTTCAACTAATTGACATGTCAATAATGCAAGAGCACATCTTGTTGCTTATGATCATACTTTATCATAGTTTGAGCACTCAATGATTTTTGTAATGTATTGAAGTCACTTCTTTTAATGTAAAGACACCTACTGTGCTTTGCAAGTACAAACTAGATTGAATGCACTGCTTGAATGGTGACTGTCATTTCTTTTGATTGTCTATGTATTGGTCCCCATTCATTTGATGACTATTGATAGATGTGCTTAGTCATTAAGACAATGAGCAGACTTATTATTATGAGTGTCTTAGAATTATCACTGGGAGATGTCAATCCCCTATTCTTGCACAGGAACCTTGGACTCCTTTTGGTTGTCTTCATTGATTCTCACATTTATTTGACCAATATGTGTTATTTTTCTCGAGGAAAACATTGTTGTCGTACACTTCATGGCTTCTAACTCATGACATTTGTACCATTGTACTACTTGTTGTCCCTGTGACTTGGCAATGGAATGCACTGCCCCATGCCTTCCTTGAAGCACATCTTGTATGTCAATGCACATGATTTCCCCATGCCTTCCTTGAATGTTTTTTCCTTTTCTCATCATTCACACATTGATTGCTAGCTGAAAAACCTATTGTCTGGTGTTTGGTTGAGAAGGCCTTGAACTTAGCCTTGTACAACTTCAGATTTTTGTCTTTAGTTGTTGTCCTCATCTTTCATGTTCAGAATGCATTCAAACCTATCATGCTCTCAATCTTAGGGACATCATATTCATCTAACTCATGGGTCAGTGAATTAGATACCCATGTTTCTTTTCCATGAAGACAATTATGTTTGTTTTGGATACCCTTCATGCGTGTCAACCTTGTAAGCTCCTGTAAGGGTGTTGTCCTTACACTTGTACCATGACCATGAGTCAACCATTACTCTTGCTGTAGTTATATGTGATAAACATGCATAGTATCCTCATTCTAACTTTGTTTGACAACCACCTATCAAATGTGTGGGTGGCCTAACAACTCGCTTTCTTGTGTGATGAGTCACTGCCCAATAGGGTTATGGCGAGAGAGGCTTGAAAACAATCTGAAACACTTCCTCATTATTAAATAAATGCATAATTGAACTTGATGTATCTTTTAAACACTAATAATGCATAATTGAACTTGATGCATCTTTTGAATCTGATAATGAAAGTTGATCAACTGGTATGATTCCACATTGATTTAATGCATTGATAAGAGATAAATCTTTGATCAAGTTGTTCAATTTCATTTTCTTTCAAAGCACACTGATCTCTACCCTTATGGGAGCCACATTTACCCCACATGCTGCATTTGGATCTGATAATGAAACAATAATCAGGCTTGTCCTAAATCTGCACATGAAGCAAACAGCTAGAAAATAAATGCATATGTTGAATGTTATTTTGTTTGATGCATTTATGGATCAGCTTATACATGCATAGGTAGGTGTGTATGCAGGGATTGGATCATTCATTGCTTAGAGCCTCGCTCTAACAACATGTTTTCTTTAGATGCAGGGTGAGGAGTGCTACGGAGCTAGGAGGGACACAAGCGGTTCGGGACAGCAGCAAGGCAACTTGTGACCAGTCATTCACAGGCAATGACTAGTTCCATTCTTACATGCACATTCTCTCTTTCTTTTACTTATTCATGTATAAGTTGTTTCATATTTTCATTTGAATAAGAGAGCTATTCCCTTGGCTTGTGAGGGACATGTACCTTAATGATTATCAATAAAAGAAATTACATTTGAATACATGATTCTCTTTCTCATTTGTTGTAATGCACCATTGAAATGGAAAAAGAATGTAATCTTATTTACTTTGACAATCACCCCCTCATGCATTATGAAACTAGCAGTTTTATGGTTTATCTTTAAATGCTTAAACAACATGAAAAGAACAACACTATGGTTACCTAATTTCAGCTGAAAGCTAAAAATCAGATAACAATATCTTTTGGAAGATCCTTTGTGAAAATGTTTGCTATTTGATCTTTTGTAGACACATACTCCAACTAATTCACTTCATTCTCTACAACTTTATCTCTTGGAAAGTGACACCGGATAGAGATATGCTTTGTCCTTGAATGCATTATTAGATTTTTGAAATATTGATAACACTTATATTTTCACACAAGATAGGAATATGTTCATCATATGATACTTTGATATCCTTCAATGTCTACTTCATCCACAATAATTGTGTGAAGCAAGAGGCTCCTACAATGTATTCTACCTCTGCAGTAGATAATGACACTAAATCTTGCTTCTTACTCAACCAAGAAACCAATCTACTTCCAAGAAATAAAGCACATCCACTTGTACTTCTATCATCTATACAACATACCCAACCTACATCTATATAAGCACTCAAAGAGAAATCAATATCCCTAGGATACTATAGACCAAAGTCTAGAGTGCCTTTCAAGTCTTTGAATATCCTTTTGATTGTTACAACATGTGATTCTCTAGGGTCTTCTTGAAATATTTCCACAAGATATACTGCATGCATGATATCTGGTGTAGTAGTAGTTGAATATAACAATCCACCAATCATTGATTTATGCTTGCTCTGATCTATCTTAGGAGATTCATCATTTTTTCTCAACTTACAACCAATAACCATAGGAGTACATATTTATTTAGAGTCCATTCCAAACTTATTTAGAATTTATTTGGCATACTTTTGATTGTGAGATGAATATACCTTTATCATATTGACTAATTTGTAGCCCAAGGAAGAAATTCATCTCCCAAAACATTGAAATTTCAAACTCATTTTGCATCTCCTCTATAAAATTCTTACACATTGCTTCATTTCCTCCAAATATTATATCAACATACACAACCACAATTAGAATTTGATCTATCTCAACTTTGAAGTAAATATTTCTATCTGTAGTACCCTTTTTGAATCCTTGTTGCAATAGCTACTTATCCAATATTTCATACCAAGCTCTAGGAGCATGTTTGAGTCCATATAAAGCTTTCTTCAACCTTCAGACCATATCAAAATATTCTAATAACTAAAAAACTTTTGGTTGTTCAATGTATACCTCTTGTTTTAACTCACCATTCAAGAATGCGGACTTGACATCCATCTAATATACTTTGAATTCTTTATATGCTGCAAAAGATGAAAACATCCTAATGGCTTCCATTCTTGCCACCGAAGACAGTCTCTTCAAAATATATCCCTTCCACTTGTGAGTAGCCTTTACAAACAATCCTAGCCTCGTTTCTAATAACTTCTCCATTCTCATTCAACTTGTTCCTAAAAACCCATTTGGTTCCTATCACATTCTTCTTTTTTGCTCTTGGGACCATTTCCCATATCTAATTCTTCTCAATCTGGCTCAATTCTTCTTGCAAATCTTTGGTCCAACTCTCATTCTTGCATGCTTCAGTTATAGTTTTAGATTCTGCCTCAGAAATTAAACAAAAGTTTACTTTTTCTTCTATCATAGCATCTCTTCTTTTTGTCAATACACCTTTTCTCTTATATCCAATGATTTTATCTTCATAATGATTCTTATGCACATACTTAGGAGTCTTAGGATTATTTTCCAGAGCTTCTTCCTCTTCCATTGTCATCTCTTTCTCTTTCTCTTCTTCTTCATATTCTCTACAAGGGGGTTCATCAGATTCGTATCCTTTTATTAGCACTCAACTCTAATGTGATCCTTCATCTACTTTGATGCTTGCAATTTCAACTATCTTCTTTAGCATTTTTTATAGCATCTGTATACCTTTCTCTTTGTAGAATATCCAAGGAATATTCATTCATTTGATCTTGCATCAAACTTTCCTAGATTTTATTCACCTCTCCTCATATAGCATTTGCTTCCAAATATTCTAAAATATTTCACAGTAAGAGGTTTTCCATACCATAGTCATAGGGAGCCTTTGAACTATTCACTCTTTCTTCTATTAAGAATGTACACTGCATTATGAATAAATTATTTCCAATAGAATTTTGGTAGATTTGCTTCCTTCATCATGCTTCTTGTTGCTTCTTGAACTGTCATATTTTTCCTTTCTAGAACTCCATTCTACTATGGAGTCTTGGAAGTTGATAAATGTCTCTTTATCCCATGATCTTCACAAAAATGATTAAACTTATTGGAGGTGAACTCACCACCCCTTTCAAACCTCAAACATTTTATTTTCAAATCCATTTCATTATCAACCATAGACTTAAATTCTTTAAAATTTTCTAGAGCTTTTAATTTTTCTTTGAGAAGTGTCACCCAAGTCATTATAGAGTAATCATCAATCAACAACATAAAATACCTATCACCTTGAGAGATTATTGTTCTGGTAGGTCCACATAAGTCTGTATGCACCAACTCCATAGGTCTTGTAGTAGAATATTCCTTAGTCTTGAACCTCTTCTTTGTCTTCTTTCCAAACTGACACTCCTTGCAAATTGCATTGATAGGCTTTGCAATCTTTGGTAGACCTCTCATAGCTTTAGTAGAACCGATCTTCAATAGGCTATCAAAATTGATGTGACCTATTCTTCTATCCCATAACCAACTTTCATTGATTTGAGACATAAAGCACTTAACACCACCACCTTTGAGCTGATAAAATTTTCCTTCTATCCTTGTTCTAGCTGCAACTAATGTTTCAGAGCTTCCTTTTTGATTTCACAACCATCATCCTGAAACACCAAATTGTATCCTTTCCTACACATTTTTCCTATAGTGAGAAGATTATGCCAAAGACCCTTGACATAAAGAACATCATTTGTCTTATGCTCTCCATCAAAACTAATTGAACCTTTTCCACAGATCTTAGTAGATGTATCATCACCAAACTTAACAAGACTACCATCATAATTTTGAAGCTTAACAAACTTAATATTATCACCTGTGTTATGATTTGAGCATTCATTGTCAATTATCCAATAGTTTCTCTCCTCTCTTGCATGAAAAGCATTCAAAATAGTTCCTTCAATACCGTGACTTGTTTCCAAAGAAATTTCCTTCATACATCTTTTAGCATTAGTAGAATTAGTTCCAACATTTAAAGTCATAAACAAAAATTCATCACTTCCATCATCCAGATAGTTTGATTCCTCATCATCAGACACACCACTATCTTCTTTGACATAATAACTCTTTTTGACATATTTACCTTTATGATCTTTATGTTTTTCATTTGCAACTTTGATTGGAAATTTAGAAGCATAATGACCTATATTTCGACAATTTAAACACTTAAAGGGTAACTTACCTCTATATTTTCCAGTGCCCTTTCAAAATATCCTTACAAAATTTGCTTCCACCTCATCAAGATCATCCATATCAGATTCATCATCTTTCTTGCTAACTTTAAAAGCAATTTCTTTCCTTGTAGCATCTTGGTCAAACTCTCTTAATTCAAAAGTAGTTAAAGCACCAAAAATTTGATCTCTAGAATATTGATTCAAAATTTGAGCTTTTTCAATAGCAGAAACTTTAGCACTATAGGATTTAGGATGAGTTCTTAATACCTTTTTCACAACTTCACTTTCCTCTAGTTTTCCACCAAGACCATTAATAGCATTGGCAATTTCATTCATTTTGAGCATGTATCTTGCAATATCTTCATCTTCTAATATCCTTAGGGTTTCAAATTTGGTTTTTAAATTCTACATCTTTGCTTGCTTGACCTTATCATATCCTTCATAAATTCTCTACAACTTTGTCCAAATCTCTTTCTTAGTTTTGAGGCTTATCACCTTCACAAGTTCTTAATTGAAAATTCCACTCAAGATAACATTCCTTTCTTGGTCATTATTCTCATAATCTCTGATCTCATCATCACTTGTTGGAGGAGTAGTAGGCATAGTGTTTCCAATTTCAATTGGCTTCCAAACAAAAAAACCTAATAAGACAAGAAATGCTTCTATCTTGGCTTTCGAGAAAGCATAATTTGATTCATAAAACATAGGGACCTTGATACCATTCTTGTGTACCATTGGATCTACCTCAAGTAGTTAATCTTCTTCCAATCAACCATGGCTTTGATACCAATTGTTAGACACACAAGGCAACTGAGAGGGGGGAATGAATCAATTTTACATTAAAATCATCAGATCCTCATTAATCCTTAAATCCTTATTAGCCTTCAAACCCTTATTAAGAATCAACAAAAAGTAAACATATGAAACATCGACATAACAACAGTCATACACAAGAGAACACTAGATTTATGTGGAAAATCATAATCAGGTAAAAACAACACTAATGATTAACTCACATATGTATGAATAGCAACACAAAATACAATAGGCTCACTATTGGAAGGGCTCACTTCCCATAAGAGAAGAATGGCTCACTGCCAAGGGCTCACTACCCAAAGGACTCGCTATCCAGAATATAAGAGAATATAAGAAGATTATTACAAGGAGGTTCAATACCTCAAATCAATAGGAATATTCATCATAAAAACTATACAACATCCACAACCTTTGGCTCACTTCCTCCAACAACTTCAAGTTCACAAAAAATGTAGACACTTTCTGCTCATTACGTCTAGTAGCCTTAGGCATTTAAGCTTGCACTCAAATCACCACACTTGATCACATTTGCATCTCACTTTCCATCTACCACATCTCCAAAAATTGAACTTACTTATATATCCTCCATGACCTCAAACAATTTTTTTATGTCAGCCTCAATGAAATGTATGCACCTCAAACATGCAACCAATAAATAAGTTGGCACCAAACAATTCCATGGTGGAAAGAAGTGAAGGCGGACCACAATAAGGGTTAACCAAGACCCAAACCCACACTGGCATGCTTCACCATGCTTCCACAAACCACTAATCACATCCGAAAGTAATGCTAACATGTGTTGAATAGGACAACTAAGAGGGGGGGTGAATCAATTGTCATCAAATTAAATGCCTTAACCATTTACCAGAACTAGATCCAAATACTGCTTAAATGATTTATCAATAAATGCAAAAACTGAAAGTCATCATATGAACATAGTAACACCAGATTTACATGGAAAACCCAATGAAGGAAAAACAACGGTGAGGATTAACTCACACTATAGAGAATATCAAAACTGATTACAAAAAGGCTCACTGCTTGAGATAAGGCTCACTGCCTTAAATAAGGACTCACTATTCAAAGGGCTACAACCCTGAGGGCTCACTACCATAGAGATACAAAGAAGATGGCTCACTACCAGAATACAAAAGTTATGGATACCACCAAAAGTGAACTGATGAATTATGCCTTTCTTGTATTGAATTCAATTCCAGACGAAGCTCTATATAGTTAGTATTGCATATCAGTAATCACTCAATACTTATGCTCTTATCACACACTTATTATCTTTGTCTGATTCGCTTATTCTAATCTACTACATCCACACACTTTTATGTCTCTATATACTTCTTGCATAACCTCACATCTCTCTCCATTTCTCGGAGAGACATATATATATATTTGTATGTATGTATGTGTAATGAAGGATTTCTGCAAAACAAAATAAGTTAGTATCACATGCATGCAATATTATCCAATCAACACAATAGAATGCAAAGGAGAAATGTGAAAGAAAGGGAATGAAACTAGAACAATCTCACCCATTTCTCTCCTCCATGACTAACTTCTATTATACCTCCTAGCTTGTTGTAATAATGGATGCCCTTAGATCTTGAGGAGCAAACTCTATATGCCTAGACCTAAACAAGACTTTGAAGGATTTATTTTAAAAGATTTATGCAAATAGAAAATGAAATCTAAGTGCAAATATTTGAATACTAATGACTAGAATGCAAGGAATGACAATAAACAAGGAATCTAAAATAATTTTAAGAAATTCAAGATCAAAATCAAGGTTAAGATTAAGATTAAGATTCCTGAAATGAGAGCAAAATTGTCATTTTATAGAAAAAAGCAATTTTGCATGGACGGATGAGATGAGAGATTGAGAAAATGCCCTAGAATCAATGGTTAATATTCAAAATGGCAACTCTCAATTAGGGTTAGGGAAAAATTCCCAAATGTGTGAATAAGATTTAATTAAATAAATTAAATCAAGGATAAATGTGACAGTTGAGATGAAATTAGCAAAAATCAAAAGATAAGAAGATGGGATTTTAGAAAATCAGTAATTTTAGAAATTACTTGATTTGTAGAAGAATATTTCCATTTTGAATTAAATTAATTCAAAATTTGGATTTTGTGAGATAAGGAGGAATTGATTTTTGAAATTAATTACTAAAAGAAGAATCAGTTAACTATGTGAGACAATTTTAAATAAATTGTTTTATTTAAAAATAAAGAAGTGTCACATATAACAATTAAATAATTAAAATAATTATTTAATTTAGAAGAAGTGGTTAATTAATTAAATAAATTAACAAATCTATTTAATTAAAAGAGAGAATTTAGGAATTAGTGACATATTGAATAAATATATTAAAATATATTTATTTGATAATCAGGAGGACATTAATGACAAAGATTAATTAAATAAAACAAGAATTTTATTTAATTATGAGTTGACTTTAGATAATTAGTGACACATTAAATAAATATGATTTATTTCTTTAATAATCAGGAAGAAAGAAGACCCTGAATTAATTAAATAATTGTGAGTTATTTAATTAATAGTTGAAGATGGGTTAGGAACATAATTAAAGTGTCATAATTATGCTAGGACGAAAAGTGGTAAATATGAAGCTCGCAGGCCTAGGTCATTTTTAGGTGTCTATAGTATGTATCTTGCTCATCAATTATGCTAGCCAAAACATCCATAAAGTATTGTACACACTAAGTCAGCCAAGATCTTCAAGTATCCAAATCATAGTTTGTCACAAGGTAGGAACCAAACCTAGAAACCAACACACTGGACCACATATAATGATCATCTTCAATGTGAAATAACTTCCGGTAAATGAGTCATACATACAGTATTGTGTTGACATCAATGAAAACCTGCTGACATTAAAGAAAACCATTTGATGCAACCTTCAATCTCCAACAATCTCCCTCTTTGTCATTGATGGAAACACAAGATGTGAAAATCCAACAACAACAACCCTTGTAAATCTTTTGATGAGATGAAATGATTTTCATTTTTTCACATGCTTCCTTTCTCTCTTTTTCACATGCTCTCTCTCCCCCCCTTTGACATCAATGACAAAAAAAATTTCTATCTCTTCTTTACTTCAAAAATTTTATAAAATGGTTATCAAAAATGATTCTTTACCTCAATCCTTCTTTCCTTAAAATATTTCCTTGTATTTTTCTTTCAATTCTAGAAGACATTTCTTCCAAGAATCCACTACCAGCCTGATGTATAGACAAATATTATTGTTCTTTGCTATTGAATCAATTGTTTCCAGAAGAGTATCCCGAATATCAATATTCTGTGCATTATTCTTAGCATCCACCAAGAGACCAGAAAGTTGTTCCTATCTTAACTCAATTATCTCTTTGACTTTCCGAAAGGTTTTCACAATACCATCCCTCTATACCATAATGACTAAAAGATCATTTTGTAAGGAATTGATCCTTTTCTTTTGCATTCCATCCTTGTTATTAAGAACATCATATGAGTTCAATTCATGCTCAATAGTATCAATTTTTGTTCTCTAGTTCCCAATAGCAGTAGGCCACCGGATAAATGAAATAACTTCCAGTAAACGAGTCATACACTCTTGATGAAAGTATTTAGTTCATCTATACTCTGAATCAACCTCTTTTGTGCATTTCAGCATCTTTCTTCCAAAGCCAATTGAATTTTTTCTTTTTCTTTTGTTTCACCAGGTGTTTTCTCCCTTAATCTGTCTTCAATCTGCTCAATCAATACTTTCAGTAAAATACTTTTCAATTCTCTTAGATCAATATTGTTATGAATTATGTACATAGCTAGAGTGTTTGTAATCTCATCATGTTCATATGATGGTCGAGACAACCATATATCTCCAATCTTCTTCATTCCATCAGTTTTCTCAAGAATCTTTAACACCTTTTCTTTAGTAACATCTTCTTCGTCATCATTTGTTGATACTAGATCAAATGATTCTACAATTTTTTCTTCATTTTCTTCTTCCTTCTCCTCTATCTTCAACTTCTTCATTTCTAGAGGGGGACATGTATTGATTCTTCTTATTTTCCTCTTTCTGAAGGAGAATCCTTCCTTAAACATCATAACCAGATTGGAAACCACACTAGAATTCCATGCACTTATTTTGATTTCAAAATACTCTTTACAAATATTTTCCTTTTCTGCTAGATAGTTCAAATATTGATAAACTTGCTTCCCAACTGGTATAGCTGACTTCCACACAACATTTTCTTTCAATGGTAATGAATTCAGAAAATACATCATCAAGCATATAATCAGAGATCCAAAGTGAAAAGGATAATTGTCATTCTTTGTCATAGTTATATTTTCCATTAATTGATTTTTTAGCAAATCACACAAGTCAAAATCCTCCTTTTTCTCAACCATTTTATGTGCAACATAAACAACAATCGTTGAAGTAGGACCTTCCCTATTCCTAAAATAAATCTTATATGATATGCCATATGCCATATACCTTATCACTGGATCGATTATGGTGTGAATTATAAGTTCCCTTTGATCTCCTGTTACCCCAGTTAGGGCTTCAACCTCTGTGTTCTTTATGAACTTCTTGACTATAATAGGTATGTTATTGCTGCAATTGGTTCTTTCGTGATTTCATAGGGTTTGTTAAAGATCATTTGATCACCTTGAATTCTTCTTAAAATAACCCGAACAATGTCCACATTCGAAAAGTTAGGGCTTCAACCTCTTTGTTTTTTATGGACTTCTTGACTGGAATAGGTATGTTATTGCATAATCATGTTATTGTTGCAATTGCTTCTTTTGTGATTTCATAGGGTTTGTCAAAGATCATCTGATCACCTTGAATTCTTCTTAAAATAACCTGAACAATGTCCACATTTGAAAAGTACAGAAATTTGCTCCAAATTTCTAAACCCTTGTGCCCTAAATTCTTGACAATTTGCATTTGCTCAACTAAAAGAGAAGTCTCGATATTTTTTATTCTTTTCATGATCAAATTCATCAATCTATAACTTACTCAATTTCTGCAATACATTGTTGCATGGATTAAATACCACCATTTCCTTTGACTCCATTTCTTTAGCCTTGTTCTCCACAAGTTTTCTTGCCAATAACCCTAACTCTTTATTTCTCAGCTCGTTCACTTCAAAATGAAAATGACTACTCACTCTTCCTTATTTAACTTATCAATTTTAGGGTTTTGTCATAAAGGATAATTTATTGCTTGTGACATCATCATTTGTACTTTAGTATGTTAGTTCCTCCTTCTATCAACCATTTTGTGAAATGCACTATAAGCGAAAAGGTTCCGCAAATAATCTATAATGCTTTTTTTTTGCTAGAATTTTCTTCATTGCCTTCAAAATGAAAATTCACATCGCATATCCTTATGTCGTCACATGACACCTCTTATACCTGGGGTTTGATAAATTTTTCTATGACTGCTCCCTCTAAAGCCATTACTGGATTCAGTTAATAGAAGGGGTATCTGCACTGGATGTAGATACAGGATTATCTAATTTGTCCTTGTTCTCTAGTTCTTCTTTCTTTCTCTAGATCTTTTCCATTTCTTTCCTCACTTCTTCTAGATTTATCTTGTTTATAAACTTGTTTTTCTATTCTAGATTCAGTTTCTTCCCAACTTTTCTCTTACAAAATTTTGAGAAATGTCCTGGTTTGTTGCAAGAGTGACACACAACAAATATTTGATCAAGAGATTTTGTATTCACCTTTTTCTTGCACTGATTAGCCTTGTGTCCAAAAATATTGCACATGTAACAGTAGCCTTGAAAAGAATGAAATATTATACCGGCATTGAATATGTTCATCATTATCTGACTTCTAGATTCTAGAGATTTATGTCCAAACTTGTTGTAAACATAATATTGTCCAACAAATAAGCGAACATTTTGACTTAATCTATTTTGGTTCATCATACTTCTTCATTTTGTTGCTCTATATCCAAATTTATTGCATGAGTAGCAAAATCCATTAATAGATGGGTACCTTTCATCATTAGGCTTGTTATCACCTGAAGTTGCACCCTTGTTGAACCTGATGTTCAACGCCTCAGTGTAACATGGGAAGACCTCTAAAGATGTGGGTTTCTTTATAGACAGAGGTCAACCTCCGGAGAAGACCTGCTTCCTTTGGTTTCACCTAAAACTACTAATTTTTGGAGGAAAAGGGAGAGAGATAATGCATAAAAATGAAAATTAAACTCTAAGGTGATGCACCGAAATGAGAGGAACAATGAGATACTCGAGCTACACTTGAATACTGGTGACATCCATGAGACTGCACAACAAGATCCTATAGATCACACATTCAAACAGGTTTGACATGCACATGCCTTTAAGAAAGAAAGGCAGATTTTCACAAACTAGAAGATCATGTGCAGGATTAAATAAACATAGTTTGTAACCCACATGACACTACTTTTGCAAAGAAAGGCACGACATGAAACAAAGGCTATAAGAAAAGAGAATATTTCACTAAGTAGCTCAATGAATCACTAAAAAAGAATGCACTATTGTTGACAAGAATCAGAAGGCAGAATGATGGACCATCAATGGTAACCAAGGTATATTTTGTATATTATGTTCCAAATTGAGTTACAGAATCCTGCTAGTCTAAGAGAGGACTGCAAAAGGGTCACAGACTTCAGAAGAGAATACATCGGAACTCCTTTACAAAAAGGAAAAAATGCCTTATATACAAAGAGTAAGGTCGGCCCGTTAGGGACTACAAAATATCTATCAGAAAGATCAGCCCCTTTAGATTTTTCATGTAGTTAATGTTGCACCCTGCATGTCCATGTTGGTGAAGAGTCATCCTCAGAGAAACCTCCTGATCTTTCTGCAACCACCACATTCATTTTGATCCTGGCATCGTGTCCTGTTCGAACCACCTCAATTGAACGCTTTGAATGCCCTGAGCTCACAACAGATACGTGTTGCATTCATCATGTTGATGTTCCTTAGACTGCCATAGTTCGCCTCAGTTCCTCCTGGTTGGTCAAGCATATTCCATGCAGGCTCTGTAGGCGGTCCAAATTTTTTTTGAAAAGAATCGCATCTCGGTGAGACACTAAAAGTGTCTCGCTGATGCGATTATATCATTCTACAACTTATTAGCATGACATGTGACAGTCGACGAGAGCTCTTATCGAGCCCAAAAGATCATACCAATATCCCCTCCGTGGTCGCCAAGACAATTGTTGTTAGAGAGACCTCTTACCAAGCTCCCTCTTTAGTCAGCAAGACTCTACCAAGTCGGTAGGATGTTTTACCGAAGGAAAAATGTTACCCTGAGGCCCTTCATCTTCTGTCGATGAGACACCTTGATGTCACCTTGAATGAATTTCACTCCACCGAGCTCTTCATTTCTTTTGGAAAGACTCTGCTAGTCGGGAAGACTTCATAGCGAGGTCCCCCAGTCATACCGATATCTGCTTTTGTTGCTGAGACACCCTTCATTCGTTGAGACCTCTTGTAGACTTCCTTTTCCTTTTGCGAACCCTTCATTCGGCAAGACACCCGGCGAGATCCTTTGCTATCGGGGAGACATTGGCCTGTCGGCCAAACCTCTCGCCGGGCTCCTTATCTTTTGGTGATGAGCTACTTTCTCTGTGGTCGAGGAGACATCACCGGTCACTGAGACTTCATAGCGAACTCCTCCTGTCTACCCGAGCTCTCCTCTATTCACTGAGACTTTGGCTTGTCGGCCAGACATCATACCGAAGGCGCTTTGCTTTGGCGAGGGTCTTTCCTTCTTGTCGCCAAAACATCCCGGATCGCTGAGACATCTTGTAGAACTCAATCCTTACGCTGAGAGCCTTTAGAGTCGGGGAGACCTTGTGACTTTGGGGAGACCCTTTGGCGAAGCTTTCTTGCTTTGCCGACGCCGCCTGACTTCGGCAAGACTTCTTCCAATCGGTAAGACCTCCTACTGAAACCCGCACACATACGCCGAAGGTATCCTGCTTTTCTTTGTCAGGGAGACCTGATGCATTCACCTAGACTTCTCTCTGAAGAAAAGAACTTCTGCTGAAATGAATATCCTTTTGTCATCGGGATGATGATTGGTGTCTTTCTGATAGGGACCTGTAGGTGAATCCCACTTGCTGTGACATTCATGGGGTCTTGATGACTCTATCCTTAGAAGGTTTTCATGCCAAACCTAAACAACGCAGGCTTCTTCACTGAGTTCCCTGCGACCTAGCATCAGGTTCATGAATTTTTCCCTTGTGCAAATGTTCTGTTTGGCCCTCTTGAACCTCAGTCACATGATTCTGCTTGATTGAGCCTAAGGGTGAAAATTAGGTAACAAGGCTATCGTCTAGGTATCCTTTCAATATTGATCCTTCTATTCTTGCTTTGAAATTTCCTTTGACTATTTGTTTTGTTGAAACTAGGATTAGTTTTTAAACTTTGTCATTCTTCAAGTCCTAGACCACCTTTATCCTTTGCAGGCTTCTGAGATGAAATCAATTCATCAAGCATTCTCAAACTTATCTTAAATTTGTCTTCAATTTTTTTTTCCTTTTCCAGATTAGATTTAAGAGTCACTATTTCTTGTTCAAGCTTGTCACATTTTTTTTTCTTTTGATTGATAATTTCTTTGCTTTTTCCAATCTCCAATTTTAGATTCTCTTCCACTCTTTTTCTTTCTTCAATTTTCATCCTTAGATTTTTAGCAATCTCCTTTGCTTCTTTTAGTTCCTAGTAAACTTCTTTATGCTTCAACTTAAATTTTTGGATTTGATTTCTTAGTTTTTGAATACATTCACTTGCTTGCTTGGCATTTTCTTTTAGATCTTCATTCTTAGACTCAGAGGTCTCTACTCTCAATTCTTCATCTAAGTTAAAACCCTTCATCATTTAGTTAAACCTACCAAGATCTCCTTCAAGTTGTTAAACTTATTCCAAAGGATCTCACTCTAATACCAATTGTTGAGCATGATAACTAAGAGGGGGGTGAATCAATTGTCACCAAATTAAATTCCTTAACCATTTACCAGAACTAGATCCAAATACTACTTAAATAATGATTTATCAATAAATACAAAAACTAAAATTCATCACATGAACATAGTAACACCAAATTTACAAGGAAAACCCAATGAGGGAAAAACCACGGTGAGGATTAAATAACACTATAGAGAATATCAAAACATATTACAAAAAGGTTCACTGGCTAAGATAAGGCTCACTGCCTAAAATAAGGACTCACTATCCATAGGGCTACAACCCGGAGAGCTCATTGCCACATAGATACAAAGAAGATGGCTCACTGCCAAAATACAAAAGTTATGGCTTATTTCCAAAAGTGAATTGATGAATTACACCTTTCTTGTGCTGAATTCAGTTCCAGATGAAGCTCTATAGAGGTAACACTACATATCAGTAATCGCTCAATACTTTTGCTCTTATTGCACACTTATTTTCTTTGTCTGATATATGTGTGTGTATCTTACTCATCAATTAGGTTATCCAAAACATCCATAACATATTGCACACTCTAAGTCATCCAATATCTTCAAGTATCTGAATCATAGTTTCTCACACGATAGGAACCAAACCTAAAAACCAACACACCAGACCACATATAAAGGTCATATTCAATGTGAAATAACTTCTAATAAATGATTCATACATAGAGTACTATGTTGACATCAATGAAAACCCACTGACATTAATGACAACTATTTGATGCAACCTTCAATCTCCAACAACATGCCAAGTTGGAAAAACCTACATTAACGCTACCAAACAATCAATTCACTCTTCACTAGGTCTAGAAACATCCTACAAACCATGAATCAACATCACACAACATCCCAAAATATTCCAACATCATCAGAATATTCTACAACATTGCCACAACCACCTATAACTGAGAATACTTAACATCCTATGCAACTAGCAACATTGCCACAAGCATACAACTCACTAACCAACCTTGCAAAATACTTAAATACAAAACATTCCAAGGGAAGGTAGGTACAAAAATATTATCACTTTCTCAAATTTGCAAGATAAGAAACCTTAATACAGAGAAATTTGGAGCAATTCTATTTCTCCTAGACAACCTTCTTCACAAGCAAACATACTGTCAAATACATCTTCCACTACCACATGATCCAAAACCTAAAATTATGGATATAACACCTCTAATCATCTTATCCAAGCTGCACAAGCACATCTTCAACCATGAAGAAATGTGGAGCACAATAAAAAACACAACTCTATCATCTTGTACACTCTCATTCAAATTTTCTCAAAATCATTTGGAAACCAAGCGAACCAGTTGTGTCAACATCACAAACACCTTCTCATCACAACCACACTCTACAACCCCAATTATCTCTCCATCTACAACACTTTCTCAACACCACACTAGAGGTTGACATAGGTTGACATCAATGAAAACACTAAAGAAAACGTAGTGCAACAATCACCTTATTGACTTAAATGACAAAATAGATCTCTAACATATTGGAGAAGAATTGAAATCTCCCTACTGAAGAAAGGGGTTTCATGATCTAATATGAAATATTTTTTAAATTTTGGAAATAACTACTAGTTATAAGGAAATTTTTGAAGCTTAGAAATCAAAGAGAATTCCAAAGAATCTAAAAATTTCTCCATAAAAATTCCATTGTATTCATCCAAGAGGTTGTGTGAAGAAAGGATTGTCTATAGCATTGAGTCTTGTGTTATTAAATGGTCGAGCCAAGGGCTAGAAAAAAAGTATCCAAGTATTTGAGGGATTTTTTGATATTTTTCTCCTCTTCAATGAGAGTGAGGAATGAATCATATATATTGTAGCCATTAGCAATTTAGTTTGATGAATCGAGAAAGGTAATATATTTTACTATCACTTAAGACAAAGAGTGGGCCAAGAGGTAGCCAAATCCTTTAGTAGAAATAGTTTGGGTCCAAAGGAAAACCTTGGAAAATAGAATGGAAGATCTTAAATTCATTAGATTGATGACCATTGATGGTGATGCAAACATAAGCATCAATAAAGAGCACACAAACAAATTGGATGAAACAAGGCCCAAATCTTAGATCTTGAAGTATGGCTAGAATGAAAGGCTATTTAATACAATCATAAGTCTTGGAAAAACTATTTTTTAGGAATAGATCCTTCTATTGAGATCATCAAACCCATTCAATGCCTTCCTAGATCATAATGATATTATCCAATATATATCTAAATTTTATGAAACTATTTTTCTTTGGCTACACAATATGTGGGAGTAGATCATGCACCTTCAATGTCAAAGCTTTGTTAATTATTTTGTATGACACATTAAGTAGAGAAGTGGACCTTAATTGCAGATATCCTCTAGATCTCCAATCATAGGTATGAAATTGGTTTTTCCTTTATTATTGAATTTCCCTAAGGACTTAAGAATATAAATATTCCAAATAAAATTTATGTAGGTCCTCATGTTGAACATAGGTTGTCATTGATGTCAAAGGATTTTCAAAGGTTGTTGATATTTTTTATCAAAGGGTTTCATGGTTTTCAAAGATGAAAGAGATTGTAGGAGTTCTCGAAGTATCATACCATTATATTCAAAAGTAGTAATGGTTAAGAAGTTTTCTTATCAATATCAAGTAACATACATTAAGTTTTGTTGAGATGTGTTTTCCTTCAAATAGTTGGTGTATTTATTATACCATGTTAGGTATGTAGTCAGTATGAGTGTGGTGGTCTGAAAATCAGTTCAAGGGTATCTTTTGGGTAGAAAAATTTCTAAATATGGTTGGAATTTCTTTCAAAAATTCATGTTTGCTTTGTGGTTTGGAAGGAGTGTATGCCTACACTTGTTTTATCAATTTCCTAAGTTTCCAGAGGATATGTTCAACACTTAAGAAGCTTGGAATTTTAGAAGGTTTTTCAAGATATACAAAGTTCAAGGTGTGTTCAGTAATAGCTAGTAGCATGTGTAATTCAATTTTTATGTGTGGAGTGGGGATATGACCTAGTTAAGGCTCTTGTGGTGGTACACAACATCAAGTTCTTTTGGTAGAAATAAATTTTTGTTTGGACCTCATGTAATTTGAATTTAGCTCCACCTTATGTCATCTTGGTTTTGTGTAGATTCTTGGCCGACATGGAAGAGTGTTAATGTAATGTCATGTATATATTTTAAATGTTCAGATGCATCAAGGGTGAGTATGAGTGTGTGAGTTGTATCAGTTGTGATCAAGCAAGGGAATTTTGAGTATAGAACTGTGAAGAAATGAGGAAGTGCCAACATCATAAGATCATTCTCAATATGGAAGAGTGTCTGTTGTGACTCTAGTACATATTAGAGTTAGATTTCAAATCTACCATTTTTTTGTACTGTGATAGGACTAATATTCTACTTATTGTATTGTTTCGGTAGGGATTGGTGTCTATTTCCAATGGGGATTGTTGTCTCTAGTATGTTGGTGCCTATAGATTCAATTGGAAAATGGTGTCTCCAATAGGATGTTGCCAACTTCAATTCTAATTTCACTTATTATATTTTTGTATTATGAGGCTAGATTTGGGTAATAGATCCAAGTAGCTATTCTCACGATGGTCTTTCCCATCTTGGGTTTATTGGATACGACAACTGAGAGGGGGGGTGAATTAGTTGTCACAAATTATAACCTTAAATTCAATTATCAGAACTAACACATAAACCGATTAAGTGATTAACCATCAAATGCAAATGCACAAACACAATAACACTAGATTTACTTGGAAAACCTAATGAGGGAAAATCCATAGTGAGTATTAACTCTCACTATAGAGAATATCAAAACCGACTACAAAAAGGTTCACTACCTGAAATAAGGACTCACTATCTAGACTCACTATCCATAGGGCTACAACCCAGAGGGCTCACTACCATAGAGATACAAAGAAGACAAAGAAGACTTGTTATAGAGAGAAAATAATCCCAATGCAACAAAGATTCCACCACGATCATTGATCAACTTGCATGAATGATAGATTTTTCCTTCTACTCACTACATCCAAAAAATCAACGTTAAGCTTCAGACTGATCAACTACACACCTAACTCACACACTTTCAAAATAGCATCAAATTCGTGTCTGCTCTTTCACTTATCTTCCTTCTTTTCTTATGTATAATTTTCATCGCTAGCACATTTTGTATTTATACTATCTCCAACCTTTAGAAGATACAAAGTTGTCCATCCAATCTTTAAATTCAAATTAGGTTGGTGTCAAACATCCTAGGGTGGAATTAGAATGAGGGTGACCCAAACACATGCTTCACTGGGACCCATAATAGATCCAACATGCTTCATCAACTTCGAAGATAGTGCTTGACACACGGTCGTCCAAACTAGACACATAGATCAATTAAGCTTGATACTTCCAAATGTCGAAACCATCTTTAATAGAGCCAAGGAAACACAACTCTAGAACCACATGCCATAAAACTTCATAAAAGAGAAATATAGACCAGAAATAGTTCACTAAGACCACAATAAAAACACAAAGAAACATAATTGACAAGCACCAGATCAACCTCCTCAACAACTGAATACCTGTAACTTTATTTTAATACAATTTCCTCAATATCCTCAACATATACAGTCAACAACAACTAATAGATAACCAGCTGACTGGTTGACATAAATAACAACACTTTCATTCCTCTTCCATTCTTGCAACAATCTCCCCCTTTATTATTGATGGCAACACATGATGTGAAAAACCATCAAAGACACCATACCAGTTTCGAAAATACTTCTCAAGATTTTTTTTTTGCTTCTCCCCCTTAGAAGATCATCTTCCACATTACTTGCTTTCTCTTATTAGCTTTCTTTCCTTTTCACATGTTCTCTCTCCTTTCTTTTTTTTTCACATGCTTTCTCTCTCCTTTCTTTTTCACATGCTTTCTTTCCCCCTTTGACATCAATGGAAAAGGAAAAAGATATGTTCATTGAAACTTCCTTTGACATGAAAATAGAATACTTATAATGAAAACACTTTAAAATTTTCCTACTCCCCTTGAGGGGTAGCCACCAAAAACATTAGTCCAAAAAGATAGAACCATGAATTCGCCAGACTGATGCATCTCCAAATGCATCTTAGTTTGTAAAATGAGGGGCAATAACCCCTAGCTTATCTTGGAGATACTCAAAATTATCTTTAGGAAGAGCCTTTGTAAATATATCCACAATATGATCCTTTGTCAAAACATACTCAATCTTGACTTCATTGTCTATGATATTCTCTCTTGAGAAATGATACTTGATAGATATATGCTTCATTCTCAAGTGCATCATAGGATTCTTCAAAATGTTAATTTCCCTTGTATTATCACAGAAGATAGGAATAGGATCATAATGTAGCACTATGATATCCTTCAATGTCTGTTTCATCCATAAGACTTGTGTACAACAAGATGAAGCAGCAATATATTGAACTTCAGCAGTAGATAAAGAGACCAAATCTTGCTTCTTACTCAACCATGCGACCAATCTACATCCAAGAAAGAATGCACCACCACTTGTACTCTTTCTATCATCTATACTTCCAGCCCAATCTACATCTGTATAAGCACTAAGTGTAAAATCAATATCTTTAGGATACCATAATCCATAATCTAGAGTGCCATTCAAATATCTGAATATTCTTTTAAATGCAGTAACATGTGTTTCCTTTGGATCTTCTTGAAATATAGCTACAAGACAAACCACATGCATAATATCTAGTCTAGTAGTAGTCAAATACAGTACTCCACCAATCATAGATCTATACTTTCTTTGATCAGCCTTAGGTGAATTGTCATCTTTTCCTTATTTGCAACTAGTCACTATAGGAGTACTTATTAGTTTGGAACCATCCATCCCAAATTTTCTCAACATCTCTCACATAGATTGTGAAATGAATTTTTCTTTCTCTATTTGATTAATCTATAGCCCAAGAAATAAATTCATCTCCCCAAACATAGACATTTCAAATTCTTTTTGCATCTCTTTTGTAAACATCTTGCACATCTTTGCATTTCCTCCAAAGATAATATCATCAACATATACAACTACAATCAAGATTCTATCATTTTCAATCTTGAAATACAAATTACTATCTATTGTACCTTTGTTAAATCCTTGCTAACTCAAATACTTATCTAGCCTTGCATACCAAGCTCTAGGAGCTTGCTTCAATCCATATAAAGCTTTCTTCAATCTACACACCATATCCAGTTGATTTGTGGTGCAAGAGCACCTTGACACAATTTTGCCTCCTTGTGGAAAGTTTGAGGAATTTTATGTTTTACCTTGTAATAAGGATTATTTAAGTCATTACTTATGTGTCTAGGTTATTAGAAGGTTATTTGAGTAAAAAATGCAATAGATGCCAATGTATGCAAAGAGAAAGTTGTCACAAATTACAAAATTGTAAAATTGTAAAAGTACAAACAAGGAAGGTGAAGAGACATATTTTTCTTAGGTCATTCCAAGTTGGTTAGAAACTAAAAGGTCACATGTAAATTCCTATAAAAGGCCTTGTAACCGATGGAGAAGGTGTGGGTGATTGAAGATTTGAGTATAGAATGAATAAAAGCACTGATTTTCTATATTTTCTTTAGAAATTCATTCTATTCAGACTTTGTACGGCTCTATATGGGATCAAATGCTTTGGTAAATGTTTTTAAGTGATAAAGTGCTCAATAACCTTCCAATTAGTTTTTGTTTCATGTAATTTGGCCTTGTTTTGAGTGAGATATTTGATTTTTTCTAAAAATTGTTAAAACCTTGATTAGGGTAAACATAGCTATAAAAAAATTATGGTTCTCCCTTTGTATTTTGTGAAATATCTTAAATTTCAGTGAAGTTACTCCATGATGTATGATTTTCCATATTCTTAAGGGTTTGATTCAAGAGGCTAAAAATTTAAGGTGTAAAAGTTGAAGACTTGATTGTAATTTTGTGTGCACAGTCTGAAACAAGGTAGATGAAGAGTTCATAGCCTAGGGTTTGTAGAAATATCAGTGGGAATGACCTAATAATAGTTTATTAAGCCCAAACATGCCTAAATACAAATTTTTGAAGAAAAGAACAAGTGATTTTTTGTTTGGAGTTATCATATCCAATAAGCCCTATTTGGCTTGAGGCCTAATTAGGCCTGTTATAGTCTGAAAATAGCAAGTTTGAACAATATTTCCCAAAGTAACATGCACTAAAAATTGGATATGTTTTAAAATAGTCAAATGGGTGCCCAAAAACTATTTTATAGAAATAAGATAAGGTCTGTGTGAATAGATTTTTTTGATAGTATATTGAGGTGTGTTATAAGGATTAGGGTGGTCATTGAAGGTTTGTTCATCAAAGTAAAGAATCTAAGGTCATGGGGTGTAAAATGTGTTTGATCATGTTATTTCAAGCCTATTCAAGTTGTTCCAAGCATTTTGAACTAGGTGTTTGTACTTTGGAAAGCCAATTTCATAGTTGAGACTTGTAAATGACATTATGTACAATGAGGACAATCATAAGGGATTGACAAAATTTGAAGGGGAAAACTTTGTGCTTGTGGTTTGGGGTTGAATTAAGGATTTTAAAGGTATTTGGAAGGTCTCTAAAGGGATTTGGAACTATGGTTGTAATTTTGAATGTTTGAGTTAAGTTGTGTAAAGGGAAAGAGTGAATGGGAAATGAGTAAACAAACAAAGATGATTTTGGTGTTTGTCTAATGAAGTTGAGATAGTTTGTTTTCTTCCCTCTATATTGCATCAGATTGGTGTTAGAGCCCAGGAAAGATTTGGGTTGGTGAGTGAGTTTTTGTTTCGTGTTTGGTTTTGTGGTTTGTGGTTTGGTTGGTTGTAGGTTCATATGGTAACCTGATTGTTTCCATTGAGAAGGCAGAGAGAAAGTTGAGTTAAGTTGAGAGTTGTAGAGCAAGGAGAGACTTGTTGAAACCATATAGAAGAGATGGAGATACTAAGAAAGCATTTGCAAGTAGAGGAAGAAAAGAAGAAGACAAGGAGACAAGAGAACATGGACAGAGAGATTGCTAAGTTGAGGCAAGAGTTAAAGAGATTTGAGAAAGAGTTCTAGGAGTCTATAATGAGGATAGGGCAGATGATGAAGGAGGTGAAGCAATTAATGAGTTGGAACTTGAAGGTAAAAAAGAAATTTTCATGGCCTATAAGGAAGATAATTAAGAAGAGAAGAAGATAAATGAGGATGAAAGAACAAGAAGTCTTCGAAGATGCTAAAGAAGAGCTCATGGATGAAGGAGGATAAAGTATTGCAAACATCCCCAAGCATGATGAAGGTATGTCAGAAATAAGAGACCTGATTTCAGAGGTTGAGTTGATTAAAGAGTAGATTGTGAATGAATTGACCTTGGATATTTGCATAGAATTGATGAATGATGGAGGTATGATGCTAGAAATCATGTTTCATTTCATTGTGTTACTAATCTTTTGGACAAGGAGCAAGTTTCAGGTTAGAGGACAAAGGGAGAAGCATGATACTAAGATGCACCAAAGAGTGAATAATTTTATTTCAATTGGTGAGCAAGGTATGAAGATAATTTGCATGAACAAGATGAAGCCCAAGGTGAAAATGAAGGTGATTAAGAGAAAGGTCAGTTTGAGGTAGAGCATACAAAGAGTGTAGGTTGGTGGACAACTTCAATTCCAAGTGGACTTGCAAACTTTCTTGGCCAAGAGGAGCACCTTGACACAATTGTTCCTCCTTGTGGAAATTTTGATAAATTTTATTTTTTACCTTGTAATAAGGATTATTTAAGTCATTGCTTATGTGTCTAGGTGATTAGGAGGTTATTTTAGTCAAAAATGCAATAGATGCCAATGTATGCAAAGGGAAAGTTGTCACAAATTACAAAATTGTAAAAGTGTAAAACTACAAACAAGGTGAAGAGACATATTTGTCTTAGGTCATTCCAAGTTGGTTAGAAACTTAAATGTCACATGTAAATGCCTATAAAAGGCCTTGTAACCAATGGAGAAGGTGTGGGTGATTGAAGATTTGAGTATAGAATGAATAAAAGCACTAGTTTTCTATATTTTCTTCAAAAATTCCTTGTGTTCAGCCTTTGTATGACTCTATATGGGCTCAAATGCTTTGGTAAATGTTTGTAAGTGATGAAGTGATCAATCACCTTCTAGTTAGTTTTTGTTTCATGCAATTTGGCCTCGTTTTAAGTGAGATATTTGAATTTTTCTAAAAACTATTAAAACCATGATTAGGGTAAACAAAGCTATAAAAAAATAATGGTTATCTCTTTGTATCCGGTGAAATATCTTAAATTTTGGTGAAGTTACCCCATGATGTATACTTTTCCATATTCTTAAGGGTTTGAGTCAAGAGGCTAAAGATTTAAGGTGTAAAAGTTGAAGACTTGACTATAATTTTGTGTGCATAGTCTGAATAGGGTAGATGAAGAGTTCATAGCCTAGGGTTTGTAGAAATATTGGTGGGAATGACCTAATAATGGTTTTTTAAGCCTAAATACAAATGTTTGAAGAAGAGAACAAGTGATTTTTTTTTGGAGTTGTCATATCCAATAAGCCCTATTTGGCTTGAGGCCTAATTAGGCCTATTACAGTATGAAAATAGCAAGTTTGAACAATATTTCCCAAAGTAACATGCACTAAAAATTGGATATGTTTTAAAATAGTCAAATGGGTGCCTAAAAACTATTTTACATAAATAAGATAAGGTCTATGTGAATAGATGTTTTTGACGGTATGTTGAGGTGTGTTACAAGGATTAGGGTGGTCATTGAAGGTTTGTTCATCAAAGTAAAAAATCTATGGTCATTGGGTGTCAAATGTGTTTGATCATGTTATTTCAAGCATATTCAAGTTGTTCCAAGCATTTTGAACTAGTTTTTTGTACTTTGGAAAGCCAATTTCATAGTCGAGACTTATAAATGACATTATGTACAATGAGGACAGTCATAAGGGATTGGAAAAATTTGAAAGGGCTGAATTTGTGCTTGTAGTTTGTGGTTGAATTAAGGGTGTTTAAGTTATTTGGAAGGCCTCTAAAGGGATTTGGAACTGTGGTTGTAATTTGGAATGTTTGAGTTAAGTTGTGTAAAGGGAAAGAGTGAATGGGAAATGAGTAAACAAACAAAAATGATTTTGGTGTTTGTCTAATGAAGTTGAGATAGTTTGTTTTCTTCCCTCCGTATTGCATCAATCTATTAACTAAAATCCTTCTAGTTGTTCCATGTAGAGCTCTTCATATAGTTCACCATTCAAAAATATTGACTTGACATCCATCTGATAGACTTTGAAATATTTATAACCAACTAATTCCAAGAACATCCTTATAGCTTCCTGCTACTGGGGCAAAAGTATCCTAAAAATATATACCTTCCACTTGTGAGTAGCCTTTACACACAATCCTTGCTTTTTTTTTCTGACAACTTTCCCATTCTCATTCATCTTATTTTTGAATACCCATTTTGATCCAATGATATTTTTGTTTGTTGGTCTTGGGACCAATTCCCAAGCTTGATTCTTCTCAATCTACAAAAGTTCTTCTTTCATTACTTCCTTCCAATGTTCATCCTCAAAAGCTTCACTTACTGACCTCAGCTCAATCTCAGAGAATAAGCACAAATATACTTTAGCGGTAGCTTTGCTTCTAGTTAACACACCTTTTGTCTTGTCTCCAATAATCTAACTTTCTAAATGATTCCTCTATACATATTTTGGTGTCCTAGGGGACATCACCGAAGCATCTTCTTCTCTTTCATTCTATTCATTCTACTTTTTCTATTCATCTTTATCCTGTTCTTCCATAATTTCTTCTATTCTTGCACAACCATGTTCATTAGACACATATCCATCAATATCAATAGAATTCTTTATTGTTTCATCAACCTTCACATTCGAGCTTTCTACAATATTCCTCAATATTTGGTTGAAATATCTATATGCCTTGATTTTAGTAGAGTATCCAAGAAATATTCCTTCATCACTTCTTGCATCAAAATTTCCCAAAGTTTCCTCATCTCTTTTGATATAGCATTTGCTTCCAAATACCTTAAAATATTTAATTGTAGTAATTCTTTCATGCCATAACTCATAGGGATTCTTTGTATTGTTTTCTCTTGCATAAACTCAATTGAATACATATACAACAATGTGAATAGCTTCTTTCTAGTAAACTTGTCATAATCCGGCCTCAGTGATCATTGACCTAGCAGCTTCTTGAACTATTTTGTTTTTCCTTTCAACAACTCCATTTTGTTGAGGGGTTCTTGGAGCATATAACCATCTCTTTATTCCATGCACTTCAAAAAATAGATTGAACTCATGGGAGGTGAATTCTCCACCTCTATCAGATCTTAAGAATTTTATCTTCAAATTCACTTCATTCTCAACCATAGCCTTGAATGCCTTGAATCTATCTAATGCATTTGATTTCTCTCTTAGAAATGTAACCCATGTATATCTAGAATAATCATCAATTAAAAGCATAAAATACCTTTCACCAAGTAGACTTTGCACTCTTATGGGACCACAAAGATCTATATGAACCAAATCCAGTAATCTAGTAGTAGTTTGTTCTCTTGATTTGTAATGATTTCTTGTTTGCTTCCCGAACTAGAAATTCCTTTAGATAGCATTTACAGGCTTTGTAATTCTTGGTAGATCTCTCATAGCCTGAATAGTACTAATTCTTTCCAAGTTATCAAAATTCATGTGACACATTCTCTTGTGCCATAACCAACTATCATTTATCTGAGTCATAAAACATCATCCATCAACACTGATAGGGAGTGGGATTGGAGGAATCAATCACTGATTCCTCCTCTAGGCATTTCCTTATAAGACCTCCTTGGTGCTTTGCTTCACCAATCTAACCTATAGGCCCCTACTCATGACTAGGTGCCCCTAGTTTGTCTGACCAACCCCTCTTCTATCACAATCTCCAACCACTAAGTCCACCTTGGTTCATTGCCACAAATCTTCCATTGGCCCTTACTCTTCTTTAAAGACCAAATTCTCTCCACATTCAACTTGATAACTTGTAGAGGTGTAACACACTTAAAAATCTTCAAGGGACTCTATCTATGGTTCTTGTACCTCCTCAAGACTCCCTTTAACCATCGCTTCCACAAATCCCTTCCTAGGGTTTGAAAAGGCTGCAAGCCTTGAGCCCTCAATTAGGCCTCTAAACAGAGACAAAATGAAATTTTATTCTAAACCACCAAATTACCTAGGTTATTTGCTTGGGAATGGTGGTTCCCATGTCCACACCTTGAAGATTTTTAGGGTTTTAGAATAGCACTTCCCGTACACTGCTCAAACACAGAATTGGACAAAAAGCTAGGGTTTCTAAGTTTTCACAGGCTGATTTAAGACTATCAAAGAGTTCTCCATCCAAATGAATTGTTAGAACCTCCTCCTAACCTCCAACCATATCTAATACCCTCAAGAAAATTCACAAAAAATAATTTCTCAAAAATCTCATTTCCCCTACAAGTTATGTGACTTTTTCACACTGTCTTCCCTAGCCGGACCTGCACTGGCTCGCCTAGGGCATCATTTTGCTAGCAACTCCTGCAACCACACAACTCCTAATTTCTACCATATTTACAAGCATGGATTCTAGGCACATTTCCCAAAATTCCATACAATTTGTACAGTGGGAAGGTGCTCTAAACCTCCATTTTCTCAAAACTGCCTAGTTAAGGCCAACAACAAGATGATTTCAAATTAATTACAAAAAATGATGAAAAATGAATTCAAAAAGATAAAAAATGACTCACAAATATTGTAAAAAACCTATACTACATCCTAAAACTCTAACAGTAGCAGATTCAATCCATTTTAGCACGTTTTAGAAGCAAAAATCAGAAAAAGAACACTCAAAACACTATTTTTTTCAACTTCCAACAAAATAGTCCGTACAAATGAACTTCCAACCTTGCACAAAGGTCAATAAAACCTTTAAATATGCTTCTCAAATAGTTATTCTCCAAATGGGCACCTTTTGGCTGCTCAAACTCAAAAAGAGCCTTATTTTGCAAAAATTGCCAACAATTGCAAAAATTGCCAAACTTCAACATTAGACTAAAACTTGCTATTCCTCACCTATGGTCAACATGACCTTTATTGAAAACACATCAACCAACACAAAAAAAATCCATGAAGGCTCAACCAATACAAAAACTCTCTTCAAAAGTTCCTGATTACCTAGGTGCTCCTGCACCAAACACCTTTAAGTTGATAAATTTTCCCTTCCAATTTCTTTCCTGTAGCAATCAATGTTCTAGATCATTTTTGGATCTCACATTTATCATCCTTAAACACAAGATCATATCCTTTTTTGCACATTTTACCAATGCTCAACAGATTATTCCTTAAACCCTTAACATAGTAAACATCGTCAGTATGATGATTTCCATCAAAACTTACTCAAACTATCCCATATATTTTAGCACCAATATCATCTCCAAACATAACTAGACCTCCATCATATTTCTCAAGTTTCACAAACTTACTCTTGTCACTAGTCATGTGATGTGAGAAACCACTGTCAACTACCCAAAAATTCTTTTCCTATTTAGCATGTAGGGTAGAGATAACTGTACCTTCATTTTTCTCGTTCTCCTTCTCCTTCTCTAGAGGACTTTCCTTTGAATATTTTTCTAAATTAGTATAAGTAGGTTCATCCTTAATCACCAAGAAAAAGCATTCATTTTCATCTAGATCTTCATATTCTGAATCTTCATCTGAAATACTAGCATTCTCATTAACATAGAAAGCTCTATTAATCTTCTTTCCTTTCTTTTCTTTCTCATATCTTTGTTTATTATTTTTAGCTCTTTCCAAACACTTTGTAGCATAGTGACCAATTTATCCACAACTAAAGCACTTAAAGGGAAATTTACCTTCATACTTACTGGAGCCTTTTCTTATTCTTCTTACAAAGTTAACCTCGAATTCGGATATTCAATTTTAGTAGCTTTAAAAGTAGTCTCTGTTTTTCCTCCACTTCTTAGATTCAACTTCCTCATCTCATAAGATGTCAAAAATTCTAGCAGCAAATCCTTAGTACAAGTCTTATAATCTATAGTCTACTCAATAACACTCACCTTTTCACTATAAGCATCAAGAAGAGTTCTAAGAATCTTCTTTACAATTCTAGTTTCATCTATAGTAGTGCCAAGATCACATTCTAGCCACTACCTCATCCAATCTCTGTACATAGGCTTTAACATCCTCATCTTCAAACATATGTATAAGATCAAACTATGTTTCCAAATTCTATAATTTTTCCTCTTTTACCCTTTCATCACCATCGTGCGCTCTTTCTAAAGCATCCTAGACTTCCTTAGTTGTCTTCAAATTTTGAACCTTAATCAACTAAGAATGTATCAAACTATTCTTCAAGGTGAACTTTTCCTTATTATTCGCTTCATGTGCTCTAATTTATTTAGGTGTACTTGAACCATTAGTAGGAGGAGTTTAGGGATTTCTATAAGCTTTCTCTACATCATATCTACAATACTCTAGATATTCTTCCATCAATACTTTCTAGATACCATAATTAGTTCCATCAAACCTCAGATAATCAAAGACCATTTTACTAGCCATCTCGGACCTTCCTCAAGTAGTTAAGCTCTTCAGCAAGGAACCAAGCTCTGATACCAATTGTTGGATAAGACAATTGAGAGGGGGGTGAATTAGTTGTCACAGATTATAACCTTAAATTCAATTACCAAAACTAACAAATAAACTGATTAAGTGTTTAACCATCAAATTCAAATGCACAAACACAATAACACTAGATTTACGTGGAAAACCCAATGAGGGAAAAACCATAGGGAGGATTAACTCACACTATAGAGAATATCAAAACTGATTATAAAAAGGCTCACTACTTGAGATAAGGCTCATTTCTTGAAATAAGGACTCACTATCCAAACTCACTATCCATAGGGCTACAACCTAGAGGGCTCACTACCACAAAGATACAAAGAAGACAAAGAATACTTGTTACAGAGAGACAATAATCCTAATGCAACAAAGATTCCACCACAATCATTGATCAACTTGCATGAATGATAGAGTTTTCCTTTTGCTCACTGCATCTGAAAACTCAGTGTTAATCTTCACACTGATCAACCACAAACCTAACTCACACACTTTTAGAATAGCATCAAAGTCATTTATGATCTTTCACTTATCTTTCTTCTTTTCTTATGTACAATTTTCATCGCTAGCACATTTTGTATTTATACTATCTCTAACCTTGAAAAGATACAAAGTTGGCCATCCAATCTTCAAATTCAAATTAGATTGGCACCAAACATCTTAGGGTGGAATTGGAATGAGGGTGACCCAAACACACACTTCATCAACTTCGAAGATAGTGCTTGACACACGGTCGACCAAACCAGTGTAAAACACATAGATCAATTAAACTCGATACTTCCAAATGTCAAAACCATCTTCAATAGAACTAGGACAACACAACTCTAGAACCACACTCCATAAGACTTCATCAAAGAGAAATCCAGACCAGCAACAATTCTCCTAGACCTCAATCAAAACATAGAGAAACATAATTCATAAGCACTAGATCAATATCCTCAATAGCTGAATACCTGCAACCTTCTTTTAATACAATTTTCTCAATGTCCTCAACATATATAGTCAACAACAACTAGTAGATAACTAGTTGATTGGTTGACATCAATGGCAACACTTTCATTCCTCTTCCATTCTTGCATTAGGGTTCCCACATATATCTAATGTTATCTTGTGTTGTGTTTTCTTAATTGGTTAAGTGCTCTTCATGTTGAAAATCTATATAATAGTAGCAAAAAATTTAAGTTGCATGATCTGATAAGTAGTGTTGAAGTTGTGAATTTTGAATTAAGTAGATCTACTAATTCACCCCCCTCTGAGTAGGTGATTTAGGATGGTACAAGAGAGTTCTTTTGGAAACAAAGTACCAATATTTGATGGATCCAATTTTTCTTTTTGGAAAGTTAGGATGGAGTCCTATTTGATGGCTTTAGGAATGGACATTTGGATGTCAATTGTAGAAGGATATGAGCCTCCTAAAAATCTTCCTCATAGGGATCAAGCTAGAAAGAGGGCTCTTAAACTCAATGCAGTGAAAAATAGTAAAGGAAATACGGGAAAAAATGGGAAAAATCTATGAAGCTGATGAAAAATTCAAAGAGGAAAAGTTGCAAACTTACAGAGCTCATTTTTAAGGACTGAAGATGAAAGAAGATGAGAACATTGCTAGATTAATGTTCAAAGTTGATGAAGTTGTCAATCACATCCATGGTCTTGGTGAAAGTTTGGAAGAGAATATTGTTGTGAACAAAATAATCAGATATCTCCCTAAAAGGTTTGATCCTAAAATATTTTCTATTGAAGAAGATAAAGATTTGAATGCTTTAAAGTTGATTGAATTGCATGGAACATTAACTACATTTGAGATGAGATTTGAAATTTAAGATTCTACAAGGAAAGAGGCTACTTTTAGAGTGTCTAAGCAGTAGGTTGATGAAGATTTTGATATTGGATCAAATTCGAAAGAATTTTTTTTTTAGGAAGCTACAAAGAGGTTTTGATAAGTACAAAGGAAAATTACCTTTCAAGTGTTTCAATTGTGGAGAAGTAAGGAATTGTATGGCTGAGTGTCCCCATAAGAATTCTAACAATGTTGAGCAAAGAAATGGAAAAAAAAACACTTTAGAGGAAGTTTGAAGGTTAGACAAAGCATACAAGTTTCTACACTAATAAGGAAGAAGACTACTCCACTAAAGAAGAAGATGAAGATGCATCCAGAGAAAAAAGAAAAGGTTGTGTTCATGGATTTTGAAACTATTGATGGAGATGCTGAAATAGATTTGAAAAATAATGTAGAAGAGGTAGATCTTATGGAAGAATTGTTGTGTGCTAGAAAAGAAATCAAGAGACTAAAGAATAGAATTGTTGAAGAAGTGAGAGCTAAAGAAAAGGTATCTAAGGAATTGGAGAATGCAGAAAAGATGATTGTTGAACTGAAGAACCAGGTAGAAGAAGCAAAAAGAATTGAAGAAGTTTTGACAGAAAAACTACTATCAAGAGACAAAGACTGTGAGAAGCTTGAAGTAGAAATTGTAATAGTAAGAAAAGAGCTTGAGAAGGAAAAACAACAGCTATAGTTGAAGTTCAGAACACTAGATCAAATTTTGGAAAGTTAGAAATCTTTGCATGACAAAACTAGAATAGGTTTTATTGATCAGAAGAAGAAGGTGATAGAATAGTCTGAGAAGACTACCAAGGCAAGTTCAGAAGTGACAAGCTCTAAAAGTTCGAGATTTGAAAGAACCATGGCAAGTGATGAAAGCATGAGATACAATGATGGCTTTATTCTAGTTCGGAATAAAAGAAGAAGATCCAAAATACAAGGACATAATACCATGTCAAATTTTCCTTTCTTTGGTTATTGTTCTAATTGAAATAATTTTGGTCATAAGATTGTTCACTATAGAAGAGCTTTGATAATGAGAAATAATTTTATCAATAATAATGCATTTGCACCTTTGTACAAACTTAGTATAATTTATTTCAAGTGCAACAACTTTGGACATATTGCAAGAAACTGTAGAAGCAATTTTGTGAGTCCTTTGCCAAAAAGTGGGAGAAAAGAATTAGAAATTAGAAGTCATGAGTCAAGAAAGGTTTGGAGGAAGGTTCCTAAAGAGAAGAAGTCTAAAAAATAAATGATTGCTCAAACTGTACTACATGCTCAAAAGGAGAAGAACCTATGAATCATTAACATTGGTTGCTCTAGCCATATAACTAGAGATGAGTAATTTCATGAATTTCAATAAATTTGAAGGTGGTTCAATGACCCTTGGAACAACTCAATTGCTCAAATATTTGGTAAGGGTACTTTAAGTCTTGATGGTGGTAGAACCAAAACACGTGTTTTTTTGTATCTTGAAGGTTTAAAGCATAATTTGTTAAGTGCAAATTAGATGTATGACAAAGGTTACAAGCTATGCTTTAGTGTTGAAGGTTGTGAAATCAAGGAATCAGGTACTAGTGAATTGATTACAGAACGAAGCAACACTAAAAGTGATATTTATCATCTTAGTGAGTTGAATGGATAGAGTTATCTTACTACTTAGAAAGATGAAAGTTGGCTTTGGTACAAAAGGTTAGGACATATGAATTTTAATGATATTGTGAAGATTAGTTCAAGAGGGTTGGTCCAAGATATGCCAAGGATTAAGAAGCAGCAATCAATCAACTACAAGCCATGTTAGGAAGGGATGCAAACAAAGAGTGAATATCTTGCTAAGGAGTATTCCACATCAAAACCATTAGATCTAGTTCATGCAAATCTATGCGGACCAATGAGGACCACTAGTAGAATTTTGAAAATAAATGACTACGTGACTAAAAAATTTAGTCACAACAACTACAAATGACTAAATTATAGTCATTTTTTGCAACACAGCTATAAATGACTAATTTGATCACTGGGTAAATAATTAGTCATTTATTTAGTCACACAAATAAAAATGACTAAATAATTATTCAATTATTTAGTCACAATCCATTTAAATAGATCATTTAAGGAATCAAAAATCAATAGTGTTATTGCCATAGTCCACCATGATGGGGTCAGAGAGGAAGCATGTTAGGGAGCCCTAACTTCAACACATACTCTCTAACATATTAACATACATATAGTTTTCTATCAATGCAATCCTTGAACCTCCTTTAGGTGCAAGTGTTAGTATATATTCCCCTCTCTATATAGAATTGTCTCCCCCTCTATCTCTCTTTCTTTTTCCTAATCTCTCCAAAAATCAATTAAACTATTAGTTTTTTTATATATTAATTTAATTTGTTCTATATAAGAATATATTAATTATTAATTATAATAGTTTTATATTTATATTTAATAATTTTTATTATAAAATACAATATATAATAATAATATAACCTATATATACTATTAAATATAATAATATTATATATAATTTAATCTGTATTACTATTATATTAAATAAATAATATATTAATTATATTTTGTATTATATTTATATGTTAGTTTTTTGTATTATATATAAAAATATTTGGAAAATAAATGATATTTTATGGTAAAACATTATAAAAAGGCATTTTTATCCTTTAATGGCCCTTTTCATCAAATGAGCAAGTGATAATGTTAAAATTTTTATTTTTGCAAGAAAGGAGGGAAACTTGCACAGGAAATTTTTTTTGGCAAAAGGACTGAAACAACATAGGCTCATGAGGAAAGTTTCAATTTTGAGAGGAAAACCCTTACCTACTACTTTTACCATTCCAAGATGGGTGCCTTCTCTATTGTTTTTTGCTTTGAAAAGGAAGGTTGTTGTGTTTCTATCTGAGCTTCTTTCATCTAAGATCATGGGGTAACATTTCTGAGCATTTTCAATCTTCACTTGTGTGGTTGGTTGTTTTCTTTGCCTCTTTTATGTGGTTTTCCATCTTCCTAGGGTTGCTTTGTTTCATTTTTGAGTTACAAAAGGAAAATAAGGGAGTGTTATTTCTTCATGTTCTTGCCTATAAATGTCTTCTTCGTCCATTTGAAGGCTCTTTCCCTTATTCCCATGGGTTAGGGTTTTCTTTTGTGTTTGATATGTATTTTCAGTTTGAAATGTTGCTTTGTAGAGCTTTATTTTATGTATTATGGAGGCAACATTATGTAATAGAAGTTTTAAAATTAAAAACCCTTGCAATCTATCCTTTGGATAGTGTTTCAAATTGCTTTGGGATCTAGGGTTTCAAGAGTGCAACAAAGAGACAATGGTTTTGTTTCAGGGATATTGGCTTGTTGCATTTCCATTAAAGCCATTGTCTTAGGTTCATTAAGGAGGTATTAGTCATAAAAAATGGAGATCAAGTCACTATGAGGGTTGGTGATTTTGCAGTGGTTGTGTGCATTAATGAGGTTATTTTTTCTAAGAATATAGATGTGAATGTCATTGTGAACTTTGATGATATCCAAGTGACAATAACCATTCAAATTTTAAATCATCTTTTACTACCATGAGGACAAGATATAATTACTTTACACTAATGATGCAACTAAAGGAATGTCCTAACTCACTAAAGGACTGTAACTTGTTTGAACTTTGTCCTCTTATAGATTGTGGTCTTATTTTTGAAAAAACTTGTTCATATGACTACCTTCCTTTACTAGCCTACTGCCATCATATTTGGAGCCTTTGATTTATGACTGCTATGTTCAAAAGAGACTGTCATGATTCCTTTTGGCTTCCATGAGGTTTTAAATGATGACTATCATCTTGGTATACCCTACACTTTCATCAATGGACTACCCTTAGTATGGTGAAGTGGTTGTCTCTCCCATATTGTTTTTATCATTTATGCTCATCAAAACTTGTTCTTGAGAGATTTACCAATGAATAACTTAATGTCTTCTTTTTTGAAACTAATCCTCACTTTTGACTGCCCCTTTGTCATGTAGTGTAACATTATTTGAATTTTCCATTCATTTTATTCATGGTGATTCTCTTGGTGATTGTCATTAGATGTTTTGAATGAAAGTGAAGATTTTCCTTTATTAGACTATCCCCTTCATGCCTTGACTATTCACTAATAGGTAACAATTGTCCTTAATTCATGAGTATTGATCATTGTCTTTTCTAAAAAGTGTTGGTCTCTTGTATTGCAAACTATGTCCTCTTTATGCTTTTATTGACTATCATAGGGGTGTGTGCACTTAGCATGGTGATATCACTGTCCTAAGATTGTTAGCTCATGCCACCAAAGATCTTATATTTGATGTCATTTTTCATCTTGTCTTAGACCTACACTTTTTAATAGGCCTCACTTACATGGTGATATGCTTTCTTTATCATTGCCATAGCCTTTTCTAATGTATGGTGACTATCATCCATGAAGATTATAGTCATAAAGACATTATTATAGTCATTGATTGTCACAGACTCATCTACAATCCTAAAACATAGTCATTGATGTCTTAATCAGAGTCATAAACTGTCATGGAATCATTTACATCTGTCACTTTTCTTTTCCTTCAAAATTTTTGACATTGGCCTTTTTCTTGACTGTCAATGGTGCTAATTGATGATTTTCCATATCATTCATATGACAAATATCCTCATATAGAAGTGTTTATGACTGCCAATGCTCATAATAGGACTTCCATCCTAAGACATTGTCCTATTAGCAACTGTTACTACCTTCTTCAAAAAATTTGTAATCACTTCCTTCGATTTATCAGAGGTTTTGACTATCCTCATTAACTTTTGTCATGTATTTTCCTTTCTTAATGGTAAGTTGTCCCTTCTGCATTGCAAGTTTACAATTCATTGTAAGGGCTATCATGACACCAATTATTAACTCATTGTAAGGACTATCTCCTTACATGGTTGTCCTTTGGAATCTACATTTCCATGATGATGTCATTAGGATAGTCCTCATTTCATCTCATGGTAACTGGTTTTTCTATTGTAAGGTGATTGTAACTAACCCTTATCATGTCATGGTGATTCATGGTATGTGATCATACTGCCCTTAACATGGTCTATCTTTGGACTATGAATTGTCACTCATCATCAATGCTTGGTAGGATTGTCATATGTTGTTCATGATTCACTTTCCTCATCATGATTTTGTGACCTTTTCCCATTGACCATGCTCACAGTTATATTTCCATAATATCTTCATGCTCTAAGGTCTATCCATAGAATCTACATGCTTTATCCTCATGTATGATGATAATCCTCTATTGTTACTATAATCATTAAGAATTTCCTTAAAGTCTACCCTCTTCAATCACCATTATCACAACAAGCTTGTAGCTATTTTTTCATGCATCTTCAAGAATGTCACCTTGGAGAAATAAATTATCATGATTGTCACAACCTTCTTTGAAGTTTTTTAATGCATCTCTTTGATCCTTGAAAACTCTTTTATGTGCACAGGACAAGGAGTGTCCTCTTTAATCATGAAACTCATTACATAGGACTGCCTTCTCTTCACAATATTCCCCTAGGTCTGAGTTGTGAAATGGCTATCTTTGGTGAAATGGCTGTCCTCAATCTACAAGGTGACTGTCCTACTGGTAAAGTGACTATCTTTTTAAGTCTACCCTTATAGATTTCTCATGCTCTTTTCCTTTTGATTATCTTTGTATTGAAGTCTTTATTCATGAATAAGTTTCATGTTTCCACCATTTGCATAGTCCATTATTTGTAAGGAGGCCATTATTTTCAATATCTTGCACCTTTCTTTGTATTCTCTAATGATCACACCATGATGAAAAATATGGAAATAAGATCACAACTCATAAACACTATTCCTTCACCCTATTACCTCTCATCTAGTTTATTTATTCATATGATCTACTGCAACCATCTAAAAAAGAACAAGATACATCTCCAAAGAACCCTTGGTTGTTCTAAAAAGTGTTCATCAAACTTTAAACCCTTCCACTAAAGGACTACACCATGTATGATTTCCACAGTGACCTGCTCACTATGTAATGTTTGATATCATAAAACCCCTAGGGTTACTCCTCATGCTGCTTCCTAGATTACCCAGGCCTAACAAGATGACACAGTCCTCTACCTTTTGAATGTCAATATCAAGTGACTGCATTATTTCCTTCAAGGCAGTGAAGGTTCATTCAACGTATGGGTTGCTATTAACATTTGAACATCATTGATGTTCACATCATCATTCAAGTGTTCAAAAAATATTTCTTAAATTCCCTTTTATACACTTCTAAACCTAAGTTGGCCTCATTTGAGAGGTTTTTTACATTCCTATTGTGCACTCGTGTATAGATTTGATTATAATCAATAGAATGGAAAATTATAAGACAATTTGATAAGATGGTCAATCCATCTGGTAAAAAAAAGTGTAAATATGGCTTTTGATCAACTTTAGCTTTGTTGTATGCTATGTTTTTGATTGATTATATTTCACATTATTTAAGCATTAAAATCAATACCCAATAGCATGGTTTCTGCAACTAGATAATTTGTCCTTAATTTTACATATTTTATGTATTTTGTTATCCTTCAGTAATACTTGATTATTATATTTTCCATCTTATAAAGGATGTCTATGAGCACCACACATTATGGATGGATATACTTCTATTACAGTAGGTGCTATGATGTATGCACAAAATAATAACCAGATGCCAATTCAACACAAACACTCGTGCTGCAAATTTAAAATTTTCATCTAAATTATTGTGCCATCTACAATTTATTGTAATTTAGAAGTCGATACTTAGTTAGTTTCTTTAAGTGCTTGAATAGGATGCTTTTCTTTTACATCATATATAAATATAAAAGGAAAAAATGATACCTAATGTATAGGAGAAAATTTACACCCCTTATGCGAATTCCCCTTTCACGCACCCTCACCTTAGAAAATTAAATTTGAAGTTGAAATTCCACATCACCCAACTGCCTTTTGTCCCCTTTGCATCTATCCTTTGTGTTGGTGAGAGAATATTTTTCAAGGATGCACACATGACACGCATACACCACATGAAACAGTACCATCCCTGACGGATTCCTACATCTGAAGTTGGCAGATGTGTTACACTCCCGATTGGGAACCAATTGTAATGTCCCTCTTCCACCAACTGTCCTTGAAAATGGTAGATTCTTCTCATCCCACCTTTAAAAACATCCATTCTCATCTCATTTCACTCTCTAAGCAACAAATTTACACTCTCAAGCATTCACTTCACTCTCAAGCAGCATTGCAACACTCCATTACAACAACATTTGAAGCTTCATCAACCCCACATTGCAAGTGTGAAGCAAGCCATAGAAGTGTGGTCTTGGAATCTTGTGAGACCTCCCTTCCTCACAATTACAACTATGGTGACCTTTCCAAGTTCATATTCTCCTCCATTGGCTAGTGAGATTTTGGGTGGAGGTGGTAATGTTTCACTTCTCTGTTGGACTCAAGCAACATTGAGAGGGGGGTGAATCAGTGTTGACCAATTTTAAACTTTATTAATCTATCCTTTCAAGTGCTTAAAAAATTCAATCCAAAGAAAGCCACAACACCATAACACAATTATTTTTATGTGGAAACCCTGTTAGGGGAAAAACCATGGTGGAGGTCAATCCACCATTTCAGTACTCAAATATAGTGTTTTACAAAATGGGAATTCACTTGCATTCAGGCTCACTGCCTAGAGCTCACTACTCAAAATAAGGAAGGATCATTGCCTTACAAGAGATTTGGATTACACAAAAATATTGAATTGAGAAGATAGAATCTACAAATTCCTAATTATAGTTTCGGTTAGGCTCATAGATCAGATTCTGGACCTTTTGTCAGATTATACACTTCTCTCTGCTCTACCTTAATTTGCTTCACAAAATTCCTCTTCTGCACAAATAAAAATTTCTCAACTGATCTTCTAATATTTTCACACACATCAACACATATTGAAATCACACATATGCACACCAAAATGAATTAACTGATCTCATATATATATCCGCTATCAAGAATTCAATCGCTATATATCGGGTTCAATGAAATAGAAAATATCTTCCAACTGTCGGCTCAAATCATGAATAACTTTCAATGTGCATCCACAAGAGTTAGCCACAACATAGTGAGGACCCAAAAAATATATTTGAACACAAAAATACTTTAAATAATTTTGTCTTAAACATTTTCAAAACCCAACATTTGCTTAGTTGGCCTTCATATACTGATAAACAAAAAATCGAACAATCGGATATCCTAACTCATACACCAATTGATGTGATAGCACAAAACTCAAGAGTAAGATATTTCATATGCCCAATGACCTTTCCTGAGATCCACAACCAAAACTGATAACCTGGTAATGCAAACTACTTGATAGATTCAACTTCAACCGGATACCCTGTTCTTCAATATGCCTTCTGGTATAGTCAGATACTACAGTGCGGACCAAATCAATGACTTCAATTGCCATCAATGACAAAACTAGAAGCCATATGCCAACAATCTCCCACTTTGGCATTGATGGAAACACTTAGTGAAAAATGATTAAGTGTTAGAACCTTCAAAGCTTCAAAAGGCCATAGGTGAAAAAACTCAACAAAACTCCCCCTAAGTTTGATAAGGCATTTTTCACTGCTCTCTCTCCCACTTTGACGTCAATGACAAAAATTTTGTTTCTCCCCCTTTGAAGTGTAATCAAAACTTACCTATGCAAAAGTTGATTCAAAAATTTGAAGAAATACATCTGCTAATTGAAGATTATTTTGTGCTTCTCCTTCATCTCCGAAAGACACTTCTTCCATGATTCCACTACAATCCCAGTGATTACAATCTTGTTGTTGTTCTTAGATGTCTGATTGATAATTTTGATGAGGGATTCTGAAATGGTGAAGACATCTTCCAATACTTATCCCTTCCTAAATAGCTCAACCAATTGTTCTAGCCTGCATTCAGTTATGTCCTTCACTTTCCAAAAAGTGTCAACAATCCTATTCCTGGTGTTCTAAACACTTGTATGCTTTGATTGTAGTTCCTAAATTCTTTTCTTGATTGCACCATCAACATCCTAAGATAAGTCAAAGTTTTTTCCAATACCATTTAGCTCTATTTCAATTTGTTCTTGCTTCTCTTTGTACTTGTTGATTGCATGAGGCCATTGAAGACAATAGTTATAAATGTTTTTTGCAGTGCTTATGCATTTTTTTAGTTCATTCATCTTCTTTTCTAGCTTGGTAAGTGACAATCTATATTGCTTCTTTAGGTGTAGAATCAGTTCTTCTTCTTCCTTTTTCTGAGATTCAAAGTCCATAATTTCCTTGATACATTCAATCATCTCTTCTGGAAACTTATTTTGCAAACTTTCCAATTTGATATGATTGTGCACAAAATGAGGACTTAGTACACTTAAGATCATGTCTTGCTCATATGAAGGTCTGATAGACCACATGTTCACAATCTTTTGCATTCCATCTTCATCATGAATAAGCTGCATTAGATCTTCCTTGGTTAGATCACCTTCTTCTTCACTTCCTTCTATCATTGCCTTTTCTTGTTTTGGTTTGGCTATTTTCAATTCTTTTCCAAGGGTTTCCTCAGATTCCTCATTGGATTTGTCATCTGGTATGTCCACAATTATTTATTATTTTCCTTTCCCTTCAACTTTTAGAGTCTTGCATGTTGGTGGAATACAGATAGCAATTTCCTTTGTTCTTCTCTTCTTTCTCTCCATCTCACCAGAGGAGAAACCAACTTCAAGTCCTCTTACCAGAATGGAAACACCAGTTGAACCAAACTTTCTTAGCAAACTCTTAAAGAAAATTTCATATACTTGATCATAGTTTTCCAAATTGTTAGAGTTTATGTAAATCTACTTGCAAAATGGTTCACTCTCTTCCCATGTTACATTGTTGTTCAGGGGTAAACAATTCAGAAAATATATCACAAGGCATATAACCAAAGTACCAAACCTGAAAGGGTAACCTATCTCCTTTGTCAATTATCTGTTCTCCATCAGTTGATCTTTCAACAATCCACAATGATCAAAAACATGATCTTCCATTATCATCTTGTGTGAAATATAAACTACACCTGCCAAAGTAGCACCTTCTCTATTTTTGAAAAAGGTTTTGTAAGATATTCCATGACCAATGTACCTTGTCACTAAATCCTTAATTGTGGATATTATCAATGCCCTTTGGTCTCCAGTTACTCCAGGTAGGGTTTCAACTTCTTTATTCTAAATTGATTTCTTCCTCAGTACTTCCCCAACCTTGCATAACCCAGTTACAACTGCGATCACTTCTTTTGAGATATGGTAGGGTTTATCCAAAGTTAGAATATCATCATTCAATCTATTCAGCATGAACTCAATGATTTCTGTGTTTCTGAAATAAGGAAATTCACTCCAAATATCCAAGCTTTTGTGTTTTGCTTCATACAACCATTTCAATTCATCATTCAACAACATGTTTCTTTCGGCTCTAATCTTCTCGCTGCTACACTCATCTAATTTTACCATTCCTTTGAATTGTTCCATTTTACCTTCCATACACATGACTTAAAAATACCAAAGAAATTCTTCAACCTAATGCCAAATTTCTCAATACAATCAAAGTACTTGATGGATTAGGGTTTCGCCGTTGAATTCTCTTTACCCTTTCAAAATTCAGATGCATAATGCTCTCCTTTTCTTCAACACAAAGTGGAAAATGAGGGTTTCAACTTCCTTTTTATAACTCGCACACCTAACTTTTATTGTAATAAATGCTTTTTCCCTAACTTAATCAAATACCCTGTTTTCTCAATTGTCAACCAAAAGCTTTTGTGAACCTTCAACTTAGCATAATATCATTTCCAATTGATTCCATAGCATTTGTAGATCAATAGTGCAACCACTACAAACATCCACATCCTAGTGTCAATTACCGGTAGGGGTTTGAAGGATTTTTCTTGACAGCTCCCCTTAGGCCAAAGGCCTAAGACTAGTTCCCAGAAAGATTACCAGAAGTAGGTTCTAGTGCTAGCTCATTTCTTGCAATAGAGGAACTCTTTTTCACCCATGTCTTCTTCATTTGATCTCTTATCTCATCCATAGTCACTTTCCCTTTTCCTTTATCATTTCTCTGCATATTTCTATCTTTGTATCCTGGACCTCTTCTATCCATATTCTTGTTTCTATAGAATCTTGCAATGTGACTGTATTTGTTGCAATTGAAACACACAACATTTCCTTGTCCAAACCAGTCATTCCATTCATTTCTTCTCAATTTACATTGATTAGCAATATGCCCAAATCTTCTACAGGTATAACATTCTACATTCCTTCTATTGAAGAGTTGTTTGACACATTTCTACATTCAATTGACTTATGACCAAACTTATTGCAATTGAAGAACTGACCAGAAAATGATGAATCACTTGATTTCATTCTACTTCTACACTGAGCAGCCATATGACCAAATTTATTGCAAGAAAAACAATATCCATTAAAATTTTGAGTATTAGGTTGTCTTACCAGACGCCTTTGTGTTGTCCATGAAATTTCCTTGCTTGAAATTCCTTTGTCCAGATCTAGAACTTTCTCCTTTTTCATAACCAAGACCTCGCTTATCATTTGCATTCTTCTACTCTTGATTTAGCTCATCAAGCTTAACAGAGCTGATCTTGAACTTCTCCTTGTATTCATTTGCAGTAGCTAGTTCATCTCTAAGAATAACAATTTTTTTTTTCAAGCTCTTCTTCATTGTTTCTAGATTTTTGCAGTTCCATTTCCAACTGAATGAATTCTCCATTAATTTTGTTGTTTTCATTAGATCTTTCTTTTAGAGACTATTCAAGATTCCCCTCTTTCTTTTTTCTATCTTTAATCTCCTTAGTCAGTTCATCATCATAGATTCCATCTCATACTTTAGGGTAGCAATGTCTCTAGCAAGCTTTTCACATTCTCTAGTTATTTCCTTCAAGGTTTGATTAAGATGATCATCATCCATCCTTTTTCTCTCTTCAATAATTTTTCTCTGTTTTTGCTTTATCTGATCATAGACGTCCTTTCTCCTTTCCCTAGATTTAATAACTTGATCCTTCAACTTCTAAATGAATTTCTCAACATCCTTAAGATTTCCTTTCAATTCCCAGACTTATTCCTTAGACTGATCAAGATCATCAAGTGCCACCACAAGCTGCTACTGAAGACTACCAAATTCCATTACATTCAAATATCTACCTCAAGCTGTTAAACTTTTTCAAAGAAACTCAACTCTGATACCAATTGTTGGACTCAAGCAACACTAAGAGGGGGATGAATCAATGTTGAGAAATTTTAAACTTTATTAATATGTCCTTTCAAGTGCTTAAAACATTCAATCAAAAGAAATCCACAACACCATCACATGAGGATTTTTATGTGGAAACCCTATTAGGGAAAAACCACAGTGGAGGTCAATCCACAATTTGAGTACTCAAATATAGTGTTTTACAAAATGGGAATGAAACTTGCATTTAGGAACACTTCCTAGAGCTCACTACTCAAAATAAGGAAGGATCACTACCTTACAAGAGATTTGGATTACACCAAAAGATTGAACTGAGAAGATAGCATCTAAAAATTCCTGATTACAATTTCAGTTAGGCTCATAGATCAGATTCTGGACCTTCTATCAGATTATGCACTTCGCTCTACTCTACCTTAATTTGCTTCACAAAAATCCTCTTATGCACAAATAAAAATTGCTCAACTGATCTTCTGATATTTGCACACATCAACACTTATTGAACTCACACATATGCACAACAAAATGAATTAACTGATCTCATATATATATCCGCTACCAAGAATGCAATCGCTATATGTCGAGTTCAATGAAATAGAAAATATCTTCCAATTGTCAACTCAAATCATGAATAAATTTTAATGTGCATCCACCAGAGTCGGCCACAACATAGTGAGGACCCAAAACAAAATATTCGAACACAAAAATACTTTAAACAATTCCATCTGCAACACTCAACATTTTCTTAGTCGGCCTTCATATACTGATAAATAGAAAATCGAACAACTGGATCTTCTAACTCGTACACCAATTGATGTGACAACACAAAATTGGAGAGTAAGAAATTTCATATGCCCAATGACCTTTCCTGAGATCCACAACTAGAATTGATAACCTGGTAATGCAAACTACTTGACAGATTCAACTTCAACTGGATAACTTGTTCTTCAATATGCCTTCCAGTATAGTCAGATACTATAGTGCGGACCAGATCAATGAATTCAATTGCCATCAATGACAACACTAGAAGCCATATGCCAACATTCTCTCCTTTTTTATTTGATAGAAGTAGCATAATACTATTTTTAATTTTTTTGGTTCTCTCTTCTTTCTTTTATCACATATTTCTACTTCATTGCTTTCTAGTTGTTCGTGGAGGTGGAAATTCCAAAATGGGGGTCTGACTAAGGTAGGCCCCTGTACAACCCCAAAAATTTTCCCTCTTGCTTGTGTGTGGGTGAATGTACATGTGGAGCTAGCTAGGGAATAGGAACTTTTGTGAGATTATCCTCATCACCCTAGCTTGCATCTATTTGTTTTATCATCTTCGTCTCTATTTCTCATACTTTATCATCCTGTTTTTCCCATCAAAATCAACTAGCTAGGTTTTCAGTTAGTTTTTAAGTGGTTTGTATTGTTTTTACTATTTTCTAACCATAAGGATGCCAACATTCCCAAGAGATTCCATCACACTGCGTTATTGTCCTTGAATTGTGTTACCATTCTCAGGCAGTGAACTATCCGAGACACAGTACCGCCTTCGAAATTCAGCTTGCCTAGCCCAAACCTAAATTTGGGATTTGTAGAGTGATAGAAGTATGTTATAGTGCTCATCATTCTCAATCTTTATCCCAAGGTATCTTTTAGAGTGAGGTAAGTTAGGGCAGCCCTTCGCTCTTAGTTCTCTGTGACCTAGAGCCTTGACATGGTTGGTCCCCCTCTCTTACATTTTTGGTGAACTCAACGTGAACCATTTTGGTTCCATTTGGTAGTATTGAAGGGTCCTTTCCTTGCATTCTAGGAGCATTGTACGTGTGAGTGTTGCGAGGATTTTTTCCTTATAGCCCAACCTATGACCCCTAGTAGGCATAGTTGGAAGGTTTCATAGGTGTTGTGGAACGAAGACTTAATTGGTTCATTGTCCTATTTCAAACCTTTGGGAGGCTTTGTGAGAGTATCATTTAGTTTGCATAATGGCCTCTTTTTCACATTTTCCTATCCCCTTTGTGTAGCCTGTGAGTAGTAGTATAGGTATAACCTTCACCTCATAGGACCTATCGATGGGCTTTAATAGAGAACCATATCCTCTTTATATCTCTGTGTGAATCAACGAGAACATTGTAGCAAGTGTTCTTGTTGACTTGACATCTCAGGTGAACATTATAACCGAGGAGATCATGTTAATTAACTTCCTACATAAAGATGGGTATGATGCACCTGTAAGCACCATCCGTACGCATAACAGACTTTCTTTTCCTCACCTTAGTAGCATTGTTTTGTCAATGCTTGTCTGACCTAAATCTATAAACTTGCTATTTGACATAATCTCGGGGTCTGAACTCTTTAGAGTGAAGCTGGGTATCCGCTAGTTAGTAGCTGTGAATGCAGTTCCCTTGGTTGTGAAAAAATGTTTGAAATTTATTCATGAGGGTTTTGTGCATGTGATCCATGACACCGGTTATAGACCACTAATTGTGCATGACAGTTATTCTTTAAATCACTTTTGGCTTGCACCCATTGGTCCTCTCCCACCTAGAAATAACCTCTTGTACCAGACATATCAAAAGTATAAGAAAGGGTGTTTAACGCCTAAAGTAAGGTACCCTCCATCACCTTATGATGTTTCACATAGAGCATGCCTAAAAATTGACACTGATGTTGCCAAGGCCCATAGAAGAGAAGAAGAGAAGCCCTCTCAGGGTCCCTCTTCTTCCTCTTCTATTGTTTAGCCTAACGCTTCCTCTCGCCCCATTATGGCCCCATCAAATTATGTTTTGCACTTGCGAGATAATCCTATGGTGCGTGCTTGGTGAAAGCCCAATTGTCTCACGTTCGAGCTTCCCATTTGATATGGTAGAAGAAAGGGTCACCATGGGGAATCCTCTATGTCTCAGCCTCTGTGACCTCCCACTGCTTCTACTCCCATAGCAGTAAATGAGAAGAGGCCCATTACCAAGGCACTAGAGCTAACTCCCCCCATTTTCTCTCAACCTACTCCTCCTGCTCCCATTCAAGAGTCTATCCCTTTTCCAGAAATGGCTATAGTGGGCACTCCTATGGCTGAGCAGGACCCTTTTGTCCCTTTGCAACCCCTAGCCTCTAGCTTGAAGAGCCACAAAACTTTCCTTGCACATGAGCGCAAGCATTAGCGAAAGGCTTTAGCAATTGAGCAGGCCACTTTATAGAAGAAGGAAGAGGAGATGACCGCACCTGCTCCAGGGCCTCCTATTGTGTCCTCCTCTCTCCTCCACTTTTCTTCCATTTAATCTAGTTCAGGCTAGCTTCCAGCTCCCATTGTGAGTATGAATGTTCTTAACCCAAAAAAGGTATAGGTGTTCATCACTCCTTGGTTGAGCCACCCTTATTAATGTCCCTTCCAAACATCCTACCATTCCCTAAACCTGTGGATATGTCAAATACATTGGTGGTATTTTATATGGTTTTCTCCTCCTCCTCCTTCACACCTCTTTCCTTGTCTGTGGGGAGTTCACATCCCTCTATGAAGCAAAAGTTAGAGGTTGTCCCTTCTAGCAATGGAGGGCATAAGAGGAGCCCACCTTCTCCAAAGGGTGGTCCTATGTCAGCTTGTTTTTTCCTAGTAATGGAGAAAGTCTCAACTTTCCTTGAGTTTGTCACCACTCCCAAGTCACTCAGTGAACTTTGAGTGCAGTCCTCTCCATTTGTTATGGTATGACATGGCACTCTTGTAAAGTGCATGTTCAACTCTCTAGATGAGGTCTCAGCCTTGTCAGTGATCTTTGAGAAATTTTTGACCATAGCTCCACAAGAGCCTAGTGGAGAAGACCTTGTGGGGCCTTCTTCCTTAGCCCTTGTTACAAGATGGTTGAAAGCTCCTCCCCTTAATATTCCACCACTACAGGCTCATCCTCCTTCCCCTTATAATGATCTAGATTAGGAAGTGAATAACCTCTTAGTCGATGAGTGTTAGGGGGGATCTTTTTTATCTTTAGATTAGATGTGTGTGTGTGTGTTTTGATGTGTTCCCCCATGATTATGTTGTGTGTTCCTAGATGACCCTTGTCACCCTTGTTGGTGATTGAATACAGGTTTTATTTTGTGTCGTGAACCTTCTATTTGTATCATCATTCTTCCATGTTTGTGTTTGATTTTTCAGCAAACTAGGGATGATGCAAAGTGTTGGGGGCATTTAAGCTTCCCTTCCATGTTTACCCAATTTTTTATTTTTTACTTTATCTTCTTGTGCATTCTTCACATGGTCTAATATAGTAGGAGATTGATGACAGTTCATTAATATACTATTACTATACTTATATATATACTCATGAGCAACTCTGACCTAGAAATATCAGATCACCCTCATGCCCTTTGTTTGTGATGTCTCTATCTCTTTTTAATTTTCTTTTATTTTTCTCTCTTCTTTGCTTGAGTTCTCCCTTGTATTCATGACAACATGATTTTCAAAAAATGCATTCATTGCCAACAAATATTTTCTTGAGAATCTTTCCAAACCTTCTTTAAGAATCACATTCTCGACTTGGACCCCTAACGGAACATGTTTCCTTCATCATGGGTTCACAAAGAAAGAACTTGAGAAATTTCCTCTGAGGTGGGAGCAACTTTGACCTTCCCCTCATGAGGGGGAAATTTTATTCCTTTTGAATTCCTTGATGAAGTGAACATCTTTCGAAAGGATTCCTTGATGATGAATTAATTTGAGAAAAAATGTCTCTTTTGCACTTCCAAATAGCATGTCCCTTGAGTGGACCCCTCTTCGCATTAGGTTCCCAAGGGACCCCTTTGAAAGTATTTCAATTTATTGATGGTCTACCTGAATTTCCACTTATTTTCCTACATGACTGCATTGTGTTTCCTAGCATTTTTTATCTATGGATTAACATGTCGCTTCACAGGTGCACCTATGAATCTGCTATCCAACTCTGCATATTCCCCTTCTCTGGGTTTCCTCCATGTGAGAGATCTTAGGGAACACTTCCTTGTAGGTCTATAGGCCTATAAGGTTCTTATTTCTCTTGGCTTCCTCCATGTTAGAGATCTTGGGGAACCCCTCCTTATAGGTTTGCAAGCTTGTAAGTCACTTACTTCTTTGGGTTTCTTCCATGTGAGAGATCTTGGGGGATGCCTCCTTGTAGATATGTAGACCTATAAGGTGCTTACTTCTCTGGGTTTCCTCCATGTGAGATATCTTGGGGGACACCTCCTTGCAAGTCTGTAGGCCTATAAGGCACTTGCTTCTCTGGGTTTCCTCCATGTGAGAGATCTTGCGGGAAGCCTCCTTGTAGGTCTATGGGTCTATAAGGCACTTACTTCTCTGGGAATCCTTCATGTAAGAGATCTTGGGGGTTTCCTTCTTGTAGGTCTGTAGGCCTGTAAGACACTTATATCATGGGGCTTCCTTCATGTGAGAGATCTTGGGGGTTGCCTACTTGTAGGCTTGCGGGCCTATAAGGCGATTGCTTCTTGTAGACATGTATATTATCTTGATTCACATCATGTATTCGATCCTGATTAACTAACACTAATTCTTCCTTGCTCATGTCCATACTAACCATTTAATTGAATAATCTTTATTTAATTAAATTCATCAAATTTCCTCATTTAATTAGATAATATACTTTACCAAGTTATTTCATCATTTTTTGTTAATTAAATAAATCAACTTTATTTAATTAAATCCTAATTTTCCTCCTTTAATTAAATAAATCAACTTTATTTAATTAAATCATAAAGTCATCTCCTTTAATTAAATAAATCAACTTTATTTAATTAAATCCTAAAGTCACCTCTCTTAATTAAATAAATCAACTTTATTTAATTAAATAAAATGTTCATTTAATTGAATAAATCAAATTTATTTAATTAAATCCCTAACCTCCCAACTATCCTCTCATTTGATTTAAATAAATCTAAATATCTAAATCAAATGTCAAATCAAACTAATCACATCTAAGTTAATTAATCATTAATTAGTTTCTAATACTATTCCTCCATTCCTCTCGCTTTTGCAAAATTCACATATAAATCAATTTATTTGATTTATGAATTCTTCCTATTTTCATTCAAATATGGCATATTCTTGGAATATTCCATCTATTTGAATTCTCCCTCCCAAAGAAATTTTGTCCTCCAACTTGGCATTAAAAGCTCTTACATGTCCTCTCCTTGAGCCAACTTGGCATTAATTCCTCCTACATTCCCTCTTGAACAAGTCACGTCTTCAAATTCAAATTCCACCTACATGCATTTAACATGCACATTGTTCAAAATGTGCTCCACTCTCCTTTATTAGCACGTTGACAAGTGGCACAATGCCATTGGTTCAAGTTAATCTCACATTCTTCCTATTCTTCATTCCTCCATCCTTCTCCATTATAAATAGAGGCCTTATCTATTTGATTTGGCATCCATAGTCCATGTAATATCACTATGCTCATTTGAATCCACAATCATACACAACTTCATGCAAAGTTATTATCTACATATTTCATGTAATTTCATCCATTTTTATCCAAGTTATCATAGCATTTTTCATCCATAGCTAGGTTATTGAGATTTTTTATCAAGAATCACACATCCATCATCAAAGCTTGTCAAGGAATTGAGAAAGGGCTTCTTTCCACATCAAAGAAGCACCAATTCCCCCATGGGATGCTGGTTTGAGTATCAAAATAGGATTTCATTAGCTTGTATTTGTTATTTTGCTTTGATTTCAATGTTCTTGTATTTGAATGAATTTCATGGGGAATGCTTGTTTATGACTTGTTTGATGACTAATGTTTGATTGTTTGTTCATGTTTGAGCAAGTCTAGACCAAACATTCACATTTTGGTGCTAGAAGGAGGGCCCAACCAGGTTTTTAACATTTTCTAGCAAGTTTTCATCAGCAAGTTTGGCCGTGAATCTCAATGTAGTGCACCCATGGCATGTTTTAGCACATAGGTGGTAACTTTTGGCTTATCCAGGATCTGTTATAGCACATATGCGGCATCTTCCAGTGCATTTACCTCTTGTTTTAGCACATATACAAGATATTTTAGTGGTCTGAGTTTTAGCCCATATGGTCTGTGCTTTAGCGCATATGGTCTTTGTTTTAGCGCATATGCTCTCTGTTTTAGTGCTTTTATAGTCAATCTTAAAATGGCCATATCTTGGTCATACGGAGGTTTTTTTTTTGTTTTTTTATTTTTGAAATGGGGTAGAATTTCATAATCTATGCAATGGTATAAGTGTTTCTCAATTTTTGTAGAGTTAAAATTTTCAATTTTACACCTAAAGTCAAAACACATTGTAAAGTGGTCTAAATTTTAGGGTTTTTATGCTTAATCATTCATCTAACCCTCATATATTCGTGTTTCTTGATCTCATCTAAAAAATTTAGCATGGATTCTAGGTTTTAAGAGGATCATGGAGCATTGAAGTGAAATAAAAAGCATTTTATATCCATTGTCTAGGAAAAGAAGAAAATAAGAAGAGCTTCTTATGACACTATTTCACGATTGTAACAATGTTTTTAAACACTTTGGGGATATTTATAATCCCATCTTAAGATCTTGTTACCTTCATATTTAGGACTCAAATACATTTTGTTTGGATTTTCAAAAGAACAAAGGGTTAAAAAGAACATTAGAAACTCACTAGATTTGATTTTGGATTTTAAGAATTCAATAAAAAACTCCAAACACTTCATCTTGGTGCTATAAAAAGAGCCCATTTACTACTTTGAGGTCTAAAATGAACATGTGCTTATCTTGTTTTGTAATCCTTTTTACAAACTAATACCATTGGAATGTGTATGCACTTCTCTCGTGCTTTATGACAATCTTGAGAATCAAAAGCATTTTACTAGTGATATTAGGTTGTCTAAAAGATTGCCTCCACATTTCAAAATTGGGTTTTTAAAATTGAACAAATCTTGCTAGTGTGAGAAAAGGCATCATGTGTGTTCTCTCTTTGTTCACGCAAACAAAGATTGATCGAACTACAGATGCACCTATTCACTTTTTTTAACCTTTAGAGAGCTTTCCTTGGTGAGAAAAAGTACTCACCCCAAGGGAACGACCCAAGCGGTAACGAGCATAAGCCAAGCTCTTCCAAACCACTATATAAATTTGTGGTTGTGATGAAAATCATAAACAATGGGAAGTGGTGCATGATAACTCTCCCCCAGTGTCTTTATGATGCGTAAATCCCTTGTTCTAAGGGTTGGGAGATCTCTCACAAGGATTTTATCATTGCACCCCCTAAACTGGATGCCCTTACAACAAACTTTTGTTTAGAATCCAAAATCCCAATATTTGTTGGCATTAGGAGGTCAAACCTCTAGAGTTGTCCCACATATTTGTGATTCTTTGTAGAGATGAAAATTTAATCATGGGAGATTCATGAGAACTGAAGCTTGGATGACCCGTAGAAGTGAGTGTCATGGAGGGGAGCTAGTGTGGTCAAGCTTCTAATCATCCGCTCTGAATAAGCGCAACTAGATTTATCCAAGTGGGAATTTAATAAATATTTTCTTTTCCATCCTAGTTTTATGTAATCTTTGAGTCAATCAAAACACATTGCTTGGATCCAAAATCTTGAAAACATTCAATAAAGACATCAAATTTCAAAACCTTTAGAAAGAACAAATATCTTTGAAAAATCCAAGAGCTACTACTTGTCCCTAGGGATTTCATCCATAGAGGCTTCGAAGTATTTGGATTTATATCTCAATTTCCTCTCTAAAGTCAACATTAGGGAACTATTTCCTTGATTCTATTTATTTCCACATAATGGACTTTGTGGGATAAAAATGAATTGAGACATAGACACTCAGTTTGAAAACTAAGCAAGAAGTGTTTGTGGTAAAACCAATTCATTAATCAAGATGTAATCAATTGAACCCCACAAATGTGCTTGTTTATCTTTTGTCTTATGGTCTTTTGAGAAAACTTTGATATTTTGGTTTGAAGTACTCTTAGGGAAAAGTATGTTCTTCAAAACCTTGGTCTTGTAAACAAGTCCCTCTTAGGTTCATTTAGGATTAGAACAACCAATCATTTCATCCATCTCAAACATCAATCAAATCCCATCTCACAAACAACTTTAGAATCTTGTAAAAATCCTTCATACTAGACTTTTGTAAAATCCTTTAAATCAAATCAAAATCATCTTGTTTGTCTAGGTGTGTGTAGATGAATCCTTCTTCATACACTTAGTCAAATTATCACCTTGTGGACAAGTTTATTCCAAGAAAACATCTAACCTCTTGGATATTATGAGTTCAAATCCAAATCAAGTCAAAATCAAATCCAAATCAAATCAAAAATCAAAAATCCAAGAGTCCTAAAGTCTAGTATCCCTCCAAGGTTCTTAAAATTTCAACACCCATATCATTCACCCCTTTCATCTTTCATCTCATCATCATTCCTAAATTCCTTAGAGGTCAAAAAATTCAAAACACAAGAAGAACATGGAATATAAACTTGCTCCATACATCATGAGTGATCTAAGTCAACCAAACTATCAAAGCCTTACAAAACCAATGGATTATCAAAACTAACATTTATACAATCCATACATGGGATCATTATCTCCTACAAACCTCATTGGTACAACAAATGTGAGTATTCCAGATTTAAATTTTGGACCACCTTTCCCTAGGTAGATTTAAATCAAAGTACAAACCTACAAATCTATCAACCAAATAATCAATGCAAAAGTCTTCAACAAAACGACATTATCCTACCAAATCCATACATGCCAAATGGGAATATACCAAGTACAATTTTACCAAACATGAACATTTCAAATCCACACTTGGTAAACTTTAGGATAGATATGTTTTCAAATCATACAAATTTTGTTCAAAGTCCAAACAATATGTTAACGACTCCATGTATTGACCCAAGTATGCAAAATCAGAGTTAAGTAAATCAAGGCAATGTGATTCCCAACCACACCAATGTTCAATTTCAACCTATAATGTCAAAGATAAACATCATCCCAAATCATACCATTGTCCAAATAAATTTTTCCATGATTCCATACAAACACCACAAGTATACATGCCAAACATGTTTGAACAAAAACCAAATCAACTATATCAAGGGTGTCTAGATCAAAATCAAGATCAAATTTTGTGAGATCAAACTCCACCTAAAAATCAATACACTCTTCCATTGGTTAAACCATGTCATCAAAGCATTGAGTTGTGTCCACAACCACATCAAGAACAATATCTCCAATGTCAAGAGGTTAGATATCAAGATCAAAAACATCAACAACAAACCCAACCTCCACATCTTGAAGATCAATCACCACATCTCCAAAATAAATCACAACAAGGTCAATTTAAATCACAAATATCACAAGGTAAAAAATGAAAATACACACCACTTGGGGGACCAATCGAATCATTCATGCAACACTTGCTACAAGAAAATCTCATCAAAATCCCCTTTTATGAAAATTATCAAGAGCCTCAAGTTAAACCACCAGGGTATAACAAGAAGCACCTTTGTGATTTTCACAAAATAAAGGGACACACAACATCAAATTATATTTGAATCAAAAATCTCATCCAAGACCTTATTGATCAAAAAAAATAACTATTGAGAAAAATGATGAAGATTCAACCACTAGTGATAGTAGTGACAATCTCTCCACCACAATTGTTGAAAACAATGATCAATGTTTATCCATCAATTAGAAACTTGAATATGTTTGTACCTCATCTGAAGATCAACTCAACATACATCAAGAGTCACTTTTTGATCATGATAAATACCCCTCAACAATATCCAACAATGATCTATTCAAAGGAGTGTTAACATTATTTGATCCTATAATCAGCAATCCTTCCACCAATAATCATGTTGAAAGTGTCTCTACATCACCTAATGAGTTAGAGGACATATCTCAAGAATTTATGGCAAAGCATGATCAACATCTTTCACCAAATTCTATCAATGGTCCTTTCCAAGACATATTGACATCCTTTGACCTCATCGTTATAGATACTAAAGCAATCATCAACTCAACATTTGATCCAAGTCTACTCAAAGATCAAGAGGATATTGAGCCACTTCCTATGCCTAATGAAGATATCCAAGAACCATTTATAAGCAATCCATCCTTTGAAACTAGCCCATGTCAAGAACTTGATCCAAAGTATTTCAAAATAAATTCCAAAATTAATCAAGATCAAAAATTCATATGTCCAAGATACTATAATGATCTAATGGATACTCTCCTATATATACAAGATGTCACAAATAATGATCATATCTATATAGCACATACTCATCCATCCACCCATGAGATGCTTTCTTTGGATGGACATGTAGATTATTTTCATTCAAAACAAGAGTCTCATACTCTTGATATCATTACCAAGGAACAAGAGTCTCCTACTCTTAACGTTTGTACACATGATCAAGATATTGAAAAATCTAGAGACATATTAGAAATGGGTCATGAAGAAGGATTCTATAGAAGTCGTGAATCAGAAACATCCTGTGAAGGCATATCAGAAATGAATCATGGGGGAGACTTTTACATGGATAGTGAATCTCCAACACCTCTTAAAGAAGCATTAAAATCTAATATTTCACAAGATCCAACCAAAGATATGAATCAGGAAGTTATCCCACTTATGGAGGATCCTATCACTTATAAACTTGGATCGCTTACCTTTGTTAGGGAAAGCTATCTTATCAATGAAGAAGCTATCACCTTTGAAGATCCACAATAGAGAAGAGAAGGATCAGCACCTTGTTTCCAAGGAAAATCATATCCTATTGCAAATAAAATGTTTCAACAGATGAAATATCAAGGCAGAGGATTGGGCCTACATGAACAGGGTATCCTAGAAACAATGCAGATAATTAGCAATCCTAAGCATGAAGGTCTTGGTTATTTGACAATGAAGGGATCTAAAAATATCAGTGATACCTCTATAATAGTAGGAGCAATTTTATCTAGTGTAAGCATCAACATAGGGAACACAAAGAGTCCTTATGAGGAAACCAATGCCAATACTACAACCAACCACGTCAAGAGTCTTCATCCACCCATCACCCCATCCATGAATTAGGACCAACATAAAAAGAAAGATTTGAATCAAATCATGAAGAATGTTATCAAAGAAAAAGAAGTTGAGAAGCATAATGGAAAAATAAAATACACATGGATACTAAAATATGCAAAGAAATATTATCCCTATCAAACTCCATCAGTCAAAGAAACTATGCAATAAAATAAAAAAGGGAAAAGTATCCATCAAAGATGTCAACAAAGGAAAAAGCAGGCTTCTCAAGCAATGTAAAAATTATATCAAGCAGTTGGTCCTAATTACACGCACACTTTTGTATCCACCCATGATTACTCATCTTCCCAAGTTTCAAGAGTTAAAGGTTCCAAGCTATCAACCAATCCATCTCTTATTCCTAAGCACACTCCACCATCCATTCCTCCATGCATGATATCCAATTATTGCATTGAACATGTATTGGTGACAACCCTTCATCATAAGGATTCAAGAGGCACTCTATTGTGATGTGTGCACAAAGATAGAGTTAACTCCAGTATCAACAAAGTAGATCAACAATCTCAAAATTTGTATTCAAGCACACATATCTTGGTAAAGCAGCTTCTTCAAGTAGGATATCAATGGAACATTGTGATAGAAGCATCTATATTGACACCACCAAGTGGTTCAACATGAGCTTAAAATATTTCAAAAAAATCAAAAAAATCATGAAAATAGTAAAGATAAAAATCGTCCTGCAGTGAAAACCACTACGGTGGCGCTTTGGATAGGTACCATGATGAAAACCTAGAAAATAGGCTTCATGTGTAGAATTGAGCATCTGTGTGCACCAAATTAGGTGAAAGCATCTTATCTCATCCATAATAAATCTAGTATTCCATCCATCTTATCCATAATAAATCCATTCATCCATAATCCATTGATCTAATCCATTTTCATCCATCTACATCCATCTTCCAAATTATCTTGATCTTGACAAAGTTTCATGTACAATTTACACTTGCTTATGGTAGACATCTTGACATGAGTCATTTTCATTAATCCTATCCTACCCAACATTATCTGAGCCATGAAGCATTAGCCAAATGAGCATCCTCTATTTGGACACCTTATCTTATCACAAGGTAATACTTGGCATCCTTTGTGTGCTTACCATATCCATCCATCGACACACCTATCCGAGCATCCACCCATGGTATTTCAAACATTGCTAGATATTGGGGGCAGATATTTACATCTTGTTTCGAGAATAAATCTTGATCTATATCTTCCAACTTATGTGATGATCCAAACAGTAGAAAACATGAAATCAAATTGGTCAAACATTTGTTAGCCAAAATCCAAATCACTAGCCCATGGTGTATTTTGATGAGAAGATGTTCCTTATCAAGCTTTATCTATCATCGAACATCAATCCAAACAATCAATATTAGTCACATCTAACTTGCACGTCAACATCACATCAAATCATTCAAAAAAAATTGTTCCAAATCAAGCTTCAAAATCCTGATCAATCAAATCCAATCAATCCCTCATCATCTTGGGATATCCATCCTAATCCTTGTGTTTCTAAACACTATCCTTACATTGTTATGTATTCTCAACAATGTCATCATCATTAATCCATCGATCCAATCAGTCAACCTTAGCTTGGTTTTCAAAAAAATCAAAAAATAGATCACAGATATCATCACACATCCAAATTGTCAAAATCATGCGAAAATCCAAAAACATCCAAATCATATCAAAATCCAAAAACATTCATAAAACATCTTGAAAAAAACCCAAAAATAGCCTCAAAACATTTCAAAATACCAAAAAAATTCAAGAAACCCAAAAAAAATCATCCATCCCATTTTGCATTCACCCATAATAAACATCCACTCACAATAAATCATCGTCATTCTCAACCTCTGGTACGACAATCAGAAACAAGTCTAGTAGATTAAAAGTGAAAACTTAAACGTCCAAGTCTCAAGTCTAGGTCAAGTAGGTAAAAAATTTGGTCAGATCTTGGTACTAATAGGCCATCATCCAGTCAATCTCACAATCATCTGATATCATCATGTCCTAGGATGCACCCTTCCTACAATGGACATCAACATTAGGCATCACCATAGTTTAGTCTTGGCTAGAGGTATGAAGAACATTGGCTTGTTTGTTTCCTTGATCTTTGTTTTGTTGACTTATCTTATTGTGCTCATTCCAATGACCTCTTAATGATGTCTAATCAAAATGATTTAGAGAGAAAGGAATGCGGCATTGATCACTATATTTTGTTTGGCGTGCTTGTTGGATATTCTTGCAATATAACTTTGGTCATGCGTGTTTTGTTTGGTTTGTAGGGAGGGTGTTTTAGGTATCTTGTTGACCACATAGGAAGGCTTTCCTTTCTATGTTTTGGTCCAAGATGTTTGAAATATCTAAACTACATTTTAAATAAGGTTTTGTATGCCAGGTGTGAACAAGGATACTCCTGTCTGATTGTCAAGTCAAAGTCCATCACACTAGGTACAACACCATCTTGGTTCTTTATACCTTGATGCATCATGCCTACATGTGTTATCAAACATAAGGTAAGTAATCCCTTTTAAAATCTCAATCCCTAATAAGAAAAACATCATCATCATTCATTGTCATGTCTAATAAAGTCTTAGCAGATCATGGACATGTTGGATCCTCTTGTCATCATCTAATTTCTTCTTTCTTCTTTTCATGCTAACATAATATCATGTCCATCATGCATCCACAAACCATTAGCATATATACATCTCATAATCATAGCATATCACATCATCCATCTCACATGCATTGCATCATCATTTAAGATGTTTAGGAAAATGTAGATTTTTTATTCTCGGCATCTTAGTTCATCTCATTTGCATCATCATCATAACCATCCATACGTCCATCTTGAACCTCTTTGTCATGAGATCGACCCTCAAATCAAACTTTTCGCTCGATCTCTTGAAGGGGCAGTGTATCAGTATACTTCTTTCCATTGGGGCATCCAAAAAAATCAGAAATTTTTTGAACTTTGATCTCAACAATGTTATTCTTTGAACCAATGCAACATGTACATTACTTCAAAGAGGGGGAAAATGTAGACATGTAAAATATCTTGATCGACATCATGCATTCGATCCTGATTAACTAACACTAACTCTTCCCTAATCATGTCCATACTAACCATTTAATTGAATAATCTTTATTTAATTAAATTCATCAAATTTCCTCATTTAATTAGATAATATACTTTATCAGGTTATTTCATCATTTTTTTCGTTAATTAATAAATCAACTTTATTGAATTAAATCCTAATTTTCCTCCTTTAATTAAATAAATCAACTTTATTTAATTAAATCCTAAAGTCATCTCCTTTAATTAAATCCTAAAGTCACCTCTCTTAATTAAATAAATCAACTTTATTTGATTAAATCTAATGTTCTTTATTTAATTGAATAAATCAAATTTATTTAATTAAATCCCTAATCTCCCAACTATCCTCTCATTTGATTTAAATAAATCTAAATATCTAAATCAAATGTCAAATCAAACTAATATCATCTAAGTTAACTAATCATTAATTAACTTCTAATACTAATCCTCCATTCCTCTAGCTTTTGCAAGTTGCACATGTAAATCAATTTATTTGATTTATTAATTCTTCCTATTTTCATTCAAATATGGCATATTCTTGGAATATTCCACCTATTTGAATTCTCCCCCCAAAGGACTTTTGTCCTCCAACTTGGCATTAAAAGCTCTTACATGTCCTCTCCTTGAGCCAAATTGGCATTAATTCATCTTACATCCCCTCTTGCACAAGTCACTTCTTCAAATTCAAATTCCACCTACATACATTTAACATGCACATTGTTCAAAATGTGCTCCACTCTCCTTCATTAGCATGTTGACAAGTGGCACAATGCCATTGGTTCAAGTTTAATCCCACATTCTTCCTATTCTTCATTCCTCCATTATAAATAGAGGCCTTCTCTATTTGATTTGGCATCCACAATCCATGTAATATCACTATGCTCATTTGAATCCACAATCATACACAACTTCATGCAAAGTTATTATCTACATATTTCATGTAATTTCATCCATTTTTATCCAAATTATCATAGCATTTTTCATCCATAGCTAGGTTATTGGAAGTTTTTATCAAGAATCACACATACATCATCAAAGCTTGTCAAGGAATTGGGAAAGGGCTTCTTTCCACATCAAAGAAGCACCAATTCCCCCATGGGATGTTGGTTTGATTATTAGAATAGGATTTCATTAGCTTGTATTTGTTATTTTTCTTTGATTTCAATGTTCTTGTATTTGAATGAATTTCATGGGGAATGCTTGTTTATGACTTGTTTGATGACTAATGTTTGATTTTTTGTTCATGTTTGAGTAGGTCAATACCAAGCATTCACACTTCTCAGGGCTTCCTTCATGTGAGAGATCTTGGGGGTTTCCTCCTTGCAGGTCTATGGGCCTATGAGACACTTTCATCTTGTGAGATTTGTACATCATTTGTTCAAGGGCCTTCGGTGTACTTTATGCAACTTCATAGTTCTACAGGACTACGGAGTCTTTTGTTCAAAACTCCTCAGGGAGAGCACCTATGGAGTCCTTTACCTATCCTGCACTTTCGAGCTCACTAGATCGTGGTTTGCTTCCTTAACAGTTTAGGTATAAATCTTTAACCCTACTAACTCTTCGATCTACTTTACCAAAGCACTCATCAGTACTCGTGCTCGCTAAAGTGGAGACAAAATGCATAGGATCGAATTTGCACCCTTTACACAAATTCCCCTTTCACACACCCTCACCTTAGAAAATAAAATCCAAAGGCGAAATTCTACATCACCCAACTATCTTCCATCCACTTGGCATTTTTCCTTTGTGTTACTAAGAGAACATTTGTCGAGGATGCACTCGTGGTGCTCAGACGTCTATGTGGTGCACTGTCGTCCCTAACGGATTCTTGCATCTGAATTTGGCAGAGATGTTACACTCTCGATTGGGGACATTTTTTAATGTCCCTCTTCGACTAAATGACCTAAAAAATGGTAGATTCTTCTCATCCCACCTTCAAAAACATCTATTCTCATCTCATTTCACTCTCTAAGCAACAGATTCACACTCTCAAGCATTCACTTCACTCTCAAGTAGCATTCCAATAGTCCATTATAGCAGCGTTTGAAGCTTCATCAACTCCACATTGCAAGAGTTAAGCATGGGCTTGGAGTCTTGCAAGACCTCCCTTCATCATAGTTGGAGTTGCGTTGACCTTTCCAATTCCATATTCTCCTCCATTGGATAGTGAGATTTTGGGTGGAGGTGGTAACATTTCACTCATGTCCTTTGCGATTTGATAGAAGTAGCATAATACTGTTTGTAGTGTTTTTGGTTATCTCTTCTTTCTTTTATCACATATTTCTACTTTGATGCTTTCTGGTTGTCTATGGAGGTGGAAACACCAAAATAGGGCTCTGACTAAGGCAGGCCCCTATACAGCCCCAACAATTTTCCCTCTTGCTTGTGTGTAGGTGAGCATACATGTGGAGCTAGCTGGCGAACAAGCATTTTTGTGAGATTATCTTCATCACCCTAGCTTTCATCTATTTGTTTTATTATCGTCATCTCTATTTCTCATACTTTATCATCCTATTTTTCCCATCAAAATGAACTAGCTAGGCTATCAGTTAGTTTTTGGGTAGTTTGTATTGTGTTTACTATTTTATGACCATACGAATGCCAATGCTCCTGAGAGATGTTAGTGTGCCACGTTGTTTTCCTAGAACTATGTTGTCGTCCTCAAATAGAGAGTTGTCTGAGACATAGTATCGACTTTGAAAACTAGTTCACCTAGCCCAAACCTAATTTTAGGATCTATAGAGTGATAGAAGAATGTTATAGTGCTCATCATCCTCGATCTTTATCCCGAGGTATCTTTTAGAGTGAGGTAAGTTAGGGAAGCTCTCCACTCTCCGCTCTCCATGACCAGGAGCCTTGACGTGGTTGGTCCGCCTCTCTTACACCTAATTTATATTTGGTAGGTGATAAATCTACAGATCATACATAATTTTAAACAGATAAAAAAACACAACAAAACATGTATTTAAATGTTCTAATTCCTGCCTATAGAGCATAGTGGTAAAATAAAGTTAATTCATTGTGTTGATATTTATCATTTCTCATGAGCACATATTGCATTTAGTTTATATAGTCTATAATCTTATAATCAAAGAAGTGCATGTGAAAATAATGTTGTTTGTGAAGATTTTAACAATTATGAAATTATCGCTAAGTAAGGAGCAAATATGAGTGAGGAAGAGCGAAAAAAATTGGCGACCTTTGTGGTCTGGTGTGGGGTGACATTGAAGAAGATAGATGTTCGCGGGGTGTTTACAATGTCTAGTGTTGGGGCGATGACCAAATACATACTCCTTAATAGGAGTTCAAGAGGGGAAGGTGGGTGGACAGGTGCCATCTAGGTTACAGTAATGTTGGGTAGTGTAATTAGAGGCAACACGCACAAGATCTCAGTCATGATCATAATTGGCAGAGAAACAACATTGTCCCATCAAGGAAGTGATCAAGCATTTGGAATGATGAAGTTTTCCAAAGGGATAGCGAGGGTAGGAGGCATTTTTAAAATCTAAAATCCCAAAAGTGTGAAGCCCTAGATCAGTTTTTCATGGATATGAAAAGGTGTAAGTGGTTCTAGGAAAAGGTTTTGAGGAGTACCGACACCTCCAACAATTGGCGAGCCAAAGAGACAGCATGGTGGGCTCGCACAAGTAAACCATGGAGAGGTAAGTGGAAGCCAAGGAAAAGTGATTGGCCTCCTAAGAAATTTGTGGCTCGAAATGGGTCAAAGCCTAGTACAAAGCCCTTATAGCCTCCATCAAAGAGATGTTGTAGCAATGTTGTGGCAATTTCATCCAAGATTTTGGATCCAATTTTGGATAGGATTAAAGAGAGAGCTCCCATTATGAAGTGGAGTGGAAAAAGGGCTTCAAGTGGACAAATCATGCAATGGTGACTAGACAACTACAAATATAGAGTATGTATCTGGTCTCGAACCCTACATTGCTTCCTAATTGAATGTATTGATATGAATCTAAAAAATGAAATATTGTATGGAGAACCTTTATTTTATAAAAACTATGCCTTTTTTGTATGGATTGGGTCACAAACTTTGACCTGGTTATTCATAACATCAAATTTGTGCCAAGGTGGGTTTATTTGAAGGGTATTTTCTAGGGGTGGATGAGAAATTCCTAAATGGCCAAAGGAGATGTGTTAGGGTCTTTTCTCGAGGTGGATGAGAACTTCCTAAATAACAAACTAGGTTTGAAAGCAAGGGTGGGGATAATGGTGGATTCGAGTGAGGATGTAGTAGGGGAAGTGTTCTTGATGACTTCAAATGGGAAATGGTGCCAAAAGGTGGTTGTCGATTAATCTAGGGTAGAATGCAAGTTTTTGTATAAAAATTTGATGTTGGTAGGAGATTCAAGTTGGGGTGTGAAGTGAATAAACCCAAATTATAATAAGGGAATGCATAGGGTGTAGACACCAGCACGCTAACGTCTAGGGTTGGCTTAAGGGGGTAAAAGAAAGGGACAATAAAGAGAATGAAAGTAGGGTAGAGCCCCATACTTGGGAGTCCTCAAAAAAGAGGAAAATTTTTGAGCCATTGGTGGGATTTCAATCAAATCAACCAAGAGAAAGGCTTTGTGCGGATGATACAAAAGCACTTGTGGTATGGTGGCCTACACTTGAAATGACTAAAGAAGCCCTGAAAGAGGACAGTGTGGTACCATGCTTAGATGAGGACTTGAATGAAAGCTTGATGATAATTGTCATGGGGTATGAAGAGGAGTGGCAAGTAGATGTTGGTTTTGAGGTAGGGTTAAATGAGGACATATTCAGTGGGGAACTCTTGAAAGAAGAACAACAGATGATTCTGGAGGAAACGGTGGATCAAGAGGAAGTTGTTGAGGATTGTGAAAAATTGGAAACATTAGGGATCCAATAATAGTCATCCAAAAAGACTAAACCTAAATATGGTAAAAATAAATCAAGGGGAAGGAAATCACACTAGGATTTAAGAGTGCATTAGATGCGGATGTGGTGGGCTAGGAAAAAATAACTATGCTTTTGAGGTCAGGGAAGGGAGGCCCCTTGCCAGTTTTCCATGAGGCTTCTTTCATGGAATGTTAGGGACATAAATGCCCCCTAACAAATAGTAGGTAGTCAAGTGTAGGATGGAAGTTGTAAAAGAAAATATTATTTTAATCCAAGAGACGAAGCTGGCCAACATTTATTTTGACACTATTAAGAAAAAGTTAAGGGGGTGGAGTATTAATGGAATTCATGCTAATGGAGCTTCAAGGGGTATTTCCTTATTCTAGAAGGCTCAAGATGTTCAAACTGAGGTGATCGAAGATAAATCTCATTGGAAAGGTTGCAGTGTGTGCAGTTTTCACTCAAAACTGAAATTTGGCTTGATAAATGTCTATGGCCTAAACTCTTGCATTAAAAAATGAGATTTTTGGCAAGAAATTGAGACCTTTCTGATACAGCAACAAGGGGTGAATTTCATTATAGCTAGGTACTGCAATACAATCTTGGAGAGTAGTGATATGTTAGGGGGCATCCAAAAATAAAATCAATCCCAGAAGGACTTTTGGGACTAGATTGCAAGGAATCAGTTGCTAAACGTAGAGTTTAGAAATGGTACATACACATGGACAAACATGAGACTGAGCTTTTGCTAGATTACCGAGAAGCTAGATAGATTTCTCTTCTTTGGATGTCTTAACACCTTTCCCTTTATTTAGGAAGTGAGCATTCCTCCTAGTGTAGGCTCAGACCACCTCCCAATTCAAATGAACATCCATGAAGATCAAAGTCTGCTTCAATCCCCATTTAAATTTGAGAATATGTGGCTAAAAGACCCCAACTTTGTTGAGTTAGTTGAAGCTTGGTGGAAAATATTTGAGGTGAGAAGCTCCAAAAAAATTTGTCTGATTATAAAGTTAAAATGGTTGAAGTAGAGAATAAAGAAATTGAATTGGTCACACTTTAAAAACATTTTTGAAGCTAAGAAAGAGATAGAAGAGAATCTGTAGGAGCTGGAAGAAGAAATAATCAGGGATGGGATGAATCAACAATTTTTTTTCAAGGAAAAAGAACTGATGGGTAAGTATAAGGATTTTCTAGCCAAGGAAGAAGTATTTTGGAGGTAGAAATCTAGGGAAACATGGCTAAAGGAAGGTGATAAGAACACAATTTTTTTTCATAATAGTACTAAAAAGAGGTGGTACGTGAATAGGATAGAAATCCTTAACCTAGTGGATGGTTCAATTGTGGAGGACTCGAGGGCGGTGGCTGAGGAAAAGGTGGCATTTTTTAGGAATTTGTTGAATAATGATAATGGAAAAAACCTGAAATACCAAGAAGAGTTACTCAAAAATATTCCACAACTGATCTCAGAGGCTCACAACAGGGTATTAAATGAGAAGTTTTCTTGGGAAGAAATAAGAATGAAATTGTTTCAACTACACCTAGATAAGGTGCCTGGTCTAGATGGGCTCCCCACAGGATTTTTTCAAAGGTTTTGGGATTTTATTGGTGTGAAAATGGTTGATGCCATTGAGGCACCCTATAATTCTGGGAGTTTGCTTAGAGAATTCAACAACACTTTGCTTGCATTAATTCCCAAAAAGGAATTGGCCAAAGCTTTGGAAAACTATAGGGCCATATCCTTATGCAATTCAATCTATAAAGTCATGAAGAAAGCAATGGAAAATAGACTCAAGCTCTTTCTTCCAAAGCTGGTTACAAAAGATCAATATATTTTTGTGCATGGGAGATCAATTCTATATGGCATAGTAGTTGCTCAGGAGACCATTCAACATTCTAAATAATCTGGAGGCCTTTGGCTTCACTAAGTGGTGGGTAGATTGGGTCTTCATGTGTATCTCCACTCCATGTTTTTCAATACTAGTGAATGGAATGCCTGAAGGTTTCTTTAAAGTCTCTAAAGGGCTCCACCAAGGGGATCCCATCTCCCCCTTCCTTTACATCCTTATGGCTAAAGCTTTGGGTCATGTAATTAGTGCAATTATCAATTTAGAACAAATTGAAGGGATTGAAGTAACTGGTTCCCTTCAGGAAGTCTCTCATCAACAATGTGTTGATGGCATCATGTTAATGGGTGCGACAAAGTGAAAGGAATCCTTGGCTCTTTGTAGAATCTTGGGAAAATACTCCTCAGCTTTAGAACAAATGGTAAACAAAGACGACTCAAAAAATTTCTTTTTCAATAACAATCCTAGAAAGAAACAAGAGATCATGGGGGTGTTGAATTTCAAGAAAGGAATGTTTCCTTGCACCTACCTAGGCATTCCATTAGCAAAAGGGATAAGATCCATGGGGCTTTGGGATCCCCTAAAAATAAAATTAGGAGTGATACTAAACTCTTGGAAGGGGAAGTGGTTGTCCTGGGCAGGAAGAATCACCATGGTAAAATCAATCTTATCTACCCTCCCTATCTATCTTATGTTAGTTTTGGCTCTCCTAGATAGTGTTGGTGCAGATGTGAAAAAACAAACAAGGAATTTATTTTTGCAAGGAAATGAAGAAAATAGAAATATTGTGTTAATTACATGGGACAAAATTTGCAAGCCCAAGGAGGACGGGGGTCTTCGGATCAAAATACTTAGCCTTCAGAACAAAGCACTTGGTGCAAAACTAGTGTGGAGGATGCACAAAGAACCACAAAATAAATGGGCCAAAATATTGCATCATAAGTACTTAGATGGGGGTAGGGCCAACAACATACTCTCCATTGCTAATCCTTTGTCTAGTTCATGCATATGGAACTTTATGTAAAAATGTAAAAGGATAATATGCAACTATCTCTCCTAGGATGTCTATGACGATAGTAAATCCCTTTTCTAGGAGGATTCATGGGTTAGGTATCCAAGTTTGGAAAATCTAATATAGATGGATGTGGTCAAGGTGACACTCAAGCACCTTTTGGGGTCTAATGTTAAGGATTACATTGTTAAAGATGTTGGGATTCAACCTTTTGGTTGGAGGTGGAGGAACTTCAGGAACTTGAATCTTCCTCAAAGAGAGGAGAAACTCTTGACAAAAGTTTTGGAAAAAAGATTTTATGTGTTTTGAGAGGGGAACAACTCACTAATTTGGGTAGGGAAAAAATTAGGTTGTTATAATGCAAAAGATAATTACATGGTGCAAAAAAATAGAGGCACATTTAGCAAGAAAAAATACCCCTTCATCTCTGTTGGAATTGTATGTGCCTTCCAAAAGTGGGAACCTTCACTTGGGTAGCCTTTCAGAAGAAAATCCTTAAAGCAGACAGGTTTAGTCATAAGGGTTTTTAGGGCCCATCAAGATGTGTGTTATTTGAATCAACGGAGGAAACAACTAATCATCTTTTTCTTGTATGTCCCTTTGCACAAGCTTGCTAGAAGTGGCTTTGGGCAGTGCTAGGTTAGAGTAGCACATTGGAAAATACTCTCAGTAGCTTGTTCTTGGCTTGGCCTGTCCTAAAAATGGGTTCAATCTTTGGGGATGTGTGGATTATTAGTCCTTCAATAATAGTTTTGGAATTGTGGAAGGAGAGAAATAGAAAACTCTTCCAAGGTAAGGGTAATGGGTTCCACGTCCCTCATCAATAAGATTGATGTTGTTCTGGTAGAGAAATTGAATGAAAAATTGTCCCATACCATGGTCAAAGATAAGTGCTTCACAAACTGAGACACTAGACTTAGAGTGGTGTGGCCTATGTTATGCATCCTAGTATGGGTTGGGGAAGGTGGATGAACTTCTAAATTGGAATGTGCTCACACTACTTGGTCTCCTCCAATGAAATTTTGGGTCAAAATGAACTTCAATGGTGCATCAAGAGGAAATCTTTGGCCATCTAGTGTTGGGTGTATTATCAGAGATTGGTTGGGATAGACTGTGCTGGAGTGTGCAAAGAGGTTATCAAATGGCACCAATAATGAGGTAGAATTTTCTGCCATCATCTAGGAGCTTTCAATGTGTAGTGAATTGGGCGTGAAGAACATGGAAATCAATGGTGACTCGGCCTTAGTAGTAAATACCATCAAACATAGGGATATGCCCAATTAGAGGTTACGAGAAATGTTAGAGAGAGCTCTAGAATTATTAAAGTCCTTTGAATTATGGACCATAAACCACATCTATAGGGAATGGAATGTAGAGGCAGATTCTTTGGGAAATAGCTGGATTGATAATGTGTATTTTTAGTGCCCATGTGTTACCTGTGGAAAATATCTATGCCAAGATGGCTAGATTGGACACATGGATGAACTGATAAGGATGACCAAGTCAAGCAATGATATTAATGGTCCTTTTCCCTTCCAAATTGGTTGTGTAGGTGATCAATATGGCTTTTATTTGTGCAAGTATGTGACACTATATGGTTGGAACTTCGTATGTCGGGTGACGTGGATAGATGACATTCACGACAAAAGATTCCTTATGCAAGTGGTAAGATTGATTAGAACATAAGTATCGGGTGGTTAAATGCCTTCTCCATGGAACATCAATTGGTGGGCATTGTTTATAGTTATTGTTGTCTAGTTTGAAAGTGGCATGAAATTAGAAACTCATGGGAATTGGCTTCGGGATCTTTAAAATTCCTTGGTGGTGGCATCAATACTCACAACTGAGATGAACACTCCCGTGTATTTGTGATGCTCAAACAAGTAGACAACTTTCCTTGGCTTTATTACAGATCAAAGGCTAAAGAAAATGTGTTTGAACAAGAATATTTTGTTTCTAGAGGCTATGTGAATGGTGTTAGGTAGGAAGTTTTGCTTCTCCTCCAACAGGGTAAGGGAAAACTCTAACATTTCCTCTCAGTTCTTGGCCACATTGTTGGATATGCAAGTTTCCAAAGTCCATTGTTTTCTCCTACTAAGTTTTGTATTTAGGGTGACCATCCCGATTGATGACCTGGACATAGTCACTGTCGCTAAATTGGGCATTGGGATACCTTGGACAGACGATATTGACAAAATGTTCCACCGTGGGGTGGTTGTGGAGTGGCAACCTTTCCTCCTTGACTTGGATGCTAGATGTCAAGCTCGTCACAGGCATAAGGCTACTATTGGTTATAACTTTCTCTGTCATAGGCTAGGGTTGAATGAGGTTGTGGGAATTCAGTGGTGTAGATAATTTTTTGAGGTGGTGGAGTCATGCAAATTCTATGATGAAGAGGAGTGATTGGGATTGTCAAACTATTTGGTGCTCGGGTTGTTTTGTGTAGAGGTCAATCAAGTCACTATGTATAGTCTCTAGAATGTATTAGGATGTAATGGGTATATCTAATAGGTTTTTTGGGTGGCATTGGTCATTGCAATATTCATCTTCAGACCTTGATTTTGGGTTTTTTGCACATATGTACATTATTTTGACTTTTAATATAATATATGCAACCTTAGTTGTGTTTTGTGGATCAAAAAAATTATGAAATTATCTATTTTTTGGGGTCTATGGAACAGGTAATCTCTTTTGATATTAAACATTTTGAAATGGGAATTGAAGAAATATATTAAAGTGTTGTGAATATTCAGTCCAGATTATCATGGGAACTGAAGTGGTGAGAATGGGTATTTTGGGCAACTTTGTCTCGAATAGAATCTCAAGCATCATGCCACAAACACGGAAATCACTTAGAGTTTCCTACCATAATAAATGTAGAAAAGGAGAAGATGACAAGGCATGTCTATTTTATAGATCTTTTTGTGTGAGAAATATTGGTTACTCGAAGCGTTCCATCTTTTGGTCCAGCATAATTATCCAAGTCTTCTAGTGAGTTTTGTTGATAATGTTTAAAGTTGTTAGCCACTTGTTTTGAAATAATCAAGTATAGAGAATTGTAGTTATGTGTTTGGTTTCAAAACTTTTAATTAATAGTTAGCAAAATAGTTAATAATTTACCCACCAGTGGTCTTGATCTCACTTTGAAGCTAGACAAACCAATCATATTGATCCAAACATCAATGGTTCATTGGTTGAACTTAGATAAATTCAATTTGTCAATTCATTTTGCATTGGTATTCCTTAGTTGGCAATGAATATATAAATTATACCTTGCAGAGACTAACCACAACTTTGTGGATCCTAGTTTGAGTGAACTTGATCCTTTGATGTATGCAATTATTGAGCAAGAAAAACGATGCCAGTTCAAAGGCTTGGAATTTTAGGTTCAATACTTATGTTTAGAATATGTCGTTGAGAAGATTGTAGACTCAGTTGGGGCATTCTTAATGATGGAAATGGCACATATAAGTGGACTAGTAGCTACTTCTATTATGTGCAATCCATTTAATTATTGTGATGTTGTGATAACGATGACACATAAGGTGATTGGATATGCTATTGGTTGTTATTTGTGAGAGTTTCTAGTCATCCTCATTTAAATAAGTAGCTAACTGCACACCTTGGATTTAATAATATGATTGATAATTGTGGTGCCAAGAAGTGTTACTTTTTACCACATGTTTGGTTGTTTGAAATTTCTCCTTTACATCTGAGACTTAAGTTAATGGTTGACTTGATTTTTCAAATTTGATATTTTTAAGTTCTAATTTAAGTTCTTCCCAAAGGTCTTATGTTTCCTCCCATCTATAATTAAAATCCAACTAGAAATTTATTTAATTGGCTACTAAACATTATTTATTTTTGATGTGGGAATGTGACTTTCAGTCTTTAAGAGACCCTCGAGGAGGCATGCTATTCTTCAAGAAGGAGCTAGTGTTGGGTATTGACCTCAAGACAGTGATCAACAATGTTATTTTTCTAGGATTACAGGTGAGAAGTATATTCACCCCATATTTACATGTATACATACTCCTTAACAATTCTCCTTTTTTAAGTAGTGGTTAATAATGTGACCAAAAATTTCATATCATCTTGTGCTTGATATATACATGAGAATTGAGATTATTATGGCTACTTAGGGAGGACCGCATAACCATTTTATTTCTTCACCACAACACCACATTGTTCTTAGGGTTTATTGTTTGGTTCTTTGTGGGAATGCAAGAGAAGAATGTGAGTTGCCACAATACTACACCATGTTTGGGAATTTTGGCTTGGTCATTGTGGTGAGGAAAGAAATGCCTTCTCATTTCCTTCTCCACCATTTTTATTCTATTCACCAACACAAAGGTTGCATTTCATTAATTTGTAGCTTCCCACAAAGAACCAATTGATGCAAGCACTAACTCTAAATCCCTAATTCACTCACAAAAAAAGAGTTGGTAGAGTTGAAAGTAACTCTCTCTAGTGTCTCTTCTCCAATATGTTTACATACACATCCTTTCATATGCAACTTCTATTTTAATTCAAATCAAGCCACATAGAATGGTGTTGCAATTTTCCAATCTACATCACCCCATCTTGGAGTACCTTGCTACCTTCAAAATTGGTGTCTTCCCTCAATGTTCCCCCCTTTCTTCCACTCTCACAAGTTGTCTTTTATCACTCCATTTAGTGTGTTTACTTTATGCATTCATCCACACACTCTCTTTCTATGCTTAGAGTCTCCTTTTTTGTCTTTACCAAATCAGCCTTTACACAAGCCTATCGGCCTCTCCACATTCAAGCATCCACTTCCTCATTAAAACTATGTTGCCCCTCTCTTTTTTTCATCAACTTGTCAACACATATGATAGTGCAAGCATAGATTCTACATTTGGTACAATGTAAAGGTTTACAGTGAAGTGATCTGCATATGATACAATGGCTATAGTGTTAATCTTGATGCACAAATCTCACTTTTTGTTTCAGTGATAAGATGGTTATAGACAATGTCTCTGAGCTCTGTATGAGTTTTTTGTACTACTATATAGTGCTAGTATACTGATAGGAATATGGTGATAGTGATTTGCATGCTAATCTTGTTCTTAACAGTTGATATGGATTACAGTGAAAGAATCATCTTGCCTTTGCACAATGGAGTGATGGAGTATCATAGTGAATGCAAAATGAATGGTATGCCTAATACAATATTCTATCAATGATCAGTGACAATAGTTGGTATGAAAGTGACAGTTTGCAATTCTCTAGCTGTGATAGTTATGGTCTTATACTTCTTGCTTGTGACAATGAAAAAGTGGCTTGCTAATGATAGTGGTTTCTTGTGACAATGGTATGCATTTGCATCCTTCTTTGATCATTGGTTGCACATCATTGGTGTCAGAGGTAATGTTGTTTGTTGATTTAAGGTAAGTTTCAAAGGTGTTGATAAAAGTTGATGCAAGGTAAGGTACTTGTACATATAAGTATGATAGAGTTCTTAATCATTCATATATTCAATGGAAGTGAGTATTGTTGTTTATGCTTCAGAAAGTTGCAAGAGGTGTAATTGTATGATTACAAGAAATACAAGGTTGGGACATGTCATTGTTTGATATGATCAAAGGTGAATAGCTATGGTCTTTTGAGATAGTTATATTGTCAATGCACAATGAACAAGGGCATATTTAGTTCATTTTCTTCTAACTGTGGTTACTTGGTTTCACAAATGAATGCTTTCCTCAATGGTTTTAGACATAAATGTCTTTGTTTGCAGTTGGTTTGTAATGGAAGTGATTACAAAGACAATATACAAATCCATGTGTATTATGCCTGGTGTTCCTAATGGCAGCAATTCTTTGATGATGTGACGATAAGCCTTCTAACTTGACAGTGCCATTTCATGATTTTAGGCAATGCTTCTATATGTTTCTTGTCCTTATATCCCTTCTACTCAAATGATTAGTTTCAGGTCTCTACTGGAAGTGTTATGACTATTTATGTAGCATAATGGAGTGGTATGTGGAGTAGAGTGGATTATCTTGATGGTCTTGCAACATGAAGTCTTTGTTCTATCTTTACTAATGATATGCCCCTTTGCCAGCATATAGTCCACTTTCCTTGCTATCACTATGCTTTTGATGAAAAAATGTTTGTGGTATTGTGGATGCATTGGTTCTTGAGTTTCCAATTAAGATAGAGGCATTGATGGTTGTCTTTATTTTCTTGACTTGATAGTGTTGATATGACATGACAGTGATATTGGTTGTTTGGTTTATGACAGTGACTTATAACTCTTGTATCAGTAGTTGCTAGTAGATAGTGTTCTTGAAATAAACTTTGATTTGATTATAGTATAGTTTCATTGTTGACAATACACCTTGATGAACTAGATAGTACAATTACCTCACCATGCAATAGTCCTCTTTCAGACGCCAGTGACATCTTGTATGGTCTCTATGCTATATACATTTTTTGTTCATAGTGGTTGCTTGGTAACTCAACAAATTTCTTGAGCTTGTGATAATGGTATACTACTTTGTTATGATGCTTCTAACAGTGACTTCCATTCAATGCCATATAGTTCTCTTGCATCATGACTCTACTGTAGAGTGAATTTTTCCCATGCAATTACCCAATGGGTGGTACAGTGGTATATATCAGTAGTTGCTTTCCAATGTAGTGTGAAGTGTGGGGTCTTATCACAAAGTTCATGTTGCTTTCCAGTGATTAATATATAACTGCTTAGTGAATATCTTCTCTTGCATAATGACTACAAATTGGAGTATATAGGTTTGGGTTTACTAGTTTGTTAATGCTTATTACCTCACTAATTTCTAGTGGTTTGGTGGATTTTACCTCACTTATTGCTATAGGATATGTAGTAACTTGATCTTTTCTTAGGATCAAAATTTTTAGACAATATGTTTCAGATTGAAAGAGTTTAAAACATTGAACATAAAAGGCTTATCTATGCCTTTGTATGACAATGACTCACTCTATATCAGAAATTATGAAATGGTATAACATATAATCTCTTCTAAAGCATAAAAAATGTATGAAATTGTTTCTTTTTGCTCTGAGTATGAAGAGGTGTTATGCTTAAAGTTGGATTGTCAAGAGTTGAAAGCCTCAAATGTAAACATGACTTTGTAAAAGCATGTTATTGTTGCCCATTGCCATGTTCGGTAAAGCTTATCAGTCAAGGTATATGCAGAACATAGTTCTCAGTCCATACTAAGTATTCATGGTGTGAATTCTATAGAGGATTCTTTCATAGGACCCTTAGGCTTAATTTTTTAAGTAGTTCTTTCATGTTTTGGAGATGTATAAGCAAACAATAGAGCATTGTAACCCAATTTTCTCAGTCACGGCACTAAGAAACACACTTTGTAACACATATTTTAAAGCAAAGACACATATTTAAGTCTTGTATCTATTGTAAGAACACCTTTTCTCAATAAAATTTTAGTATTTTTCCTTCTTAACAGTTGTTTCATTATGTGCAAATGAATGATTGATTATGTTTTTCTTTTTTTTATGTTTAAACCTCAAAAGTGTTGTTTCACTTCCAACACTTTTAGGTAGAAATCAGTGAGCAAAAATAATTAAATAAACTACCAATTGACTAAATATACTACGAATTGACAGAAATCAATGAATAAATATCACTAAATATGCTGCCAGTTGGCAGAAATCAATGAATAAATATAATACCAATTGACATAAATCAGTAAATAAATATGACTAAATCAATGACTAAAAATATACTACCAAATTGATCAATCAAAACAACCAATAAATGACTTAAATTGGTTTTGTCATAAATTTGGTCGTGTTATAAATGACTGGCAATAAACTACTAATGGTCATGTGACCAAGCTCAGTGAATAAATATATGACTAAATTATTGACTAAACATACTACAAAATTCATCAATCAAAATGACCAAATAAATGACTAAAAATAGTTTAGTCATAAATTTGGTCACGTTATAAATTACCTACAATAAACTACTAATGGTCACGTGACCAAGTTTAGTCATTTATATGCAATTTTTAGTGGTTGTTTTAGTCATTTATTGTTGTTTTTCTATTATTGGACTAGGATTCCATAAGAAGACAAGTATTTTATGATATTGATTGATGAATATACTAGGATGACTTAGACAACATTCCGAAAAGAGAATTTTGAAGCATTTGAGAAGTTTAAGGCATTCAAGGCATTAGTAGAAAGTGAAATCAAAAGGATAATAAAAATTTTGAGATCAAATAGAGGTGGAGAATTTACTGTTGAAAAGTATGATAGATTTTATGAAGAGCATGGGATCCAGAGGCAGTTCTCTACTCCTAGAACTCTGCAACAACTATAAAAGAGATGGCAAGAACTATGTTATGTCAAGAAAATCTATCGGATATATACTAGAGATATGTGGAACAAAATGTTATGTATATCTTAAATAGAGTTTAGATCGGGCACAACACTAAGAAGACTCTATATCAGTTATGTAAAGGAAGATTGACATCAGTAAGACATCTCAAAATATTTAGAAGTGTTATATCAAGAGAGATGAAGAAAATTTTGATTTAAGTTTGATTTTAGATCAAATGAAGGTATTCTTCTTGATTATTCCTTAATAATTAAAGTTTACATATGATATAATAAAATATTGAAGAAGATAGTTGAAAGTGAAAATGTGAGAATTGATGAGACCATTCAATCTACTAGCATTCTAGAGCTAGAAGATGATGAAGAACCAATTCATAGTAGTATTGAAGATTCAGAAGAAGTTTCCACAATGACTCCAACAAAATATGATCAAAGGAATCATTCTAAAAACCAAATCATAGGTGATAAAGGCAATGGGGTTCAAACCAAGAAGAAACTTGGGAGATCAGGTGAGCAAGTACACTTTTCTTTACTATCAAAGATAGAACCTAAGTCATACAAATAAGCAACAAAAGAAAATGGATGGATGGATTCTATGGAGGAATAAATGAATCAAATCATGAAGAATGAAACTTGTGAACTCATCCCAAGACCTAAAGATAAGAATATGATTGGAACAAAGTGGGTGTTCATAAACAAGATAAATGAAGAAGGTGAAGTGATATAGAACAAGACAAGGCTTGTGTGTAAAGGGTATGCTCAAGTTGAAGATATAGATTTGGAAGAGACATTTGCTTTGGTGGAAAGACTAGAGGCAATCAAGATGTTTTTAGCTCTTTCAACATTCAAGAATTTCAATTTGTATCATATGGATGTGAACTTAACATTCTTGAATGGACAACTTGAAGAAGAGGTTTATATTGAACAACCAGAAGGATTAAAATGTTCTAAAAATTTGGATTATGTTTGCAGATTGAGGAAGACTTTGTATGGACTCAAACAGGCTCCTAGAGCTTAGTATTCAAGTTTGGATGGATACTTGCAATGGTAAGGATTCCAAAGAGGATGTGTAGATAGTAATTTGTACATAAAAACAAAAGGAGAACAAATGTTGATAGTTGTGGTTTATGTATATGACATCATCTTTGGAGGTAGCAATGAAGAAATATTTTTAGAAGGAAATGTAGAATGAGTTTGAAATATCTATGTAAGGTGAATTATCTTTCTTTCTTGCGTTATAGATTGTACAATCAAATAGAGGCATTTTCATCTCACAACACAAATACATTAAGGAAATGCTAAGTAAGTTTAGAATGGAATATTGCAAACTAGTTGTAACACCTATGGTTACCAGGTGCAAGTTGAGTAAAGATGATGAATTTTCTCTAGTAGATCAAACTTTGTACAGGTCTATGATTGGTAGTTTGTTGTATATGAAAAAATCTAGACTAGATATTATGTAGCTAGTTGGAATGGTTTCCAGATTTTAGGTAGCACCTAAAGAGACTCATGTCAAAGCAGTAATGAGGATATTCAGGTATTTGAAGGCCACTAAAGATTTTAGACTGTGGTACCCAAAGAGTGATAGTTTCACTATAACTGCATACATAGATGTAGATTGGGCAAGATGTGTTGATGATCATAAGAGCATAAGTGGTGGTACATTCTTCCTTGGTGATATTTTGGTGTCCTGGTGGAGTAAGAAATAGGAATCAATTTCTCTATGTATAGAAAAAGAAGAATACATTATTGCAGCATCATGTTGCACTCAGGTGCTTTGGATGAAGTATAATTTGAAGGAGATGAAGCTTGATTTTGAACACCCTATCACTATTCTTTATGATAACACCAGTGCAATAAATATTTCAAAGAATCTAGGGATGCACTAAGAACAAAACATATTTCAATCAATTATCATTTCTTGAGGGAGAAGGTTACAGAGAAGGAAGTAAGATTGGAATATGTGGATACAAAGGAGAAAGTTGCAAATATATTCATGAAGCCACTTCGTAAGGAGACATTTAAAGTTTCTCTATCAGAATTTGGGAGTTATTTCTCCCTCCTCTTTAATCAAGAGGAAGCATAGGGTGAGGGGGAGCTTGGTCTTCCTATCGCAAGAAGGATTGGTGCTCTTGCAGAATAATTTCAAAGATGGTGAAGCATGGAATCAGGGGAGTCTATCTAGGGAACAAGTTTTTGGATGGTTCAATGTACCAATTAATGAGGAAAAGGTTGCAAAAATGGTGCCTACTCATAGGGAGAGTTATTGGATGTCATCATAGGTTGACCCTTTTCATTCATGTATGTTGGTGTAATTAAAAGTGTGGTACCTTGTCCTAGGTCATTATTACACCTTATTTAAGTTTACTTAGGGACCACATAGGAGGTAGTTGGAGAATTTCCACTTTTGGTGGACTTATCATGTTATTACTTTATCACATCCACCTTTTGTGGACACATCATGTGATTACCTCTCCACCTTTTGTGGGTAATCCACCATTTGTGGTGATTATCACATTATCACTTTTCCACTTTAGGTGGAGTGATAGGTTTTCATAGTTGTCTCATGTCATAAGATTACAACACTTATCATAATCTTATGCCCTTCTATGTTCTCACCTTGGCTATATAACCAAGGGGTCTCCTATGTAATTTTGCTCATTCCATTCTATTTGCATTATTGGTAAAATACAGTTTATTCTTGTCATATTGCTTCTATCTCTCTTATGTGTGTGCTTTCTATTAGGCCTCTAGATATTGGGTGGCTACCTTCATAGCCAATTCTTACATGGTATCAAATCTCTTGGAGTGCCCTTGGATTGTCATTTTGGAGAGATTCTAGGGGGCTTCCATTTTTGGCCTTGTATTGCAGGTGCATTTTGGGAGTTTGTTGCATTAGATCTGAGCTCACCATTACGTCCAAAGTGTCTGAGATAGTCATATTTTCCTTTTGTTTCATCTCAGTTGGACATTGGAGGCAAAATCTACGAAGGGTTGAAGATTGGAGGTGGTTTCCAGATCCAGGACCTAGCTACCATTTTGGAGCATTTTCAGCCAAAAAGGACATCGCCATTGCACTCAGAAGGGCCAAAAACCTTAAGATCAACTACCAAATTGTCTAAATCAGAGCAGTTGTCTGGTGAGGCAAAAAAAAAATCCCAGGGAGTTGTATGGCCCCCAGGTCATCATAATTTCGTTGAGATAGGGCCGGAGGGTGCGACAGCGCATGGCTAGAGCACCATTAGATGCCATCCCATAGGTTGCCGAGGAGGGTGAGAGAGAGGAGGTGGAGCAGCCGTGACAAGAGGGGGAGGAGGAGGAGAGACATTAGGAGGATGTGGCAGAGGAGCAGCCGAGGCAGGAGGAGGCTATGGGGGTGGCAGAGGATGTGGCCGACAACGATGATGAGGAGGATGATGCCATGGATGAGGCCAAGAGACTCCTTAGATGGCGGATGGTAGAGGGTGAGTAGGAGACACCTTCCAGTTCAACATTTCCCCATGATTGCATGACTAACCAGAGGGTGGAAAACCTATAGAGGAGACTGGATGAGAGCATGGCCCAGGTCAGAGCCTTACAGTCAGAGTTAGAGGTAGCTCAGGTAGAGTAGGATCAGGCAGTGATCCGCCAGTAGGACTTCAATAAATGGTGTACACATTTTACAACATTATACACAAGGCCCTCTGAGGATATGACTCATGAGTTAGCTAGGTGAGCATGAGGTTGGGTCAGTACAGGACCTTATATGAGCAGGTAGTGCCTCTCGAGCGACGAGATCCTACATTGTTGCGGTCACATATGAGGATGAGCAGTGGACATAGATCAGGGAGTGCCAGTGGCAGCCGGAGTCATACTAGTGCAAGAGGGTCTACCTCTTCAGGGCACATATCAGGGCATAGGTCCCACCACTCACATAGGCATACCTCGAGTCACCACTCAAGCCACAGTCACAGGTCCATTGGTTCAGTGCAGAGGTAGCCACCAGTGGTAGATCCGTCTACTTCTCAGAGTCAGGTGGTAGTGATGTCATAGATGTTTGTTATCGTGGAGATGAGGCCTTCATTCTCAGTTCTACCGATAGCACAGATAGAGGTTGCTACAAGTCCGCCTAACATTTCAGTGCTAGTGATAGAGCTTCCAACTCCACACTCTTTGCCATGAGGGGATGATGAGAGTCTACCCTAGGGGCATGCTTGTTATTATGACACATTATGTATATTATTGAGCTTGTGAGCTCCATTTTTGGGATATCCGTTGACTCTATCTTGTGACTTTGTACATTTTTGAGATTGTATTTATATGATGATGCAGTTTTGTTGTGCCCTACATGTATGTTATGTGATGTTATTTGATTTATGTGTATGATGCTTAATTTATGATGCCATGTATGTCCTATGATGTGTACTTATGATTATGATGCCATGATAATGTAGTGCTTACTTATAATGAGATGATGATGATAATAATATGCATAATGTATTTATTAAATGGGTGCAATGTTGATGGTTATGTGAATGCACTTTTTGTGATTATGTAAATGCTATGGATGATGTATGTATGGACCTAATACAATATTTATATGATCATGTATGCACTTATATTTTTGTATGTCACAGGATATCATCATGAGATAGACAAAAGAAGATGACCAGACCGATGATAGAAGGCAACCAGACCAATGAGAAAAGAGGACCAACCAACGGAGATGCATGTTAGTTCCTAAACCAAAACCTTCAAAACTTTTCCATAGGACTTTAATATTTATTGCTCTTAATCATCATTGGGAAAAATTTTGTAATGGCCAACAAACACCAAGATATGACATAGATCAAGGTGTGCAAGGTCGTACCATCACATAAGACAAGCAGTCACAGATGAGGATGATCATGATTAAGACTAAAAGCACAATTGCCCCAATCTCTTTGTCATAATCAACCACACGCAGAAAATACAAAGACAATTCATGAAACGTCGTTGCTTCTCTAAATCCTATTTCCAGGACATCCTTGAGAAACTAGCAACATGATTTCCAAAAATATAACAAAATAGAGCCCTTATCATGATACATCGTTGTTTTTCTAAATCCCAGAATCAGGACCTCGCTGAAAAACTAGTAGTCATGCATGTCAATCGTCATGATACGTTGTTGCTTCTCTAAATCCTGTTAGTGGGATCTCACTGAAAAAACTAATAACATGATAAAAATCCAAAAGATAGGTGTCAAATGGTTGCCAAGTGCATCTGGATATCCATTGTTCTGATGTCAAGATGCCATGTTTGATAATGTCGAGATGCTGAAATGTTTAAAGTCTTGATGATGTTTAGATGAAAAATGTTGAGAATTGCTGAATTTAGGAAGGACACATCCTGGATAATGCTAATGTCGAGAGGATTCAATCCCTAATAGTCGAAAGGGGTCCCTTGAAATGATGACGATGCCTAGGAAGGACACATCCTAAGGCATAGATGACAGAGTTGGTTCTTCGAAAGGACATATATGAAGAATACTGATGTCTAGAGGAGTGATCCTTAGATGTTAAGAGGATCACTCAAAATGTCGAATGAAAATGATGATGCCTAGGAAGGACACATCCTAATGCATGAATGACAGAGATTATCTTTCAAAAGGACACATCTAAAGGTTAACCAAGAGTTGTCAGTTTGATAGGTTATGATGATTTGAACTATTTTGACCGAGTTTAACTCGTATTGGCCATATGTCGCTATTGTCATGGTGATATGTGTCAATGAGATTGCCATGCTGGGATAAATGATTGTCATAATTTACTTTATGAGTTCTATTCATTTTGGAAAGATTTGCTTTGTCCTGAAGACTTTTTGACGTGTGTGCCAGTGTGATGCCATGAACCCTAATGGATTGACCTAGTGTGGTCTCGGGGGCTCATCGACAGATGGCCTTGCCTACATCATGCACTCAGAGACCTCGTAGTTCAACACGACCAATGACTTTGTATTGATGACCAAATATTGTGCCATGATTTTATTCTGACAAACCTAAAAGGACTGACCTAATGTCTCGGGGACTTGATATTGAGTCTTGCCTACATAGCAAATGCACAGAGACAACGTAGTTCGGACAAACGATAAAGACTTGATTGATTGACAGGATAGATTTCAATCGGAGATGATCCTATGTTGGACATTTTGTGGTGGTTTTCTTTAGGACATTTTCAATTTTTAGATCTTTCTTCAGGGCATTTTGCAATGTTTTGCCCTTTTTTTCGGGACTTTTTGCTATGTTTTTATCTTTTTTCAGGACATTTTCAATGTTTAGGTCTTTTTTTCATTACATTTTTCAATGTTTAGGTCTTTTTTCAGTACATTTTTCAATGTTTAGGTCTTTTTAGGACATTTTTCCAATTTTTGAAGCCATATGTGACATCCACTGCAGTTATATGATACGAATTTGTCCCCCAGTCAGGTCCAAGACTTAGCCAACTTTAAGGAACATGGATGGGATGCTGCTGGTTTACTAGGTGGACAGTCGTAAGGACTTGATGTCAATCGTTTATCAACCATGAAGAGAAGGGTATAATGTCATGTTGATTGGTGTGATAATGGCGTGAGATGTCTTTCATCCTAGGCCAAGGCAGACAAAGTGACAGTAGATGGCAGAGCCATGATTGATTACACATGGTGCCTATTTGCCATATTTTCACCATGTTACTTATCCAAAGTGCCTATTTGCCAGGTTTTCACTGTTGGACGAAAAAAAATTCTTTACTATTTTGTCATTTTTCTTTTTTTTTGTTGTTGCCAAGACGCCTATTTGCCAAGTTTTCATCAAGGTAACGATGTTTTTATCATTTATCATTTTTTTATATTTTTATGGTTTTTCCAGCTCAATCTCCTGATGTTATGCATAGAACTTCAGGAGATGTAGACTGTTGATAGGCTCTGTTAATTGTTCTCCATCTGGAGTCACCAGCTGATAGGCTCCAGAACCAAAAGAAGATATGATGACATAAGGACCCAACCAATTTGGTTTAAACTTTCCTGGCTTTTCTCTGTCAGCTTGGTTCTTAGGGTTCTGCATTAGGACTAAATCACCAATGTCAAATTTCCTGACCATGACTCTCTTATTATAACTACGACAGAGATGGTTCTGATATGCTTGTAGATGGTTCAGGGAATTTTTTCTTCTTTCTTCCAGCATTTCCATCTCATGCAAGCGCGACTGTCTATACTCTTCTTCATCGGTTAAACCCTTTAGGGAGACTCGTAGGGAAGGAATTTCAACCTCAATGGGCAAGATGGCCTCAGCTCCAAAGACTAGGGCGAAAGGAGTGGCTCCTGTAGGTGTGTGAATTCTAGTGCAGTAAGCCCACAGAGCAGGGTTGAGTTGTATATGCCAGTCATGGCCAGCGTCATTGACAGTATTTTTGAGGATTTTAACAATGGTCTTATTTGATGCCTTAGCTTGACCATTTCCTTGTGGGTAGTATGGAGATGAAAAATGGTGTTGGATATGAAATCGCTCACATAACTCACGAACATCTTGGTTTTTGAATGGATGTCCATTGTCAGTGATGATGGATTGCAGAAGGCCATATCGGAAAATGATGTAGTTAAGGATGAACTTGGATATTTGTTTGCCGGTAATATATTTCAATGGGATGGCTTCAATCCACTTCATAAAATACTCAGTGGCAGTGATAATGAATTTATGGTTGTTGGAGGAAGTTGGATGGATCTTATCCACGAGGTCAAGTCCCCATTGACCGAAGGGCCAAGGAGAGGTGATCAGCCATAGTTCCTACACTGGAGCATGGATCAAATCACTATGAACCTGGCATTGTCGACAAGTCTTGACATATTCTAATGCATCATTTTCAATGGTTAGCCAGTATTACCCAAGTCTCATTATCTTCTTGGCTAGAGTAGAACCACTCAAATGAGATCTGCATATACCATCATGTACTTTGCGTAAAGTTGTACCTGCTTCGTTAGTGTCGAGACATTTAAGGAGGGTGTTGTCAAAGCTGCGGTGATAAAGGGTGTCACTGACGACAGCATATCTTGCAACTTTTTGAATGAAGGACTTCCTTTGGTTATTGGACAGGTTGGGTGGAAGGGTGTGGGACTTAAGGTAGTTGTGAATGTCTTGATACCAGGGAGAGATGGGACCAAAAAGTTCGCAGACCATTTCTAATTCCGAAATATCAATTTTGCTCATAATTTAGGGACCACTTCATTATTATAAGCATTATAGTCATTTATCATTTATCATTTATCATAGGCATAGTTTATACTTAAATCCTTCAAAACTTGCATAGGACAATGGCATAGTCAAATTGCTCACACTCGATCTGAGGTCATCAATCATATGCTGCAAGCTAGGAGGTGATATGGAGGTGATTCATGGAAGCTTCGCGAATCTGGTATAATCATTCTTGTTTAGTTTTCTTTGTGCTTCATATCTCTTTGGGTTTTGTTATTGTGCTTTCAATTCATTGAATCTAATCCTAAAAATAACCCTTAGTTACATTGGTGAAAAGATGAGATAATTAATTTTGAAAATAAAGATTTTCAAAATTAAGAAGATAAAGATAGCCTGCTTTGTGAGATTCATAAAAGATGGACTGAAAAGCAAATTTGATAAAATCAAGAACCTGCTTGCTTTATTTGATTTTTTGGAAGAAAGCTACCAATCAACTCAAAATATGAATTTTGTGAAATAAATAAATAATTTTTTTCAGATTATTTACCAACATGGACTGTCAGTTAAGATTGTGATGACATTTTAAATAATTTCATTTTAAAATGAGAGGAATATTAATTTTGTCAGTTAAATAATTAAAGATAATTATTTAATTTAGCAGATGAGATTAATTAATTAAATAAATTGATTCATTCATTTAATTATGACAACTAGTGACATATTAAATAAATAAATGAAATTCATTTATTTAAAAATCAGGAAGAATTAATGAATAAAGATAATTAAACAAATTTAGAAATTTATTTAATTAGAGTAAGACTTAGACAATTAATGACGTATTTAATAAATAAATAAAATTTATTTATTTAATAATCATGAAGAATAAAATCACATGAATTAATTAAATAATTATGAATTATTTAATCAATAGTTGAATGTGGACCAAAGACATAATTAAATGTCATAATTATGCTAGGACGAAAGTGGTAAAAATGAAGCTTGCAGGCATAGGTCATTTTTAGGTGTCTACAAGTTGGTGTCTTCAAATTCAATAGGGGATTGGTGTCTCCAGTAGGTTGTTTCCTACTTGATATTTTAATCTCACTTATTATGTTTTTGCATTGTGAGACTGAATTTGGGTAGTAGATCTAAGCATCTATTCTCACTATGATTTTTCCCATCTTGGGTTTCCACGTATATCTAGTGTTATCTTGTGTTGTGTTTTCTTGTATGGTTAAGTGCTCTTCATGTTGAAAATCTATATAATAGTAGCAAAAGGTTTAAGTTGCATGATCCGATAAGTAGTGTTGAAGTTGAGAATTCTAAATTAAGTAGATATATTGATTCACCCCCTCCCCATCTCAATAGATTGTGTACCCTTCACCTCACCCATAAAATCCTAGAGGGATTTGTAGAATTTAAAAGAAAAACCGTCACTCTTAGAAACCTTCTCACCATGGTGTGAACAACCTCCTTGAGATTATAAATAGAAATAGAATTATCATGAAGGCTTGTTGTGAGGGAGAAAGTTGACAAAGAACAACCTCCATGCATTCTTGGAGGGAATGGTCCAATTTAACAAAGTCTGCTTGGGTTGTGTAAAAATATTCATAGTGATTGAAAAAGTCTTGGAGAATATATAGAAACTATTTAAGAATAGATTGACTATCCTTAATCTTTTTGATACCATGAGAGGTGTGATGAGATCTAAGATCTTGAAAAAAGTTATTGGAAACTCTATCTCCCACTTTAACCTAGTGGAGTTTGGCCTTAATTTGAGTGTCTTTGGTAGAATGATTATCTACAATATATTTCTAGTGTCTCAACTCTACCACCCTAACCTATAAAGCAAATTAAAAGGGACTATCTTCAAGCATCATAGTTACCTTGTAAATATCTAAGGTGGTGGCCTCGTATGCATGTTGCCAAAAAATTACTAATGGGTAGTCATAGCTATGTCCAAGAAGTAGGACATACAACAAATGACTCTATTCCACCAAGCAATCCAACAAGTTGGTTGAGTGGGATAGGATGCAAGGTTCTAGATATTTTAAATGTGAGATAGTGAAGGCTAATGACTTATCAAAGAAGTGTTTAAGAATAATTTATTTTTATAACTTTGAGGAGGCCCCTCTTTCCATTGAACTTTGAACTAGATGGGAAAGTGGTATGACAATGTGACATATGGAAATAGCTCAATTAAGAGAGAAAATAAAATAGAAAAGGAGAAAAAAATATTTAGAAATTATATAGCATGATTGAGGAATTTAAAGAATTTTTAAGAGATAGCCTAAAAGTTACACTACATATGCCAAAAATATTGGTTGTGACAATGACCCAAGTTGGAATAAAAAGAACCAATTTATTGTGCATGTAATATTATGCCTCTTATTGAATAGATGTTCATTATTTTGTGATTGAATACCACCATATTGTTATAAGTGGTTTGAGACCACTATGTTTTGCCAACTATGTGGTTTGAGAACCCCCATTCCCCTCCACCCCTTAAGCGGCTTGAAGAAGTCACATAGTGCATGTAATGTGTCATTTTTTGTGAAATGTGTATTATTTTGAAGATTCTTTTGTTGTTTTTGCTAGTAGTATTATATTTTTGGATATTTAATTTGTGTGGTCCCTTTTGTATCAAGGACCTAATTTGATTTAAACAGTTTTTATTTGGATTGATATGATTCCTTTGTACTTGATTTATTTTTATTTTATTTTTCTTTACTTCTTGAGATTTTGTTTTAAATTTTGAAATATTATTTTTATCTTCTAAGTTTGAGGCTTCTTTGAGATATTGGAATATGTGCCATGATGTGAAGTCTATAAACTGTTATATCCAAGATGGATCCCTAGCAGGTCATATGGGGGTGCAAATGCACTAGGGAATTTATCTTGTGAGGATGGGGATGTAAATGGGGTCGGTATGGGACAGTCATAATATATTCTCCCCTAGTGTGTGATTCTTTGTGTACCTTCCTTCTTGGAGGCTAACCACCTTACAAAAACAAGGGGAAAGTACTAGGAAATGTATGGAGGGTTCCTAGAGAGAGCCTCAAGACCATCTTTCCTAATATTATCATGATTACACAGTGATGGCAGTTGCTTCAAATCAATGATGTGGCATTTGGCACCGTTCCTCCTCATAAATCACATTCCCTAAACTATGTGATATGTTAGTGTCATGTTGATGGTGTGAGTGTTGTAAACAAATATTTGTGATCCTTATGCATTAATTGTTGGAATTGTCATGATAAAAGGAAATGAATGATTGCTTAAGATGTAAATTCATTATGTTGTGAAATGATTGACTAATTTTTCAAAGTAATGATGATTCAAGTGAATATATATATGTATAGTGCAGTGCTTAATAACCTTATAAGTGATGGATGAAGTAATTTGAAATTGATATCTATAATATTGTTGTGTATCATGGAAGGATAATATTTGAGTAGACAATTAAATTGTAAAGTTGCCTAATATTTTAAAATACTTTGGAAAATAATTTTTTCTATTGAAATTTTGCATAAGATATTATTTACAAGTGCCTGTTGCTTGTTTTTACCTTCACTTTTAGGGACTTCTAGGGGGAATCTCAATCCTAGGGGGAGAATGTAAGACCCTATGAAGATGGTTGTTGTTACACCATGAAGATGTTCATATTCTTGATTAATCCTATCTAACGGTTGTTGTGAATTCTTGAGATAGTCAAATGAGTTCCATTCTTTGTCTACGTAAATATGCAATGATCAAGATGCTCACTTATTGGTAATATTATTATGTATACTAAGTGGATTACATTATGTTAGGTGATTTCATATCATAGATGTGAGTGGGTGCGATTATGAAGATAATTATTGATATTCAATGTTACTTATAGTGGTATGCATTATAAATTAAATATTCTATTGACATTAGTGGTGATATTTTGTTAATAGATAGTATTCACTCAATTGTTCCTTGACTCTATAACAGGTATCATATGAGTAAGGAGTGTTACTGTGTAGATTAGTGGATCTAATTTTCTAGCTTATTATTATTCTTGAAATTTTTAATTCATAATTCATTTGTTTTAATTATTATTGATCATGAATAATACCAACACACTTTCTTGGTTGAGTAAACGGGTTAAAGAATTGGTCAATGTTGATAAGGGGGTCACATAGCTACATCCTTTATTGTATCCTTGTGAAATATTATTCTTGTCATGGGCATGTGATTTAACCTTGTTTTGTGTGGTATGGGTTGTGTGTATGTGAGAGTTTTTTTATTAGTCCCTTGAGTCACTTTATTAATATGGTCACTTATTTTATGTTTGATGAAGTCTTTATGTGGTCTTATTTGTTTAAAAAGTTCCCTAGGTGATAGGTTTGTGGGGTAGGGGTATTTTTATTCAATAAAATCCCTTTAATAAAGTCTAAAGCCCACTCTAATTACTCACTTATGAAAAGTGACAAAAATTGGAGTTGAAAGGGTGGTTGGGAAGTTGAAAAGGAGGTTTCCTTTTCCCCTTCCATCTATTCTTTCTATTTGTGTGGAGGAGGGGGTTTTCTCTCTTTTTCTTTTTAAATTGTTGTTGAGTTCATGTTTGGTTTTCATTCTTCATTTTGAGTTCTTTCCATGTTTGTGAAGAGGAAGGAGCAATGGAAGAGAGTGCTTGGAGAGATTTTTCCACAAGTTGGATAGAAAACTTTCTTGATGAGGTCTAACCTTTTAGTTATCTATCTTTGCTGATTTCTAAATGAGTTTGTTGTCATATTGGTCTTGCTTATAAAAAAAATTATGTGAAATTTGATGTTGAATCTCTTGTGTGGCTAAAAGTAGTGTGTTTGGGTTCACATTGGTTGAGTCTTCCACCTTGTTTAGTTTAATTTCATTTATACCATTTTTGTGTGCTGAAATAAAGAAATATGAATGCAAGATGTTGTGATGTGAAAAGTATATAAAGTGTAAACTTGTCTAGGAACCCTTGTGATTAGTGGCTTTAAGTTTAGAAATGTGGATGTTATATGTTACACTTTGTTCATGGATCTTATATGGAAAGTATTTTGTGGAAGTGCTATGTGACCCTAGCTCAGGGGTGGATTGAATGTCAATCCTATGGTTGGGTGGAAAGCCCATTGGACAATACTATTTTTTCTTCCTTGTGGATATTTGTATTTCAAGTACATATGTTGAAAAATAAATATTATCTTGGGACTTTCAACCTATGGATTTCAAGAGAGAAACATATTGGTCTTGTGAGGGTTTACAAAGTTATTAAGAACCTATGAATATTTTGTCATTTGGAGTTCAATTATTGTTGAAGGTGTTATACTCTACTTGTTAAAATGGAATAGGGAGGATAAAGGTTAGTTGATTTTATCTTGGAGGATTATATAATTTAAAGGATAAGATTAACTTAGAAAATCCAAGTTTTGATGAGATATTTGGTGTATAGGAAGTTATTATGCAAATGTTTAATACATACATTTTTCAACTATGCTTAATTTTATTTGATTAATTTGTCTAATGTATATTCTAGGGTATTTATGTTATATAAATAATAAATAAGAAGTTTAGAAAAAAATATCAAAGACTCATCCTAACCCACTCAAATAATCAATTGTTGAGGTTACAATATTGTTGCCCCTATGCCAAACAATAATTTGTTTAAAAGTAGTTTCACATAATTAATCATAAGAACTCATAAAAATACTATTGAAATATATAATTTAATGGGTTTTTTAATTATTAGTCTCAAAAAAAAAATCCAAAATTGCATTAACCTAGATCACCAATTATGAATTATTAAGAAAACATTAACATCCTTATTCACAATAAAAATTTGTCATAAAACAGTCTTACAATTATGTTCACACAGAATAAAGGAAAAAGAGTTATATGATGAAATTTAAAGGGTTTACAGAAATCCAATATTTGTAGAACATATCCAAAAATTAGAGAAACTAGTAAACCTAATAAAACTTATGATTAAAACATTATTGACTCCTACTTTAAAACTAGAACAACAAAATGAGTAAAATCCCTTACATGGATTCTTAAGTTAGTTTTTTTTAAATTAGTTTCTAGTTATCTATTAAGATCCTTAATTGAATAGTTCTTGGAAATATTGGTTCCAAATTGTTGATTTAATTTATTATTTTATTTTTAATATTTGTGTCCTTGTAATTTATTTGGTATTATATATATAACTAACAATAATGTAGAGTTTTATGGTGTATGTTGCAGAAGGAAACATTGGGGAGAAGAACGTTAGTGAGGTGGCATTGATCAAGGTGGGTCAGTTGATGTTGTCATGCGGGCCTCTTCTATAGATTCTTCTAGGGATCCACCTAATCCAGAGACCTTGGAGGAGCATGTTTCAATGAAAAATTCTTGATCAGCTGGTCAATCTTCTTTGCTTGAGCAGAGGTGGGCTAACTTATTTTCCTCAAAGCTTAAAGGTAAGGTTATTGCTTCTGAATCTATTTCCTCCTCTAGTGTTGAGGGTAGGTTTTCCCTTTCTATTTTGGACTCCATTGTGGATAAGAACATTGCAAGAATAGATTTCTCATTGGTGGGAAAGTTCTTAGGTCCTAGACCCAATATTGAGGATGTCCACTCTTGGGTTCTCAAGAAATGGGCTCTTAAGGGTTAGGTGGAGGTTGCATCCATGGCTAAAGGTTTCTTTTCTTTTTCCTTTTCTTGAAATGAAGAGTTGAGGATGGTCTTTTCAAAAGAGTTGTGGATTTTTGGTCGTCTAACTCTAGTTTTGGGCCCATGGGAACTTGGTATAGATCTCTCAAAGTGCCTCTTTCACTTTGCTCTTGTTTGGATTAAACTTCCCAATCTTCCTTTGGAGTACTAGGATGAGGAGGTATTTAAAGTTGTTGCCAATTCTTTTGGGTGGTTGGTTTCTATTGATGAAGCTACTCTTTCAAGAAGGCACTTGGTTGCTGCTCAAATTTGTGTTATGATTGACCAAGACATTGTGTTGCCTGACTTTTTTTTATTTGAGCTCAAAGGTGGGTAGATGGAAGCAACATATTATCTTTTAGTTGCTCACATTTGCATGCTTCAAGTGCAAGAAAATGGATCATTGGGATAAACATTTCCCAGTTAAGGTTGCTCCTCCTAAGGCTATAACACAAACTAAAGTCTGGAGGTTAAGGAGGAAAAGAGATCTTCTACACCCAATGGTGGTGGTGTTGAGCTAGTGGCCAAAGGAAATGTGGGTACTATGGTTGTTCCTCAATGCTTTGATGAGGAGATGGTCAAGAATCCCAAGAACAAGGAGGCTCTCCCTTCTAGGGATATTGATGTGGATGAGGGTTACATCCCTGTGAGGGGCATGAAAAAGAAGAAATCTCCCCCCCCCTCCTCAGATTCACAAGGGGGTTACCATGAGAAGACAAAAATTTGATTATGGATTAGAACACCGGGGTTAAGGAAGGTCATCTTCTCAGAAAAACAAGGAGGGATTGTATGAGAGATATCATGGAAGGATTCCAAAAGACTCTCTTTGAATTGTGCTCAAAGAGAACTCCCTCCTCATGCAAATGAAGATCATTTCATGGAATATCAGGGGGTTAAACAATGTGCATAAGCATGAACTCCTAAAGAATCTTATCCAGGACCACAAATCGGATGTTTTGTTGATTCAAGAAACTAAAATGTAGGTGGATAAATTGGAAGCTTTGAAGAACTACTTTTTCAAGAAGTGTGGCTTTCATGGGGTTAGCTCAGAAGGGGCCTCAAGTGGCTTAGCTATGCTTTGGAACCCTATATTTTTCAAAGGTATCCCTATGGTGGATGGTCTCAATCATGTGGACACTAGATTTTTTCATCTTTGGGACAATGTCTCTTGGGTCATTTCTAACATCTATGCTCCCAACTTGAAAAGGGCTAGGAAGAGGCTTTGGGATGAACTTGGTGCATTACATTCAACTTTTCTAGACTCCCCTTGGCTGGTCATGGGAGATTTCAACACTCCCTTGTTTGATAATAAGAAACTAGGTGGATCACAGGTTCACCTTGATAGCCGTTTGGATTTGAGGGCGTTTATTGATGATAATGCTCTTATTGATGTGGACTTGAAAGTGACCAAATTCACCTGGTCTAATAGGAGAGTTGGTTATGATAATATCCAAGTCAGACTAGACTGAGCTCTTGTTTTGGCTTCATGGTTTGTGGATTTTGCTTGTTATCTTTCTTTGATCACGAGGTGTGGATTTAATCACTTCCCTATCTCTTTTGTAGCTGATAAGGTTGGTGGTAGAAATAAATTTCCTTTCAAATTTGAAGCTATGTGGTTGAGAGATTCCAGATTCATGGATTGTATTAGAAGTTGGTGGCATATGAATTTTGATGGTAGTGTAATGTACAAGGTTGCTAAAAAATTAGCCATTGTGAAAAGAAATCTTAAAAAGTGGAATAGGGATTCTTTTGGCCACACTTTTGACTCTAATAAGGCCCTCATCCAACACATGGATCTAGTTTAGGAGAAAATTCAATTTGTGGGCTTGTCCAAGGATCTTCAATTGCATGAAGAATTTATTTTGGCACAACTTCATGACATTATTGCTAAGGAGGGGGAGTTTTGGAGGTAGCAATCTCAGGCTATTTGGCTCAAATCTGGAGATTGAAACTCTAAGTTTTTCCATCTTACTGCCCTAAGGCACAGATTGTCAAACATAATTTCTTCCATTATGGTTGAGGGACATTGTTGACTAATGATGAGGCTATTAGGAGTGTTGTTGTTGGTTTCTTTGAGCATCTTCTGAGGGATAATTTGGTTTGGGATCAACGTAGTGTGAAGTCTTCATTGTAGGTCATTCCTCGGCTTGTTCTAGATCATCTTAATAAGAATCTGGTTACAATTCCTTCCTCGAATGAGATCAAGGAGGCAGTGTTTTCCTTTGAAGGTAACAAGGCCCTTGGGCCTGATGGTTTCCCCTTTTTGTTCTTCCAATCTTGCTGGGATATTATGGCAAATAATGTTATCAATGCTACCAAAGAGTTCTTTGGCTCTATTAAATTGCTTAAAGAATTGAATTCCACCTTCATTGTTTTGATTCCCAAAGCTGCTAATACTAGTGGCTTTGGGGATTATAGACCAATCAATCTTTTTAATTCTATTTACAAGATATTTTTCAAATTTTTAGCTACTAGACTCCATAGAATTCTCCCTGATCTTATTTCTAAATAGCAAAGTGGCTTTGTTGAGGGCTTCCAAATTATGGATTCCATCATTATGGTTCATGAGGTGGCCCATTCTTTGAATACTATTAAGAATCCAAGATTTTTTCTCAAGCTAGACCTTCTCAAGGCTTATGATAGGGTTAATTGGAAATTCTTGTTGTTGGTTCTGGCTCGCTTTGGTTTTTCTCAGAGATTTCTACAACTTGTTGAATAGCTTATCTTGACACCTTCTTTTGTTGTTCTTGTTAATGGCTCTCCCTCTCCATTTTTTTGGAGCTCTTGTGGTTTAAGATAGGGAGATCCTATTTCTCTATTGTTGTTCATTTTAATGGTGGAGGCTCTAGGAAGGAATATTCAGGAGGCGTTAATGTCTGCTTCTATGAGGGGACTTACCCCTTCTTCTAGATGTGAGCCCATTACTCATCAATAGTTTGTTGATGATACAATTTTGATAGGTGAATCTTCTGTTCGAGAAATCAGGGCTATTAAGTTGCTAATTGAAGGCTATGTCAAGGCTTCTAGTTAGCATGTTAATTTCCCCAAGAGTCAGCTCTTTGACTTTCTTAATACTCCAAAGTTCCTCCATTTTAAGCTTGTGAGAATTATTTCATGCAACAGGGGTGGCTTTCCATCAACTTACTTGGGCCTTCCCTTGTGTGTTTTTGAGATCCTGAATTCCTTCTAGCTTGGTCTCTTGGATAAGTTTAATAGGAAACTGGCAGATTTAATGCTAACCTTATCAATAATATGTTTCATGTTTATGTGTCATTTAGATGAATACAAATGATGTTTTCAATTAGTGTAAAGTTGGAACAGTAATATTTGATTTTAAAAAGTAAAAAAAAAAAGATTTGTTTGGAGCATACAAAACTTCATCATTATTTTTATTAATTCATAACATTAGACAAGTTTTAAATTTATTAGTTTATCTTTAATTATTCTATTTTATTACTTACATCTCTTATTTAGTTACTTTGTAGCATTTTATTAGCTTAATCTTGGGGAGGGAATTACATGTTGGCATGTTTTCCTTTATGGTGTAAAACCATAGTCTATTTTTCCTCAAATTCTAAGGTGAGAGCCTCCATAAACCAATGTACCTTAACCAATTGAGGAGGTGATTTGACCTAGAGAGTTACTAGAGGGAAATCCTTAATTTTATTCTTGACAAATTGACACTAAAATAAAGTGTTGGGTAGATTAAGCACTGACTGAGTGTGACAAAAGTCATTGATTTGAATGTTGACTAACTTTTAAAAATCTCTAGATAAATAAATCTCAATGAAAACACCTTTTTTATGGATGAATTTCATAAAAACTACTAGATTCCACTCAAATAACCTTTCCTAAAGAGAAAGAAATGAGTTGTAAAATATTCCAATATGGAAATGGAAAATCTAAAAAATTTAAGCCAAACTGTTATATAGAAATTTTTTTCATTTGAGATTGTGAAACCGTCTTAGGTCCAGGGTTGCAAGACCAATAAGGATGATCAAACATACTAAAGGCCATGCTTGAATATAGTCTTAGCATGGTTGGCCTTAGAAAAATGAAAAATAAATAACCACTTATTAATATTCTAAGCAACATCAAGTTAGACCCCATGTGGGGCCCAATGATTGTTGACCATTCTCAGAGCATGCTTTTAGGGGTGTTCTCCCCACAAAATATCCTACGAGAGTGAAATTTTTAAACCATCTCCAAGCACTATCAAACTTAGGGATGGAAAGACCACATCCATTAGAGATTAATAATGCATACCTAATTGTACACCTTTAGGACAATTTTTTTGGAATGCTTGCTTGAAGGAGCCATTTTGCAAAGCCACCAAACCATCAACACTACCATAAATTGTTGTTTTGAATCCATTTGAGGCCATATAAAAAATAGAATAAAAAATACCATAATAAATATGAGAGAATAAAGAGTTTCCTAGGATAAGGATGCATGGTGACATAAGGAAAGAGAAGAACTACAAAAAAAAAAAAAAAACCCCGGTAGAGTGTAACACACCACCTAGTTGATCAATCTAGGTAAAATCCACATTTCCCATTTGCAAGGGAAATGTGAGTTAAATGGGCAATCTTTTTTTAAATAAATTAGAAGAAGAAGAAAAATAATATATGTAATAGGATTTCCCAAGTGACATGATGGTTATGGATATGCCCCCTTGAGAGAGTATATAGGGATGAAAGATATAGATGGACAATTGAAATGAAAAAGGTATGAAATCAATGAGGTGAAATTAAAGGTGGTGAATGAAAGTGATTAAGAATAAATATTAATTATAGATTAGTAAAATAAAAAATGTGTAACAAAGAAAATGGGCATGAGAATTAATGGAATGATGATGAATGCTATGAATCTTGCATGAAATTTTAAATATGTAAGCAATCTAATTTACTATAGCATATAATAGGATGCACAATGATATGAAAAACCATGATTTCATTGTTCTAATATGTCATAATATTGAAACAAATTAATCAACAAATAAATAGCAATGAAAATAATAGACATAAATGAAAATAGAGGAAAAATAAAAAGATCAAATGTTTTTACTTGAATAGGTTAAATACTGAGATTTATTGATTGATGAAAATGATATATTTCATTTTCCCCAAGCAATGATATGTGAGAGGTTGGCTTGGGAATGATATATTCAATAAAATTACAATTATATATTTACAACTATATCAATAATTTGAAAGAACTAAGGAATTTTCAAATGGAATTTTTTTTTATTCTACTTTTCTTTTATTTTTGGTTATTTTTATTTTCTATATATTTTTAGATTATATAAAAAAATTATTATTTTATATTTTTTTAATGTTTTTAGATTTTTTTTAGGTTTGACCATATTCCATTCTAAAATAGTGTTTGAGTGCACTCTAGAGAGAATTGAATATGTCAAGATCTTCCCAAACTAGTCTTCAGGAATTTGTTGTGTCCTTGCCAAGGTCAAACTAGGAATAAGGAATGACTAAGATGGATGAAAATGAGAATGATTGAGAAAAAAAATGGGTTGAATGGAGTGGTAACTACCTCAAGTGTAGGGTACTTATAAAAAAATAGACTACACATTATATTAGAAACTAGTTTTCATCATAGTAATTTCCCAAGGTGTCATATAATGAACGGTTTTCACCTATAGATTGATAGATTGATAAACATACTTCATCATGGTAAACCAATAATACCCCTTATTAAGTATTTTATTTGCACAACCATACCAATAGTATGTGATCCACATACTCTATCATGAACATTAATTTCTAAGTTATTGTCTTCTAAACTTAAACATCTTAACAAGTTATCATCAAAGTCACTATAATAGAGGGTGTTACCAATGATATTAAAGTGGGAGGCATGTATTGGATGAGGGATTTACATTGGTTATATGAGAGAGACAGTTTTAAATTCCATGATAGAAAGGGGAATAAGGACAAATAATATCATAATCCATTTCAAATTATAGGACATCATATGTTGGGATTAATAGTTGTTCAGCCAAAAATTGGCATTGTTGGGAATCATGTTGTATGTCAAGAAGGGATTTAGTAGTTTAGCTGTATATATATATATATATAATCCTTGTTTAAAAAAAATTCTTCAAAGAATTTCCATATTATTAGTTCATTTATTATAATTTTAAATTTTGTGGAAATCCCACTTTTTAATAAGAAAATCTTTTTAAAAAAATTACATATAGGTTTATATGATTCATAATGATTTTGGAGGATTGATTTATTCATATAAAATAAGAGATGATCACTTTAATGATATTAATTTCATACTTTTATTTAGAGGGTACATTTTTATATCAGAATTTATTTTTATAATAAGAGTTAGTGTACTAGTACTTTTAGGGTGAAATTTGTATATTGATGCTAATTTTTAGTTGGCTTTATTGTGCTTGTTATGTTTATTCCAAATCAACATCTATATTTGTTTAGCATAAACTACACACTAAGACAATATTCCATAGATCCCAGGATCATTTTCACATCTTTAGATCTAGAAAATAATATATTTAAATAATTTGAAGAATTTTTTGAGCAAACATGGAGACATATCAAACTTTAAAGGGGGAGAAACAACCTTTATATTTTTATTTATTTATTTAATGTTTGAATAGAGCAATATTATTGAATTAAAGTTAAACTTAAAATACCTTGGTTACTTAAACAAAGAAATATTAGAAATATTATTTTCTATGATAGTTTACTATTACTTTATTATTGTTAAGATTCCTAACAATATTACCATATTTTATTTTATTGTAATTTGTTATTGGCCTTGATCAACCCAATAACTTTATACATGTTTCTTATAAAATATTGTATAGCAAATATATCCTTAGGATGTTATAACATATCAATAATTACATATGAGTATATGACATGGAGATATATGTTGAAAGATATTTTTACTAGATTGTATTATAAACACTCTATTGATAGTAATAATATAATTTACATTACATCCTTATTGGATTCTAAAATTGCACCAAAGTTTTGTTTGAGATACTATTTGAAATGACATATTTTAAGGGTAATTGTGGAATTGTTTCCATTTAGTTATATTCATTAGAGGAAAAGAGGATACTCATATAGTATAGAATACATGATTATCATCTACAATTTTTTTTGAGTTTTAGTAATAGGTGACTTCAGAGCACATGTTTTTCATATCATTCACTAACCATCTTCTATGGAATAATATGATAACATTTTCATTAAATTTTTATTGAAGAAGAATATTTTTTCTTTTTACACTAAGAGTTTATATGAATATGAAAATTGTAAAATTTACAAGATGGAAGACTTAGTATATAAAATTGCATTAGCTCTTTGAGCATCGATAGTTATAATTATGGTATTTATTAGCAAAGTATTTATATTTGATCTAATTTTGAATGAAAATTCTTGATAAGATCTATAATTTATGAAACAAAATTATTGATGAAATTAAAGTGATAGATTTACTAATATCCTAGCTATTTTTGGTGAGTTATGATGTAGATTCAACTTAAGCTATTAAGGATAGTAGCTAAATTGCAAGGGGAGAAATGTTATGAAAAATTTTCTCCAAAGTGAAAATAAAGTTATGAAAGAATTAAAAGGAGATAGAAAAATAAAGGATAATATGATCCTTTGGATAAAATGGAGATGAATAAATAATATTTATATAAATTATTTTAAAAGGGGAGGAATAAATGTATTTATTTAACAATTACTTAAAAAAACCATTGTGAAAGGGTGTGATGGTTTGAAAACCAATCCTTAAGATTTATGTAAAGCATTTATTTGAGACTTGGAAAGGGAATGGATAACACTCAAAGAAGAAGGTGGTTTGGTGGGCTATGGGAATTAGAGAGGGGCACACAAGAGTGTCCAAATCAAGGTACAAGGTACACTCAAGATTGTCCTAGATAGGGCATGGTGCAAGTAGGCACACCTTTCTATGCAAGTAAGCATAGATTGTGTTGTTAAACAGGTCTTCCAAGTGTGCTATAGTGAAGGCCCATGCCGATAAAATATTCCAATGGTAAGAGTGACCTTTCAAAGTGTTGTGATTTAGATAAGTATTGAAAACCATTGATATTAAAAGCTATTGGGAGTATATGATAACTATGTTAATATATGATTGAAACATATGGTTGTGTTATGTAATTTACTATGTTAATAATTTATTTTAGAGTTCTTATTTTAGTGTATAAGTTATCACATGTGGTTGTGTTTGATCGGTAAGCTTGAAATGTGAGCTACTTTGTATTAACTTCAAAAAAGGAAATTGCAATTTATATACAAAAACTAGGTCTTAGCTTGGGATTCTATGAGTAACTAATTCACCCTATTATGATCTAGGAGACTAGAAAAATCTTGAGTAGTCTATAGCCTTATACAGTTTTCTTCTTTACATATTTAGCTATATTAATGCAGCATTATGATTTCACTAATATTTGTATTCTTCATCTAGAACCTAGTTTAAGAAGGCATACATCCATTCAATGCTAAATATGGGCTCAATATTTGTCATCTTCCTTAGGAAAGAGTAGCCCTTGGAAACCTTGACTCGTTGATTCTCCAATGTTGTTATAAAATTCATCATAAAGGGGAGCCATAACACCTCCTCATTGTCATCTAGAAGACTATGAATATCTCGCTAGTGATGGATTCCAAAGTCAGGCCTCACCACACCTAGAATCTTGTCCAAACCTTTGAGGAACTCTCTTTTGATTAATTCCTTACTCATGCCTCACACCACCTCTTTTGGATCTCCTAATTCCAAAAGGGAGGCCACAATTTTTGAGTCAATATTCATATTGAGCCTATATCTATCTTCTTCCACCAAAATTTTGATGCCTAAAACCTATTTAATTATGATCAACTCCAACATCTATTGAGTTTCAAAGACCATTTTTAGCCTCTATTTTGTTATATCTCCTAAAAAAATCATTTGTATTTCTTAACAAACCAACCTTATAGGTGTTTCTATCACTCCTATGTTATAGTTGCAAATCTATGAGACATGTTTTTTCTTTTGTCTGATTTTTTCTTTAATAGGCTCTTGATGCCTCCTTCGCATGAATCACTACCTAGCCCAACCTAGAGAGGAGTACAAAAATTATTTCACCAAACTCATTTGTGATTCTTTGCTTTCATTTTAATGACATTTTGGCCTTGGTATTTTAAAAATTCTTGAGAAACCTTTATAACTCCTTATTCATTATAAAATATGTTGAGTGTCTTTGTTGACCTCCTACAATGATTTAATAACTAAGCCCTCACAGCTATGATCAGAGATTGTACATCTATCCTGAATAGCTATTTCAATCATCATGAAGGTGCATTTAACTTGTCAACCTAGGGATGTGAACTTGAAATGGGTCAGCACAATATGTGCACTCAGAACCCAAAGTAGCCATTTTCATTCTACAGCTAAGGAACACACAATGTTGAAAGTAAATTGCTTAGAAGGGAATACCATAAATTCCAATCATCAATCAACAATTACATCAAACTAAAATGCATAACAGGAATGAAAATTTGAGCAACAAACAAGGCACTACTCTATCTGCTTTGGCTATAGGAACAATCAAATAATGGAATTCTAGTGGCTACAGGAACAGTTGGTACCAAATTTCTAACTAATTACTAAACAATAAGTAAATACTAAACTAAGAGGACAAATTACTCACCAAGTGGGCCCCCTTGGATAAGTATCCTCTAAAACTAATAAGGACTCAGATGCTCAGACTCATAACTTTATTTTATTCATTGTAAATTATGAGTATAAAAGAGTAATGTATCTATATCTGTAATTATTTATACTATCAACTAAATAAGGCAGTCAACTCCATGATTGGGAGGATGCCATTTATGAAAAATAGAGAAAGTGGAGTGGTGGCGGTTACGCGTGCATGGAATTTGGTCAGACATGTAGGTCCAAACACATATTTAGCATAGCAATAACGCCCGCGTCTACTCAATCATTAAAGTCCACTACAAGGCAATTACATTCGGTTGCATGAGGAATCTTTTGCCATAAACCTCCTTTGACCTTGAGCAATTCCTTTTTTGGACGTTATGGTGCATGTCTAGCTAGTGGCACCTTCCTCAACTTAGCATCCTTGAATTAAATTTGCATGGCAATGTCAGTACACACAATAACTACATATCTATAACCACCTTAAGGAACATCCATTAACCACATGTAGAATCAATATAGATAATCCACATAATATGCCAATTTCATTAAAACTTGTAGAGATAGGATTAAGCCCAATGTCTATGGTTTGAGGGAAACATTATGAAAATATCAACATTTAGCATCAAAGTTCATGACAACTACCATTAAATAAACTATAGATTCTACCCAAAATTGGACCAAAAACTAGGCTCATCACTCCCCCTAACCTAACATTTTGTTGGTCCTCCAACAGGGGAAGGGTTATTCTTTTGCTTTGTCAAAGCTCTAAAATTTGCAACTAATAGTTGTCCAACATCAGTGGTTGTTGAGCATGAATCAAGATTCCAATAGAATCTTCCCAATATGTCCAATCTACTCCATCTCTATCTCTCTGCAGCAATGTCATACTGGTAGAATTTGAATTTTGGCATGGGCCACATGAGAATGGGTGGTTGGAAAGTCAGGGGAAGCCAAAATTTCCCCTTCATTCTCCCAATCTGAATATACCTATCAATATTTTTTAGTGTTGCAGCATAATTATGGATGGAATGGGGTTTAGCCTATTTAAGCTCATTAGTTAGGCTATTCCATCTTTGTGATAGGCATCTTCTCATAGTTTCCTCCTTTGTTACTGCCTTTACCTCATACTCACTGTAAACTCCCTCAATTCAAGGCATAATCCTATTGCCATAACTAGGTCTGAGAATCATTCTGAGCCATTCTTTGTAAATTCCCTTTGGGTTGCTTGATTCATCCCTAAAGGGCAGAGGGATGTTAGACTCCAATAGCTTATTAGCCCCATGTTTTTGTCTCCAACTAATCTCATTTTGTATCCAAGACATAAATGCCCTTAATTGGGCATCTCCAACATACAACAGTAGATTCCAATCATGGTCTTGAGTTACAACATAATTATGCAAATAAAACTCACACAACAAATTCTTCATTTTAGGTGAGGAAATCCTATAAGCATTGAAAAATTCAAGAGGGGTGTCAATAGAAAGATTCAAACTTAAGGAAATCCATGACAACTTAAAAGAGAGATATTTCTCTTTCAGGTGTAGAGCATAGACCCTTGGAGGGGTCCTACATTCCAAAACCTGTGGTACCAAGGTTGTCATATCATCCACTCTCTACTTCAAGGTGGCAATTTATGCATCCTTATCTTCAATCTCCTCATCCCCTTTTGAATTTCCTTCTTCAATTTCTATTTTTCTTTTTTCCATTCTTCCTCCCTCCTTTGTATTTATTTCCATAAATTCAAAATTGTCATATGTACTATAAAATTAGGAGGATTATGAATTCCTACCAATCTTTTTGTCTATGGTGGCTCCTCATATAGCACTATTTGCATGGACTTAGGTTGTCTAGTTGTTTCTAGTTGCGGGGGTACTGTTTCTTCTCCCACTTCTTGTTGCAAGGGCTCTCATTCTTGTTTTTGTTGTGGTTGCATACACTCTTGCTATGGTTTTGGTTGTTGTTATAGGACCTCTTGCTCATGCTACAGGAAATCCTGATTTTCCCCAAACTCTTTTGCAATGTTAGCAAGATCAGTCAGTGTTACATTTGTTGCTGTCCCAAATATGTCTTCTTTGACATTCTCTTGCCCCATTGGAGCTTGAGGGTCCTCATGTGATGTCTCACAAGGCTTAGGGCTTTCCTGTAGAGGCATACCAATTGTTGGCCTAGCTAGTCTTGATTTCTTGGGAGGTATCTCACATTTTTCTTTGGCTATAGGATGAACAGTGTCAGCCTTCCTCTTCTTAGAACTTGGCACCTTTCTTTCTATCACCTTCCTTTTGGCCTTTCCTTTTCTCATTTCTACTTCTCTCTTATGTGTCCTAGTTTTCATCAGGGTGTCAAGTGGAATGTCATCATCAGATTTTGAGGAGTTTTCTTTTTCTGAGAGATCTATTTCAAAAGAACTAATTTCTATGGTTACTTCTGTTGTAGGAGGGTTTACACTAGGGCTTGCGCTGGAGGTTGAAGCACCAAGAGTGGCTTCAGCCATGCTCAATCTCCTACTAGACCTAGGAGGTTGAGGAAAAACCCTAGGTTGCAAGTGCTCAAGTCTAATTTGATCAACATTTATAAATTCTTCCCAGGTCATTCCAGACACATCATGCAGAGACTTTTCAACTAGAAATTTAATCAGAAAATGGTGGGAAACAGAATTTTCCCCACCTTTCTGGGTCTCAGTCGCCATGATTGAGAGAAGATTATATAGCATGTTAGGCACATTCATCCTCCTTTTGTGCCTCATGTGACTCAATAGTTTTAAATGTACTGAATGCAGGTTCGATAGATGACCTTCACAAGTGAGATAACTTATAATGTAGATGGTTACCTACTTCCATGGTTCAGGCAGAGAGGTTTTTGTACCCTATTTATCTACATTCATTGGAGGGTCACCATGTACTATAAACTCAACCCTAGCTGACCTAGCATCTCTGGAGGCAAGGTAATGTTCGCCATCAGCAGGTAACCCTATAACCTCTACAATTCTTTCCTTAGTTGAAACAACCTCCAACCCTTTTACTATGGTTTTTCATTCAAAAAATGTCTAGGAAAATTCAAGGGCAATGCTTTCGTCAAAGCCATCCAGCTTCAGGAAGTAATCTAACCATCCACAATTTCTAAATTTGGCTAGGCATTGTGCATTCTACAATAAAACATCATGAACTGAGGGCTCATTTTGAATTAGCCCTCTTCCCATTGTCTACAATCAACTATCACTCTATAAAATTTCCTTCCTAGAATTCTTGTCTAAAAACCAAACACCTTCTTGCAATACCTGCAAAATTTCCAGTGTCAATATCAACTGAATTTTCCCTTTCTTTTATTTTACCTTTTTTCTTACAACTCAAGATTACAACAAAGTCAATAATGGAAAGAAAAGGAGTGATAAAGGAGAATTATGATGGGAAGAAATGGTCATTATAGTTAGTTTCACTTCACACATGTGAGTCGTCCTCTCACTCAGATTTCAAATTGGCTCATTTTAAATTTTCCAGTGTAGCCTAGCATAAATTGACACATGGGCAATATATTTGCATCTTTTTCTTTCCCCCCTCCAAACCTAAATTTGGACATGTGTCTGCACATGCAAGATGGGAGTGGTGATTTGATAGGGAATAATGACATGTTATGTGAACATATATACTAATGTACAGTGATTAAATGAATGCATTTAAAATATGTTTAAAAGATAGCAATTAATGTGCACATACCTGAATGTGTGGAGGATTTGTTGCAAAGATCATGGAGAAAGTATTGTTCGCCTTTTTAGGGACTAAATTAAGCAATTAATGAAAATGAAGTGGAATGAGGTGAGGTGGAATGAAGTGATGGAAGAGAGAGAAAGGTGGTAATGGATGGGTGAATGGGCGGATGGGTGAAGAAATGGACTTCCACAAGAGCAGAAGTCTTTATTATGACAAGTGCATACCTTAATTAGCCAGAAGGAGGGACACTAGGTCCACTTCCTTCGGTTGTAGGAAGCTCGGGTGTTGAATGTTGGGTGAATTGTTGCAGGAACTCTTCTTTGGAAGTTGGCTTGTGATATAATATGAGGTGATGGCCATTGAAAAGTAATTTGAATCTGACAGGGTCAATAGTAGTAAGTTGAAAAAATCCATTAGGAAAGACCTCAACAACTTCATATGGTCCTAACCACCTTGTCTGCAAATTTTCTGCATTGTCCTGATATCTTGAGTTATAGAGCAAGGCCCAATCTCCTGGTTGGAATTTCTTATCCTTGATAAAAAAATTATGCCACATGATTCTCTGATTTTGTACTACCTTTGTATGATGTATGGTTGCTCTCCTTATCTCATCTAAAGAATTTATTTGCATGATTCCTTCTCTTTGTGCCTCAGAAATATTCATCCCCAAATCTACTGCATATCGAAGAGTCTTATATTCAAATTCAATGGGCATCATAGTTGTCTTTCCATACAGCAAATCAAATGGAGTGAAGCCTGTAGTTGTTTTCCAATTTGTCCTATAGGCCCAAACAAATTTTGGTTATCTATTTTCCCAATCCTTTCTATGAATAGTTATTGTTTTGGTCATAATGGCTTCAATTTCTCTATTGGTCACCTCAACTTAGCCATTAGCCTGGGGTGATAAGGAGTAGACTTCCTATGCCTTATGTTGTACTCATTAACTAGTGTTGCAACAAGGGTTGATGTGAATTGAGCCCCTTGATCAGTCACTATTTCTCTTGGGACTCCATATCTCGTGAAAATCTCCTCATAAAGGAATTTTGCAACCTTGTTATCTCTTGCATGTTTCATGGCCTTAACTTCTACCCACTTTGTCACATAATCAGTGCATACCAATATATAAGACTTACCATTTGATGGAGGGTCAATGGGTCCCACAAAATCCAATCCCCACTTGTCAAAGGGAGTGATTACTACCTGAGGGAAAAGTGGAATCTCATCATATCTAGTTGGTTTTCCCATTCTTTGACATTTATCACATTTTCTAGTATACCTTCATGTATCCTTGTGGAGTGTTGGCCAGTAATATCTTGTGTTCAAAATATTCATTGTTGTCCTCTTGGTTGTAAAGTATCCTCCACATGGTTCATTGTGACATGCATGCAAAATGTCATATGTCTCATCTTCTCTCACACATCTCCTCATGACATGGTCTGGTCCAATATAAAACAAACATCCAACAATCCAAGAGAAAGAAAAATATTTTTCAATGAGTTTTGTTTTCTCTTTTGGAGAGAAGTGAGAAGGAACTCTACCTGTGACCAAATAATTGGCTATGTCAGCATACCAGGGTGTTTGTATACTAAGGGATAATAGATGATCATCAAGAAAAGAGTCATCTATGGGTTAATTATCTTCTGATGTAGTCAGCCTTGAAAGGAAATCTGCAGCAAAATTGGTCTTCCTTGGCTTATCCACAATGGTTATATAAAACTCCTATATCAACAATAACCATCTTGCCAACCTACCTGTGATCAAAGGTTTATTCATGAGATATCCAATGGCTACATGATAAGTTTGCACAAAGATTTGGTAGCCTGTTATGTAATGTCTAAATTTTTTTAGTGCATAGATTATTGCCAGCATTTCTTTCTCTGTCAGGGTATAGTTGAATTCAGCTCCTTATAATTTTTTTCTGACAAAGTAAATGGCATTTTCAACAGCTCCTTTCTATCTTAAGACTAATCCTATGGCATAATCTGATGCATCAGTATGGATGTGGAAAGAAATTTCCCAATTAGGCCCTTTGAGTACAGAAGCATGAGTCAAAGTTGTCTTCAAATCAAAAAATTCCTTGTCACAAGCTTCAGTCTACTAGAATTCAGCATCTTTAGTAAGAAGAGTATACAATGGTGTTGATAACTTTCTAAAATCCTTGATGAAATGCCTATAATATCCTGCATGACCCAAGAAACTCCTAACATCCTTTTGTTTTGCAGTTGTGGGAAAATTTGTGATTACCTCAATCTTTGCAAGATCTACTTGAATTCCCTTGTAGGAGATGTAGTGGCCAAGAACTACACCTTCTTGCATCATCATGAAGCACTTTTCACTGTTTAAGGATAATTTTTGGTCTTCACATCTCTATAGGACTCTCCTAATATTTTCCAATGCTTGATTAAAATCAACACCATAAGTGGTAAAGTCATCCATATAAATTTTCATGCAATCATGAGAAATGTCTAAGAATATGCTAATGATTGCCCTCTAAAAAGTTGCAGGTGCATTGCATAAGCCAAATGGGAGTATTGAATAGGCATAGGTCCCCCATGGATAGGTAAATGTGGTTTTCTCCTAGTCCTCTGGTGAAATTTGGATCTGGTTGTAGCCACTGAATCCATCTAGAAAAGAAAAGTAGTGCTTTCCTGCAAGTGTGTCCAAAACTTGATCAATGAAGGGTAAGGGAAAGTGGTGGTCCTTCTTGGTGGAAGCATTAAGTTCCTTGTAATCAACACAAACTCGCTATTTCCCTCCTTTATTAGGAATAATCACTAATGGAGACACCCACTGACTATTTGAAATGGGGTAGATAAATCCTACATCTAGTAATTTATGCAATTCCCCTTTTACAATTTCTCTTAGTGCAGGGTTAATTCTTCTTTGTGGCTATCTTACTAGGGTGCAATCATCTCTAATGTAAATTTTGTGTGTGCAAATGTTAGGGTCTAGTCCCTTCATATCATGATAATCCCACGCAAATGTGTGTTGATGGATCCTTAATAATTTTTCCAACAATAATTGTTGTTCTTCAATTAGTTTGTTGTTAACATTCAGATATTTTCCTTCTGACACCTGTACTTGTGTAGTTAATTCTATCATGGTTGCTTCATTAACACATGGTACCTTTAATTCATATGGCAGCAATGTATGGGACATAACTATTTCTATAGGAAGTCTGTCTATAGGAATAGTGGCTATAGGAAGAGTGGTTGCAAGAAGAACGTCTGCAAGAACAATGGCTACAAGAAGAGTAGGTAGAAGTGTCTTGACTAGAGTAGCAGAATGAGAAGATGATGCTTCCTCCACTTCACAATGGTTCTGAATGATGTTAGCCAATACTTCATCCTCATCTTGGAGGTGCATGAAAGAGCTTCTTCCTAGCATCATAAGTTGCACTATAGAATTAACTTCCTCATCCTTTTCACGAACATGTGGCCATACGGGATTATCATCATGAGATGGTTGAGCAAGAGGATAAAGAACAAACTTTTTCATGCTCTTCCCATCTGAAATGGTCATGTCACCTGACCGACATGCAATGTATGCATCTGCAGTTGCTAACCAAGGCCTTCCAAGAATAATGGGATACCCGCCTATTGTAGCTCTAGGAGAAAGAACCATAAAGTCTATTGGGTACTCCCAAGAGTCTAAAACTACCACAAGATCCTCCACTACACCATCAGGCTTAATAGTAGAGCTATCAGCAAGCTACAGGACAGTAGGATTTCATCTCATGTTTGCAATGTTTATTTGTTGTAGGATGTCCTTGGTCATTACATTTATTGCTACCCCTAAATCAATCAAAGCATTCTTAATTGGTATCCTATTTATAACAAATAATACCATAGGACTACTTGGGTCATTATACTTGTGGATAGTCACTTTTCCCAACATGTTGTTAGCTAGTTGTCCCACCACATGAACTGTAGTTGGGTCCTTTTTCCTACCTGGCTTCTTGAGGCATTCTTCCTTTATTGCCTTGTCATAGATTGGAACATCCTTTATGGCCTGAAATAGAGGTATCTAGACACATATATGCTTCACCTAATCCAAGATGTCAAAATTTGTATCCTCTGTTTCTTCCTTCTTCTTGGAAACTTCAAATCTCTAAGGAAATGGTGATTCTTGTTCAATTTGCTTGACTTGGACTGGTTCACAATTTTTAGGTACTCTTTGGTTGAATGGGATCATTCAAGGGTTCCTCTTCCTCTTCCACAAGAAGCTCAGTGATAATGGGCTTGGAAGAGGCTAGTAGAGTAGTTCCTAAACACAAGTGGATGTCACTTACACTCATAGCATATGCAAGGAATTGGTTTGAATCAGTATAGTATGCAAGTTGTTGTTGTGGTTTGTTATTTGGATTGGGTGTGGGTTGATCGATTAGCTAAGTACGTTTAGGTGTATTTGAGCTTGGATTAGCAGGAGGAGGCATTATAGCAGGTTGTTGGGGTTGAGAAGGTGGTTGCATGTAACTGGTTGACTTGGCTGGCCATTGTTGTCATCCCTTCCATTGATTTGTTTGCTGCCAATTTCCTGGAGGTGGCTACCAATGCCCTTGAAATTGTTGCCAATTCCCCTAAGGTTGCTACCACTGGGGTGGAGAGTTTTGATAATTGCACCAAGCATTTGGAGGGTTACTCCAAGGCTGTGGTGGATATCCTCCATAGTTGGATGGATATGGAGGCTTCCATTGGTTACCAAATGAATAGGAATTAAAATATGGCCCAACATAAGATACTAGATCTAGTGGCATGCCTTGTCTTTCAGCCCAAGGCTTCCTTTGTGCAACATAGTAGACTTGGTCTTCTTCAATCTAGATTGGTTTGAACTCAGGTGGAATCTGCTTGCTTTCAAGTTTAGCTACAATCTTGCATCTGCAATCCCTCTTCTTTTGTCTACAGTGGGGGCAATACTCTATCAACATTGCCTCTGCCTCCTCTTGCTTCTTCTTGGCCTGAAGTGTATCTAGATGAGTAGCTAGATTATTTATAATGTCTTTCTTGAAGTCTACCAGCAAATGAGTAATCTCCATTCTTGAAACTCCACCGATAGTTAACTTACCCATAGAAGATTGGTAAGCTCTCCCTTTCTTTGAATCTGCCCTAGAGTATTTTTAGCATATTTTCTTGATATCCTCCAAAGGAACTTGGTAGATATCTCCTCCTCCCATGAGGTCCAAGGCATTAGTGTAGCTATCATTGATTCCTCTCAGGAAAAGTAAATTTTGTGAGTCTTCATTAAGTGTATGGTGTGGAGATTTTTGTAGGAAAAAAAAAAAAACCTTGTAATATAATCTTCCAAGCTCTCATCTTCCTTTTGTTGCATCCTGAAAATGTCACCCCCTCTCATGTCACTTCCCTTGCAATATTCCTTGTATTTCTCAAAGAATTTTGTCTTAATGTCTTCCCAATTTTCCACAGTATCTCTACCTAGGCTCATGAACCATCTTAATGCATCCTTTTTCATAGTGGTAGGGAATAGCTTAAGCCTATGGGAATCAGTAGTATAATCATAACTCCTACAGAGTATGTCAAACTCAAATAAAAAGGTATCATGATCTTTTGTGATAAGTCCATAAAACTTGGGGAGTGTTGAAACAGGGATGTTCTTGATGTTTTCAACTTCATTCTGATGGGAAATGGGGAACATAAAAGCTGGTTGGTTAGGTTTGTTCCTATTTGCATCACCCATGCCTACTTGATATAGTTCCAAAGCAAAGGGATTCTCAAGATGATTTTGGTCTTTAGAGGAGACTTCAAAACTAGTCAGATCAGGAAATGTATTAGCAAAGGGGTGTGGATCTTCTTCTTCTTCTCTTGGTAGGTTCTGGTATTCAACTAGTTGGAATGGATTAGGATTGTTAGGAAGGAATCTACCATAAGCATCCCTTCTCCTTCCTCTATGAATGCAGTATCACTCACTATCAACTAGCTCACACAAATAATTTGTAAAGAATAAGGGGGGTCATTACTTCGTAAAGGAGGAGTATACTAAGAACAACTTCTAGAAACACTACAACAAGAAAAACTACCAATGACTCCAAAAGACTTCCTAGTTTGACACCATCCCCGACAACGATGCCAAAAATGTTGGCCTCCTACAATGATTTAATAACTAATCCCTCACAGCTATGATTCAGAGAGTGGACATCTAACCTGAATAGCTATTTCAATCATCATGAGGGTGCATTTAACTTGTCAACCTAAGGACGTGAACTTGAAATGGTTCAGCACATCATGTGCACTAGGAACCCAAAGTAGTCATTTTTATTCTACAGCTAAGGAACACACAATGCTGAAAGTAAATTTCTTAGAAGGGAATACCATAAATTCCAATCATCAATCAAAAATTACATCAAACTAAAATGCATAACAGGAATGAAAATCTGAGCAACAAATGGGGAACTAATCTGTCTACTTTGGCTATAGGAATAGTCACAAAATGGAATTCTAGTGGCTATAGGAACAGTCGGTGCCAGATTTCTAACTAATTACTAAATAGCAAGTAATACTAAACTAAGAGGATGGAATACTCACCAAGTGGGACCCCTTGGATAAGTATCCTCTAAAACTAATAAGGACTCAGATGCTTAGACTCAAAACTTTATTTTATTCACTATAAATCGTGAGTATAAAAGAGTTATGTATTTGTATTACTGAAAACTTGAGAGTGCAAGTACAATATCAAATTGTTCAACCCTAAAAGGAGTATCAAATCCTTATGTATACTATCAACTAAACAAGGTGATCAACTCCACGACTGGGAGGACCCCATTTAGGGAAAGCAAAGAAAGTGGAGTGGTGGTGATTATGCATGCATGGAATTTGGTCGGACATACAGGTCCAAACACAGATTTAGCACAGCAATAACACCTATGTCTACTCAATCATTAAAGTCCACTACAAGGAAATTACATTCGGTTGCATGAGGTATCTTCTACCATCAACCTCCTTTGACCTTGAGCAATTCCTTTGTTGGACGTTATGGTGCATGTCTAGCTAGCGGCACCTTCCTCAACTTAGCATCCTTGAATTAAATTTGCATGGCAATGTCAGTACGCACAATAACTACATATCTATAACCACCTTAAGGAACATCCATCAACCACATGCAAAATCAATATAGATAATCCACATAATATGCCAGTGTTATTCAAACTTGAAGAGATAGGAGTAAGCCCAATGTCTATGGTTTGAGGGAAACATTATGAAAATATCAACATTTAGCATCAAAGTTCATGACAACTGCCATTAAATAAACTATAGATTCTACCCAAAATTGGACCAAAAACTAGGCTCATCAGTCTTATCAAATCCATTAATGGGAGATTGTGCTAGGCTCACCTTAGAAGAAAATTATTTGAGGTGACATGGGATTTAACTACATTGTTCAATATTTAATATACCATTTTCTTCCAAGTTGGAAAGTCGATTAGCCTCCACATTTTCCTCCTTATAAATATGATTCATTATGAAGTTCTAAATTGTTGCTAAAATATGTAAGGTTTTCTCTAAGAGACCTTTTAGTTTTGATTTTTGTATCATCCCTTTTCAAATGGAATTTATGATTAGTGTAGAGTCACCTTCCACCTCTATGTATGAGATCATGTGACTTTGGCAAAGCTCTAAACTAAATATGAGGGTTTGCATCTTTGTAGTGTTTCTTTTCCCCTCTTGTAATAGAATGAAGACTCTACATAGTTTTGTACATCTCCAATCATGAATTATGCAACTAGTACCAAAGGCACTAGGGTTACCTCTCAATGCTTCTTTGAAGTTTAGCTTACACCAACCCTGATTGGGAGGTACCCACTTGGCCTCTACCCTAGATTTAGAGGATGCTTCAACCCCCACCCCACACACCAGTAGAGGGTACAAACCATACCAATTTTTATTATATGGTTATCCCAAAGTGTCCACATATTGAGTTTGGATTCTAGTTTTGTGTTCTATTATTTTCTAATTCTACAATTGTAGCTTCTACTTTATTCAAGAAGGAGAGTATGTTCATTTCTTTTCCCTTCAATATTCTCTTATTCTTCTCCTTCCAAATTTCCTAAATCATAATTAAGGGGATTATTATCTAGAGACACGATAGCATTGCTTCTTGTATAATATTGGCCAAGACTTGAATAAACTCAAAATATCATTTGGTAGGGTGCATACCCATCCTAATTTGGCGCATATCCATCTCTACCATTCTTGATTAAATTCATAACTAAGGAGAAGGTGGTCTATTCCTCTTATGAACTTCTACAAAGTGAACACCTTAAAGGGCCATCAAAGCCCATTTTTAACAATCTATCTACTATTAGGATCCTCCTTTGTAGGGATTCCCATGAAAAAGTCCCTAGCTTAGGGAGATATAATTTATTCTAGAAAAGATGAATAGGAATCTCTATGCCCCCAATGCTTCCCGCTAGTAACCTATACCCTTCCTTTATATTGTATTGGCCTCTCTTTCCCCCATGCCTTATTAGCTTGTTGTTACCTTGCCTCAAGGCTATGCTTTTGTTGATTAATATAATTTTCAAGAGATTTACCTCTTGGTCTAAGATATTAAAATTTTTAAGCTTCTTCCATTTCCACTATGCAATTCCATCTCTATGGATCACCTCCATGTAATTCCTCACCTTGGGCCCCCAATTTCGCTCAACAATTCTTCTAATCTGGTTCGGTGCCTCTATTTTATTGAGGGGAGGGTATCCACCCATGAGTCCTCCCAAAAGAGGGTAGTCTTCCCATCATGTATATCCCATGTGAGGTAATCAATTATAATTTATTTGTAATTGGTTATAAAATTCCATATTCTTGAGCCTCAATGTATTCTTTTTGTTATTGAAATATTTGAAGGATCAAGGTTGTCCAATTATTTTATGTTGTAATAATTTTACCCACTTTATCTTTAGTTCAAATATCTTCCATACTAATTTTTCCCCCATATATTTATTTTGTAAGATTTATCTTTTTAAACCAACCTCGCCATCCTCCTTCAATTTGTAAATTCTTTCCCATGAACCTAAAGCCAATTTATCCTTCTATGAGGATCCTTGCCAAAAAAAATCCCTCATTATATGTGTTAATCTTCTATTCACCCCACTTGTTAGAGATAACCAAGACATTAGGTATATGGGGATTGCATAAATGGTTTCTTTGAGCATTATTATCCTATTTACCCAAGATAGCCACCTCCATTTCCATGATACCACCCAATTTGACACCTTTTCTACTAATGGATGTTCTAACTTGTTTGATATCAACCTTGGTACTAATGGGAGTCCCAAATAAGTGTTGGGGAACTTGTCAAGCTTGAAGTCTAGAACTCTAAGTATTTATTGTTGTTTTCTTAGAGGGGTTGTTAGAAGGAATATTTCTAATTTTGAGCCATTGTCCTCCTTCCCCAATGCGTTAGAATAATTCTTCAATATTTATTTCATGCATTTGGCTTCTCTTCTCATTTTTTCCCCAAACAACATCATATTATGTACAGATTTTTGATGTGAGACATGAAGGAGGTTAATTGTTATTTGAATCCCTTCTAGCTTCCTTTCTATCATAGCCTAACTCATTTCCCTACCTAATGCATCTATCATTAGTAAAAATAGAAATGGGGATAGTGGATCCCCCTAATGAATGCCCTGTGATGACTCAAAAATGCCTTTCAAAGAGCCATTCACTAGCACTTAAAACGTTGGGCTTACTACATAATTCAAGATCTAGTTTGTCCAACTTAACTTAAAGCTAAATGTATTCAAAATCTTGAAAATAAATCTCCAATATGATTTATCATATTCTTTCCTAATGTCCAATTTAGCAACATTTGTTGATTACCATTTCTCAGAGCTAAGTGAACTACTTCTTGTACAATGATGACACCACCCAAAATTGATCTCCTAGGCATAAATATTGTCTGCTCTTCACTAATTATTTATAGTAGGGTTTTCTTAAGCCTATTAACAACTACTTTCACCAATATTTTCTAGATTATATTATATAGTGATACTAGTTGAAAATCTTCTAGGGACAAAGCTTGCTCTTTTCTGGAATTAAAGCTATGAAGGTGTTGTTTATCTCCTTCAACAATTTTCCATTTTTGTAGGATTCTTCTATTGCTTCACAAACTTCCTTCCCCACAATGTGCCAATATTTTGTATAGAAAGATGTTGAAAATCCTTTTGGTCTAGGCACTTTATCTAGATGTATTTTTCATCCTCTATGAAAGCCTTAGTTAAAAAAAAATTATGTGTCTCTGTTACTAATTTGGGAGTGCTTTCCAATATAAGTTCTAATAAGTGATATTGGATCCAACAGATTCTGAAAATGTATTACAATCACTTGCTTAATTGCTCCTAGATCCTTAGTGATCATTCCATTAGCCAAATTTAATTGGTTGATCCTATTATGTTGCCTCTTTATTTTTGTGGCATGAGATTGTAGATACCCAAATTATCCTAGTCTGCGAGTAACACCTTTTTACTAATTTTCACCCTTTTTCCCTAATGATTAAATAATACCTTATTATTAAATTATTATTGAATACCATATTCTACTATTAATTGAGTGACTTTATGTTATTTAATTAATTCATTCTAATTCACCCTTTCTGATTAATTAAATAAATCTTATTTATTTAATTATACCCTAATTATCATTAATCTTCTTGATTAATTAAATAAACTTTATTTATTTAATTACATCACTAACTATACTTATTTTTCTATTTTAATTAAATAATTATCATTACTTGTTTAATTAACAACATTCAACACCCTTCTTAAATTAAATAATTGTTATTAATTATTTAATTAACCACTTCCACACTTCTAGATTAAATTATTAAATTAATTATTTAATTCATCTTTTTTGTCTGAACATTATTCAGTCAATATTAATAAATAAATATTTTATTTATTAAATAATCCTCACTTTCACTTTTTTCCAGTAATTAATTATTATCATGTATAATTACCTCAAACTTAACTAACACTCTCTTCTAGCCAACTAGGTAATCAATCCTAGTTCATTGATCAATTTGTGTGCAAGTGTTATTACCTCTAAATGTGCAAAACTAACTAAGAAATGCAAAGTAAAGAACACTAGACCACCTCAAGATTGGGCTATGTTGAACACAAACAAAAGAAAAGATAAAGAAAGTAAATATACCTTTTATCTATGTTGATCCCTTGGTTGGCCCTTGATTTAAACTTGAGTGTGTGCTCCTTTGATGGAAATGTGATAAAAAGTGGATGCAACATGGTTAAGATGCAAGATGAGTGCAATGAAGGATGTGAGTATGAGATAAGTGCAGTAAAAGCTTAAGGATTCTACAATGGAGGATGAGAGCTAAGTATGAAAATGAAAAAGATGAGCAAGTGTTAGAGCTTGATGAATGTTTGAATGGCCTGAGAATATAAGTCTAATAAAATGTCTAAGATAAATGAATGAATGAGAAAGGGGGTTATTTATAGAAGAAAATGAATTTTCTAGAGAATTCAATGATCAAGATTGAGCCACCATGGCCAAGATGGAGGGCTATGGTGAGATGAGGACTTACAAGCCCTCACATCTTGCCATGTGGAGGTTGAAGTGTCCAAAGGACATGGTGAGATGGAAAGGGTACAAATCATGTGGAAGAAGGACAAGTACTTTGAAAGTATCTTGGGAGGGGAGAAGATTTCCTCAAAAATAAACTTCTTGATCCCATATGAGAGGAAAGTGACATATGAAGAATATTAGTGTACCTCAAAAATCTCCATGGGCAAGAGAAAAGTGGTTTTGGAAATAAATATGAATTTTAAATTCACATTATTGGAAGGGATAAGGTGGTTGGGAGAATAAATATGAATTTTAAATTCATATGAGGATTGCCTTGTAGATAATACAAGGTTCTTATGAAGGAGACTAAAAAGTACCTTGTAGATAAGACAAGGTCCTTATAATAGAAGGTTCATGGTTTCATGTGACTGATGTGACCTTTCAATGATCACATGGGGAAGAGGAGAATCCTTGGAGGAATAAAAAAGTGAATTTAAAATTCACATGGGGAAGACAAAAAGGAATTAAAAATTCCTTGGGGAATGAGAAAGTTGACCAAGATGTTGATTGGATTAGCTATTCAGTGATTAGAAGATAGTTAGTAGTTAATAAAGATTAAGAGCCAATTTGAAAAAGTTGGAGGATGTGACATATCTTAATCATGGATTAGCCATGTGCACATCCCTAATTATGGGATTAGAAGATAAATTAGGATTAAGTGAAAGTGATGGAGGATATGACATGCGAGGAATTAAATAAATGTATTATTTATTTAAATCCTTTGAGGAAAAGGGGGATAAAGGGTAAGGTATTTAATTATTAACTAAATACCTTAGGGATTTAGAAGAATTAAGAGTATTAATTAAATAATATTAATATTACTTAATTAATGCAAGTAAGAGGATATTTAGACAAAAAGGGATAAATTTGGACAAATGTGAGTGTCCAAATTTAGGTGTCTACATTTTGCCCCTCTTTGAAATGGTGTTATGAAATAACATCATTTTAAAGAATATTAAAACATAGAACCTGGAAGAAGATGGTTAGATTGGGAAACATGCTCCAATCATTCAAAGGAGTGACTAGGAAGAAAAATGATGGGGGTAAAGATGAAGATTAGGGATTGAGGATGCCCTCTCGAGAGGACATGCAGGTTCAAGAGAACGCGTGTGTGCTCTTGAAATAGATGAGACAATGAAAGGGGTATATGAGGAAGATGATGCAAAGTGATGGATAGAGAGGATGATAAGCGATAGGAGATTAGGAAGCACAAATGGATGTAAGGACAAAGGTTATGTTTCCCTAGGAAAGCTACAAGTCAAAATGGGTTGATGATGGATGGAGTGTTGTTGATGAGGGAATGATATATTCTGAAACAACACGAAGATAGGGAAGGATACATCCCAATGAGTGTTTTTGATGAGGGAAGGATACATCCCAAAACAACACCAAAGGATAGGTAAGGATACATTTCAATGATAATGATGAAAGTGATGATGAAAGTGTTGTTGATGAGGGAAGGATACATCCAAAAACAACACCAAAGGATAGGAAAGGATATATCATAATTATGATGACAATGGAGATGATTGGATAAAGGCTTGTAGCAAGGCTAGGAACAAGACCAAGGATGTGATTAGATGATTTGTGTTAGATTGAATGGATGAGGATTGGATAGAGATTTGATATGGATGAAAAGAATAAAAATATGGAGGAAAAGATCATGAAATGCAACGGAATTGATCATGAAATGCAATCCTAATGTAATTTTCCATTTTTGGAGCATTGATTTTGCTATAGCATAAGACATTAGGTGCTAGGGTATATGAAACCAAGGAAGATCGATTTCTAATGCATAAAATAAACACAATAGACAAGAAGGCTATCCCAACAGCCCAAAGTTGTAAAGACCTTGGTCGAGTCAGGCATTGGGATAAACACAAACACAAAAGGATGCCCCAATGTAACACAAGACCACAAGGATCTTGGTGGGTACTACATGGGAAAACCAAGAAGATAGCAAAAAAGAAAATATCAAGATATGTCCCTATGTTAACTGATCAAAACACACCATAATATGATAGATCATTGTGGTTTTGACAAGTTGTAATAGGGAGCTCAAACGATAAACAAAAGCCAAAAGTAGAAAAATATCACAATCAATTTCAAATGTCCTTTGCCATAGGATCAAGGGGATGGATGGGGTTGATGAGGTCTGTTAGGAAGGATGCATCCTATTGAGAATAAATGATGGATACTAAAATAAAAGATCGATATGATGTAGGATATTCAAAACTAGTTAGATCTGATGATACTAATGGATCTCATTTGTTAAGAACTGGCTAGATAAGGAAATATTTGATGACATGACACAAGACACAAGAGACATGACATAAGACATGAGAGACATGACATAGGACTGACACACCCTAAAGACCTAGGGGCTCGGGGACCGATCAAAGATTAGCCTTGCCTACGTGAAAGCACAGAGCCCTCATAGTTCGATGAAAGGTTGACAACTAACTATGGATAAAATTGGAAAGAGGAAGATGGACACCTCGATGGATGACAAAGATAGGATGGAAAAAAGCAACCCCAGGGGTGGATCAAATGATCAACCTTTCCTACGTGAAAGTGCAGGGGCAACATAGTTAGATAAAAACTGACAGTTGACCATGGATAAAGGATGATGAGATGACCATGATAAGTGGATAAAATGATGAGACTGATATGATGAGATAAGATAGGATGATGGTGATTGCACGAAGCGCAGGGATGGGATAATTATCTAAATCATCAAAAGATGAATTAGGAGGATGATATGATGAAGAGACGAGTGATGGGAAGTGACAGGAGACTGGAAAGATGCGTGAAAGAAGGGGGAGTGATGGAAATAAATTAGATGGAATTGGATGGCATGGGAAGAAGCCTATAGCTAGATACCAATGACAAGGGATTATGATATGGGGTGAGGATAAAGATGAAGGGATGGATAGGTAAAGATAAGGAGATAGGAAGATGCTAGTACAGATGGATAAAAGGGATACGGATTTGAATGGGGAAAAGGATAGACAAAAAGGTAAGGGTTTGGAAGAAGGATGGATACAGGGATAAGGATTAGGAGATGGAAGGGATTGTTTGGATTGGTAAGAAGATAAGGATGGGGAAATGAAAGGGATACCATGATGGATGGATGGGTAGGAGGATAAGGATGGGGAGAGGAAAGGCATGCTATGATGGATGGATGGGAAGATAAGGATAAGGGATGGAAGGGATGCTATGATAGATGAAGGATGTCTCCAAGGACTATGTCACAAAGAAGAAGATGCCCTGCTCTAGTTATGTCATGTATGATGTGGCATGAGGGATGGAAGGTAGAAGGATAGTCAAATAAAGGAGTGAGATGGATATGGATAGGATGCATGGATAAGGAAGGGAGATTGAAGGTAGCATGACGGGTGGAAAAGGAAGGATAGATGGATTCAAATGAGGATTAGGAGACTGTACAGATGAGGGGAATGCATGCCAAGAGATGTTCAAAGCATGTATATATATTTTCCCCTATCAATATCAAGATCACAAGGAGGATGGAGGGATTAGGAGAAATGGGATATGACAGGTAGGATGTGGAAGATAGGTGGGATGGAGGGGATGGATGAAGGGGATGGAGTTTCCCCCAAGTGTGAAGTAAACTAGATGGGTGATTTAAGATGATGTTTGTTTTCCAAGTTTTCATCATCATACTTATCCAAGGTGCTTGTTTTCCAAGTGTTCACCATTAGATGAATTATTTCTCTTTACTTCTTTTTTTTTACTTTTTTGTATTTTTTTGGCTTTTTTGAATAGTATGCAGATGGAGGTTGATAAGGAAAGGGATGTGGATAAGTGGATTTAGAAGATATGTGATAAGATGGATGGAGGACTCAAGCATCGTGTTCCATATGCAATAATAAGAGCCCACGTGCAAAATGACTGTAGGATGTTGGTACAACCTTACGAGGATAAATGGATTATGTGAGAGGATGAATTAGAGGGATTTGATGAGGGAGATATGCAAGATAATGGATAGGATGTTGGAATGTGTATGGATGGAATGATGGGGTGTATGTGTGATGGTGAGATGTGTTCAAGACCAACATTGACACATATGGTGGTGTATGTGAAAGGATAGGAGGATTAATGGATGGAGAATGTGGGGATAATGGAGGAGAGGTGATAGTGAATTTTGGGACAGATTTAGGAGATGGTGGATGAGAATGATTAGCTTTTGGAGTAGTAACTTTGGATGTTGTTATGGATTTTTCATTTGAAGGAATTACATCTTTTTTCTTTGGGATCCACATGGTTTTGATTTTTTCTTTGGTGGGTCTTTCAGGCCTGCAGATTTGATTTGATTTTTATTTTCTTCACCATGTATTTTAGAGGGGACATGGAGAGCTTTAGATTCATGTGGATGTGTAGATTTATGCATTTTTACTTTGGCATCCAAAGTTCTTTCAGTAGCAATGGGATTGGTATGATGAGATGGGTGTTGTAGAGGAAACATGAATGGAGTGATGGAGGTCAAGAACACTAGACCACCTCTAGATTGGGCTATGTTGAACACAAACAAAAGAAAAGATAAAGCATGTAAATATGCCTTTTATCTATGTTGATCCCTTGGTTGGCCTTTCATTTAAACTTGAGTGTGTGCTCCTTTGATTGCAATGTGATTAAAAGTGGATGCAATGTGGTTAAGTTGCAAGATGAGTGCAGTGAAGGATGTAAGTATGAGATAAGTGCAATAAAAGCTTAAGGATTCTACAATGGAGGATGAGAGCTAAGTATTCAAATGAAAAAGATGAGCAAGTGTTAGAGCTTGATGAATGCTTGAATGGCTTGAGAACATAAGTGTGATAAAATTCCTAAGGTAAATGAATGAATGAGAAGAGGGGTTATTTATAGAAGAAATTAAATTCTCTAGATAATTCAACAGTCGAGATTGAGCCACCATGGCCAAGATGGAGGGCTATGGTGAGTTGAGGACTCCCAATCCCTTACATATTGCCATGTGGAGGATGAAATGGCCAAAGGACATGGTGAGATGGAAAGGGTACAAATGATGTGGAAGAAGGACAAGTACTTTGAAATTACCTTGGGAGGGGAGAAGATTTCCTAAAAAATGAACTTCTTGTTCCCATATGAGAGGAAAGTGACATATGAGGAATTTTAGTATTCCTTAAAAATCTTCATGGGGAAGAGAAAAGTGGTTGGAGAAATAAATGTGAATTTTAAATTCACATGATTGGAAGGGATAAGGTGGTTGGGAGATAAATATGAAATTTAAATTCATATGAGGATCACCTTGTGGATAAGACAAGGTTCTTATGATGGAGGCTGAAAAGTACCTTGTGGATAAGACAAGGTCCTTATAATAGAAGGTCATTGGCTTCATGTGACTGATGTGACCTTTCAATGATCACATGGGGAAGAGGAGAATCCTTGGAGGAATAAAAATTGAATTTTAAATTCACATGGGGAAGACAAAAAAGAATTAAAAATTCCTTGGGGAACGAGAGAGTTGACCAAGATGTTGATTGGATTGGCTAATCAATGATTAGAAGACAGTTAGTGGTTAACGAATATTAAGAGCCAATTTGCAAAAGTTGGAGGATGTGACACATCCTAATCGTGGATTAGCTATGTGCACATCCCTAATGATGGGATTAGAAGATGGATTAGGATTAAGTGAAAGTGATGGAGGATGTGACATGTGAGGAATTAAATAAATGTATTATTTATTTAATTCCTTTGAGGAAAAGGTGGATAAAGGGTAAGGTATTTAATTATTAACTAAATACCTTAGGGATTTAGAAGAATTAAGGGTATTAATTAAATAATAGTAATATTACTTAATTAATGAAAGTAAGAGGATATTTAGACAAAAAGGGATAAATTTGGACAAATGTGAGTATCCAAATTTAGGTTTCTACATTTTTTCCCTCTTTGAAATGGTGTTACATAGTAACATCATTTCAAAGAATATTAAAACATAGAACCTAGAAGAAGATGGTTAGATTGAGAAACATGCTCCAGTCATTCAAAGGAGTGACTAGGAAGAAAAATGATGGGGGTAAAGATGAAGATTAGGGATTGAGGATGCCCCCTCAAGAGGACATGCGGGTTCAAGAGAACGCGGGTGTGTTGTCGTAATGGATGAGATGATGAAAGGGGTATATGAGGAAGATGATGCAAAGTGATGGATAGAGAGAATATTAAGCAATGGGAAATTAGGAAGAACAAATGGATGTAAGGAAAAAGGTGATGTTTCCCCAGGCAAGCTACAAGTCAAAATGGGTTGATGATGGATGGAGTTTTGTCGATGAGGGAATGATACATCCCGAAACAACACGAAGATGGGGAAGGATACATCCCAAAACAACACCAAAGGATAGGGAAGGATACATCCTGATGATAATGATGAAAGTGTTGTTGATGAGGGAAGGATACATCTCAAAACAACACCAAAGGATAGGGAAGGATATATCCTGATTATGATGACAATCAAGATGATTGGATCAAAACTTGTAGCAAGGCTAGGAACAAGATCAAGGATGTGATTAGATGACTTTTGTTAGATTGAATGGATGAGGATTGGATGGAGATGTGAGATGGATGAAGAGAATTAAAAATATGGAGGAAAAGATCATGAAATGCAATGAAATTGATCATGAAATGCAATCCTAATGTAATTTTCTATTTTCAAAGCACTGATTTTTGCTATAGCATAAGACACTAGGTGCCAAGGTATGTGAAACCAAGGCAGATCAGTGTCTAATGCATAAAACAAACACAATATACAAGAAGGCTATCATAACACCCCAAATTCGTGAAGACCTTATTCAGGTTAGGCATTAGGATAACCACAAACACAAAAGGATGCCCCAATGTAACACAAGACTGAAAGGATCTTGGTGGGTACTACGTGGGGAAACCAAGAAGACATAAACAAAGAAAAGATCAAGATATGTCCCTATGTTAACCAATCAAAACACACCATAATATGATAGATCATGGCGATCTTGACAAGTTGTAATAGGGAGCTCAAATGATAAACAAAAGCCAAAAGTAGCAAAAGATCACAATCAATTTCAAATGTCCTTTACCATAGGATCAAGGGGATGGATGGGGTTGATGAGGTCTATTAGGAAGGATGCATTATGTTGAGACCAAAGATGGATACTAAACTAAAATATCAATTTGATGCAGGATATTCAAAACCGATTGGATCTGATGATACTGGTGGATCTCATTTGTTAAGAACCAACTAGATAAGGACATACTTGATGACATGACACAAGACACAAGAAACATGACATAAGACATGAGAGACATGACACAAGAATAACACACCCTAATGACCTAGGGGCTCGGGAGCCAATTAAAGATTAGCCTTGCCTCCATGAAAGCACAGAGCCCTCGTAGTTCAATGAAAGGTTGACAACTAACTATGGATAAAAGCATAAAGAGGACAGTGGAGACCTTGATGGATGAAAAAGATAGGATGGAAAAAATAAGCCTCAGGGGTGGATCAAATGATCGACCTTGCCTATGTGAAAGCGCAGGGGCAATGTAGTTCGACAAAACCAACGACCGACCATGGATAAAGGATGATGAGATGACCATGATAAGTGGATAAAATGATGGGACTAATATGATGAGATAAGATAGATCCATTAGATAACATAGGATGATGGTGATTTCATGAAGTGCAAGGATGGGATAATTATCTAAATCATCAAAAGATGAATTCGGAGGTTTTGACGCTCCTTTTGGCACAATCAACATGCAAACAGAATATTGCTACTTTGTTTCTCCTAAAAGAGAAAGATAACACATGGATACCTTAGCTCCTAAGGCCTATGTAGTTGGTTCTCAACTGTGCTGATGTCCCTCAGTGGTCAATGTAATATTAATGTTCAAGGGGCCTATTGGTGTGAGCTTCTGGATCGTTCTAGGATCAAGCATGAATTTAAATCTACTCTAACCGGGGTTTTTAAAGAAATAGAAAGAGATGGATCAGGGCTTTGGAATAGACAAGAACAATGATTCATCCAACACTAACCAAACTTTTTAGCTTCCAAGGAATTCCTAACTAAAATTGTAGAACAAAGTCAACTTGTGACTAACAGATAGTTCCATTCATTCACAGTGTTGATCTCAACAGCAGATTGCAAGTTACCATTCAAACAAAACATAAAATCAAACCTCATCCCTTGAAAGCTTCAAAAATAAAATGATTAACTTAATACAAACACCATTTTGGAACACAACATGAAGTAGATTAAGATCTAGTTGCTTCTACTATCAGTGAGACAGATAAGCAACATTTACAAATCTGGCACAATCACCAGTGTACAGAAAATCTATGGCTCCAAATTGTTTCCATTTTATACTAAGAAAATTGAAAGATATATTAATCTTATTCAGAATCTAACTCCTACTCAGGAAGACAAAAGAAGCTCCTATTACAAAGAATTAGGCTCAGCTTCTATCCCCTCTATTCCTAGTTCTAACTGCAGAAGCTCTAAAAGTTCTTAATTCTAACCTAGAAGTTCTAACCTTTACAAAGAGGCAAGAATGCCTTATATACAAAATGTACCAATAGTAATGTGTTGTCCCCTACACTAGGGTTTACAAAATATCTATAGACTATAGGAGAGTTGGCCCTCAAATCTTGTTGAGGAAAGTCATAACTGCATTCAAAGCGGAGCCCTGCTGTCCATATTGCTGGAAGGTTGTTCCAGGGATGACCTTAGATCTTTTGCAACTGCAGCCTTTACTATTTTGTCTCCATGTCCATCTTTGAACTCCATCTTAGGGCCACCTTAAATGCTCAGAATATCTCCATCAATACTAATCTACCTCTTTGCCAGTAGTCATTATAGTTGTCCCTATGACTCACAGTTTCTTCTTCCCTTCGACCTTTCTTCATGTTCTGGACCTCTCCGTACATTGACCACTTTTGGAAGCACCATCGGGCCTCTCTGTAGATCTTCACATTTTTCCTGAGTTGATCCATTGCCATCTATTCTCAGAAGGAGTCCATCTGGTTTGCATTCTGTTAGTCTTCTCCACAGGGGTGGTCAAAGGTGGCCCATATTGAATCGCATGTCGGTGAGACACTCATCGTGTCTCCCTAATGCAATTATCATTTTATCAACCATCAGCATACCACTAGACATTCGGTGAGACCTTTCGGTGAGCTGTAGAAATCACACCGAGCTCACAAAGACCATCGGCATAATAATCGCTAGTCGGTAGGACATCATAGCAAGGCCAGATCTTTTGCCCCGAGCTCATTTTTCATGTCGGGGAGACTATCGCTTGTCACTGTGACCTCATGGCAAAGTCTTCCTTTATTCCTAAGCTCTTTCTTCTTCTTCAAGTTCAAGCTCCTTTTTCCTTTTGGTGTGACCCTCTCTCTTTGCCAAGACCTTTTGGCGAAGGCAAGATCCTTTACCAAGTTTCACTTATGTCGGCAGGGTCCTACATGTTAGCGAGACATCCCTTTTTCACCCAAACCTCACATCGAGGTCCTCTCCTTTGCCGAGTTGTTCACTGGTCGGCAAGACATCTCAAGGTCGGGGAGACGTCATAGCGGCCCTTTTTCTTTCTCGCCAAGCCCATTTTGTTTTGGTGAAGCTCTCCGTAGTCGCCCAGACCTTATGGTGAGCTTTTGTTTTCTCCCCGAACTTATTCTATTAGCAAGACACTTTAGGGTCACCGAGACTTCATAGTGAAGCCCCCTCATTTTCTTGGAGTCTCCCTGAATTCCTCTTGTTGACCTTCTTGTGCTAGCTTCTCTTTTGTTTCAGCATGACCTTCATGAGTCGGTGAGACATTATACTAAGTCCCATATCCTTCGGCAAGCTCATCTTATCAGCAGGACCACATTCCTTCAACAAGACCACATGGCGAAGTCCTTCTGTCAGTGAGCCCATTTCTTTATGTCAGGGAGACATCATCGAGTCAGCAAGACATCTTATCAAACCCGTTCCATTCGTTCAGAGTCTCCCCGAGCTCCTTCAGTTTCCCCGAGCTCATCCTTTTTAGCATGACCTCCTCATGTCGGCAAGACTTCTTACTGAGAGCATTATCTTTTGGCAATCTCCTACCATTTCAGGAAGACATCACTCAGTCATCGAGACCTCATAGCGATCCCAGATCACTACGCTAATGCCGCTTTTGTCGTTGTGACCTCACCCCTTCGGCCAAACATCATGCCGAAGGCATAACCTTTTGCCAAAGGTTTCATTTCGGGGAGACCTCTTTGTTAGTCACGCTGAAATGAAATCTTTTGTTTCACATGTGTCGGCGTAACATCCTCTTGTCGGGGAGACTTCTTCTAGATACCCTATGCCTTCGCCGAAAAATCTCCACATGCTCACTTTTGGTCGCAATGACAATCTCATTCTCTCACTGACAAAGCAATATGTCGGTGAGACTTTATGGGTCGACAAGACTGCCAAACCTCACCATGATAGACCTCCTCATATGCTTTGTCAGCGAGACCCAAAGACTTTGCTGAGACATCTCCCCACCGCAAAGGCCTCTCACCAAAAGGCATATCTTTCTTGGTGGTTGGTGAGACATGAAGCCCTTGGCAAGACTTCTTGGTGAAGAGAAAACCTCCCACCGATGTATGGATCCCTTTTTCGCCACTCAGCGAGACATCGAGATCTCGCCGAGACCTTTCTCCGAAGGAAACTCCTCATGCCGAAGGGAAAATCCCAATCACCGGGATGATCACCTTTGTCATGCCGATAGATGCCTACATATAAATCCTGATTGTTGTGACACCCCCGAGGTCTTGCCGATAGGAAACACAAACGCATGTCAGCCAAATGCACTGATAGTTGGCAAGACATCTTCAAGGTCTTGCCGACTTTCTTCTTAGAGGAAAATTATGACCAACTGGATTGAGGAATGCATTTCAACTAAGATCCCCTGGAAAATATCATCAAGTGTAGGATTTAATCCTGCAAAACAAATGCTTCCATTAGTCATTAGAAGCACATAAGATACATTATAATGGAATGAACTAATGCTTATAATTATTTCATTGAATATTTAACAAGAAGGGAACCAACTTAAGCTGAGATAAAACCAAAATTAAATTAGAACAAAAGACAAACTCAGGAAGAAACAGAAGAACCTCAAGAGCAAAGAAAATAAAAAAGGAAAAGAAACTAGAAAGAGAAAAGGGGGACCCATTTTCTTCCAAAATAAAATGGGGTGGTTATGCAAGGCATAACAAATGGCGACTCGGCTAGGAAAATGGTTTAACCATTTTCAAGAATCTGAAGGATTCAGCTACCCAGAACTCCTGGTTCATGAACATCACAACTCCAATTGGGTCAGTTTTAGAAGCAAGGTTGAGCTAGGATCTCAAATGTAAGTCAATCAATGGCTACCCCTAAACCTATGTGTGTGCTAGATTTTTCATCACTCTTTTGCAAAGTTTTCCTCATCTTTTGGACAACAACATGTAAGATTTGAACTACATGAGTTGATTTCCTTTAGCTGTCGTGCAATGATATCCTAGGCATTGCTCCGCTACCATTCAGGCATCCATAGCCCTGATAGAGATACCTCTAGTTTTCTCACAACATTGCTCTATTGCTAGCCAGGCATCCATATCCCTAGTAGAGATACTAGAATCACCCATTCATATTGAATCTTCTTCTTTCTTTCTTTTTTAAATCTTTTATGTTTTCTCTTGAAGTTCCAGATATTCATTTAATTCTCTTTTTCAATATGTCAAATGTTTAACACCTGATCTGGGTTGAAAACTACCATGGACCTCATGACAACACTTGGAAAATTGGATTTTTCACTCAAGCCTTACAACATTGTCATCCTAGGAAAAATATACCATTACAAGAGGAGATGATCTTATTGATTTGTGACAAATTCAGAGGGAGCTGATGAAGGTTACTTACTTTGCACCTTGTTTTCAAGATGTTCCACAACTCTTATTGACAATGGGCATGAAACAACGAATTTAGGAAAAAATCACCCAACCATAAAGCATGAAAATACCTAAACCATTCTTCTCCAAATGACCAAAGTATGCTTCAGATAACAGCCACCATTTTAAGATGGGAAAGAATAGATAAACCCCAAAGAATAAAACAAAACAAAAGAGAAACTGAAAGAGAAAAGGAAATACAAAGACAGAAAGAAAAGGATAAACAAACAAACAACAAAGTATTTACAAACAGACAGAAGCAGAATATTTACAAACAGAAAAACAAACTATCTACAAACAAAAATAAAAAGAATAGGAAAAGGAAAAAAGACAAAACAAAGGAAAACTAACTAAACCAAAAACTAACACTAACACTAACCTATCCTAATCCTAAACTAACTCCAAAGCTAAACTTTACAAACACAAAACTGTAAAAATTTATACATTGACTTTACTGATTTTTCATTATGTGCAGCAATCTTAACTTACTAGGCACAGTTCTAAGCCTAGCAAATTTATCTTTATACTCATAAATATAAAGTTTATAGGCAATAAGTTCATTCTGAGGGCATAAAGCTTGAAATATTATCAGTTGTTGGTTCTCAATTTTGTCATGATTTACCCACAAACATGTTTTACTATCCCCAATGCCATAATCAAACTGAAAACTATTAAAACATAGAGGATAATGAAAGGACACCACCTAATTCTAAAGATTTCTAGTTACCAATGCAGGCTTATGTTGTATGATCTCCTCCTCATGAGGTCTTAGTTCATGGAACACCACTGAATCAAGGTTCATCTTACAGTCAATATATTCACTCGCCAGCATCTCTATATTCATCTCGGGCACGGAGTCAAGAATTTTTTGAATTTCTTGAGATGAATCCTTACTTTGAACATTCTCTTGCAACATGTCATCCACTAGGGTTTGAGAATCTTCCTCTAGCTTATCACCATTGATGTTGGGGATACTAGTACATGGTGAACAAGGATTTCCTTCGAGCTCTTTTGAACACACAGAGTCAGAGTTAGGAAAGCACTTTCTCAATTCATATTCTTAAACATCATCTACCAAAACCTACCATCTAGCATTAGATTTATTAGCATTAAGATCAAATTCATTTGTGGATGCTAAGCAAGGACTCTCTTCAACCAAATCATCTGAACAAACAAAATCAAAATCAAGAAAATACTCCTTTGTCTCATTCTCTTCGTTATGTTGAAGGGATTCAACCTCTGGGATAAACTCTTGGTTGCTTTCTTGGCATTCCTCTGCTTCATCCAAGTGTACACCATCATGAACTTCCCCAAGGAGCACTTGACTAATCTGCATATCCACTTGAATTTCTTCACTTAAAATTTCAAGTTGGCCTTTAAGTTCTTGTCCTTGACCACAAGGTTCACTAGCAATCTCATCTTGAAGCATATTATTTGTTCCCATCCGTCCACCACTTAAATTAGCAGTCATCTTGTTGCACTAACCCACCAAAGTGTGTTTCTTCCTCATTCTCCATCATGAAAGCATCTATGAATGCATCAATGAATCCCTTCCTCCCTTCTATCAAGTCTGCACTAGGTAGAGGAGTTTCATCAGTTGTTGAATCCATCTCAATGCAAAGATCTAGGTTATCAAAAGATAGGGAAGAATTGAATCTCTTCACACAATCACTCTCATCATTTTGGATAGACTGATCATCATTCTCGTATGTGTTAGTTGTTTCATCCTCTTCATGGATGGATTTGGAATATATGTGATAAGGAGATGGATGGAGGACTAAAGCATCAAGTTCCATATGTAGTAATAAGAGCCCATGTGCAAAATGACTGTAGGATGTTCGTACAACATTATGAGGATTAATGGATTATGCGAGAGGGTAAATTAGAGGGATTTGATGGGGGAGATATGCAGGATAACGGATAGGATGTTGGAAGGTGTATGGATGGAATGATGGGGTGGATGTGTGATGTGGAGATGTTTTCAGGACCAACATTGGCACGTATGGTGGTGTATGTGAAAGGATAGGAGGATTAATGGATGGAGAATGTGGGGATAATGGAGGAGAGGGGATAGTGAATTTTGGGATATATTTAGGAGATGGTGGATGAGAATGATTAGCTTTTGGAGTATAAACTTTGGGTGTTGTTACAGATTTTTCATTTGAAGGCATTGCATATATTTTCTTTGGGATCCACATGGTTTTGATTTTTTCTTTGGTGGGCCTTTGAGGCCTACGGATTTGATTTGGATTTTGGATTTGATTTTTCTTTTCTTCACCATGTCTTTTAGAGGGGACATGGAGAGATTTAGATTCATGTGGATGTGTCAATTTATGTATTTTTATTTTGGCATCCAAAAGTTCTTTTAGTAGCAATGGGATGGGTATGATGAGATGGGTGGTGTGGAGAAAACATGAATGGAGTGATGGAGGTAAAGAACACTAGACCACCTCTATATTGGGCTACATTGAAAACAAAAAAAAAAGGTAAAGCAAGTAAATATACCTTTTTATCTATGTTGATCCCTTGGTTGGCCCTTAATTGAAACTTGATTGTGTTCTCCTTTGATGGCAATGTGATGAAAAGTGGATGCAAGGTGGTTAAGATGCAAGATGAGTGCAATGAAGGATGTGAGTATGAGATAAGTACAATAAAAGCTTAATGATTCTACAATGTAATATGAGAGATAAGTATGAAAATGCAAAAGATGAGCAAGTGTTAGAGCTTGATGAATGCTTGAATGGATTGAGAACATAAGTGTGATAAAATGCCTAATGTAAATGAATGAATGAGAAGCAGGGTTATTTATAGAAGAAATTGAATTCTCTAGAGAATTCAACTATTAGGATTGAGCCACCATGGCCAAGATGGAGGGCTATGGTGAGTTGAGGACTCACAAGCCCTCACATCTTGCCATGTGGAGGTTGAAGTGTCCAAAGGACATGGTGAGATGGAAAGGGTACAAATGATGTGGAAGAAGGACAAGTATTTTGAAAGTACCTTGGGAGGGGAGAAGATTTCCTCAAAAAGGAACTTCTTATTCCTATATGAGAGGAAAGTGACATATGAGGAATTTTAGTATTCCTCAAAAATCTCCATGGGGAAGAGAAAAGTGGTTGGGAAAATAAATGTTAATTTTAAATTCACATGATTGGAAGGGATAAGGTGGTTGGGAGAATAAATATGAATTTTAAATTCATATGAGGAGCACCTTGTGGATAAGACAAGGTTCTTATGAAGGAGGCTGAAAAGTACCTTGTGGATAAGACAAGGCCCTTATAATAGAAGGTTCTTGGCTTCGTGTGACTGATGTGACCTTTTAATGATCACATGGGGAAGAGGAGAATCCTTGGAGGAATAAAAAAGTGAATTTTAAATTAATATGGGGAAGACAAAAAGGAATTAAAAATTATTTGGGGAATGAGAAAGTTGACCAAGATGTTGATTGAATTAGCTAATTATTGACTAGAAGACAATTAGTGGTTAACAAAGATTAAGAGCCAATTTGCAAAAGTTGGAGGATGTGACACATCCTAATCATGGATTAGCCACGTGCACATCCCTAATGATGGGATTACGAGATGGATTAGGATTAAGTGAAAGTGATAGAGGATGTGACATGTGAGGAATTAAATAAATGTAGACAAAAAGGGGGATAAAGGGTAAGGTATTTAATTATTAACTAAATACCTTAGGGATTTAGAAGAATTAAGGGTATTAATTAAATAATAGTAATAGTACTTAGTTAATGCAAGTAAGAGGATATTTAGATGAAAAGGGATAAATTTGGACAAATGTGAGTGTCCAAATTTAGGTGTCTACACAATCAATTCACTTTACTCCCACTCACTTTGAGTCTTCGAATCAATCAATTTAGTTAACTAATTTTTGATATTAGTTAACTCTTCAATCTATTCTTCATACAACCAGTTAATTGGAATCTTGTAGCTAGTTGTAGCCAATTAACTAGGTAATAAATTCCTCTCAAAAATCCTCAACCCTTGATCTTGATTTGGCACCTCTTAATCTGGATCATTCATTTTTATAAAATCAGCCCTCACATCATGTTGATGGCTAACCATGAACTTTGGAGTTTTGCACCATTTCTATCATCCACACACTGTTGAGCTTGAATCAAAGAAGAGAATATTAAATTTTGAGATAAAATTAAAGCGGAGGAGGACAATAGAACTAATCCATGAGAACATGATGAAGGTGAATGTATTTTTTATTTGAATCTAATTTCATTTGTGTTGCTTGTTTTCTATTGATTGATTTGGAATGCATTTAGGTATTGAATTGAAGATTTGTCGTTAACTACTATAGTTCTTTCTCTATTATGATAAATGTCCCATTTTCCAAGTTAAATTTTGGTGAACCCAATGTGAAATCACATAAATAATAGTTTTTTTTATGAAATTTAGAATTTGTAAAGCTATAAGAAGTACAACGCATTCGTGGAGATCTATAATGCATTCGGTAGATCTTGCACTACAGTTGCTATCTCGTTCAAAGCATCTCATCAATTGTGTGGTGCATATGAAGTTTTCTAAGTCGTATCAATCATGGTTTTTTCTTTTTCTTTTTTTAGGCTTGAACCAATACACCACAATCATAGAACCGTGCACCACAGTCGCCGGTCTCTACACCACACTTAACATCCTTTGCATCACATTTGATTCTTCTTGCACCACAAATGATTTTTTGTGCATCACAATCATCAAATCCTACATTGTAGTCAACATCCCATGCACCACATCTAATTGGTAAACCAAAAATCAGGTATAAGCATTGATGTCTATTTTCTACTTTCTCATTTTATTAAGGTAGAGATTTTATGTTACTAATATTTTGTTTATAGCTTGTGGAGGTCACTTAGGAGATCTATAACATTCATTTAGTGCTTTAAAATAAATCTATATTGAAAGTTTAATTTTAGTGCTCTAAAAATAATCTTGTTTAAAACATTTCATTTGGAGCTTAAAATATACCCACAAATTTCATCTTCATTTAGGTTTTAAAAGAACAATTATGATTAAGCATGCAACACTTCATTTTGGTGCTATAAAATTTACATACAACTTGCATATTTATACTAGTATACTTAAAATGAATAAGTGTATATTTTATTTGGTGCACTTGCACACATGTGATTCAATCCATCAAAATTTTGTCATTTAAAGTATCCTCTCTCCTTGCACACCTCGTGCGATCCTGGGTGATGAGAAATTACAACATTTGAAACTTCCATTTTTAAAAATAGGAGGCCTTCCTTGGGACACATCTTTATTGAGAACCCAAGGGTCTGACCTCAAGCAACATTTTTTGACATGCTATAGAAATTGGATGAGAGAAAATGCTATAGTTCGATCTGTGCATGTAGCATACTAGACTTTCACTAGTGGTCTAGGGTAATTCTTGATCAAAAGGAGATGTATAAGTAGTCAAAAGTGTTCATAGACTTCCACCCACTAATAACTCTTGTTGTATAGGCCTTAAAGTCCAATTTGAATGTAATCTTATAAAATGGTGCAACATAATAGGATCAATGTGTGAACCTACTCGCCATGTACTTTCTTAGGTCGAGATAGAATATTTTTTGGTTGCTAGCAAAAGCCTCTCAAGAAGAGAAAGAAGGTGTGCGTGTGGTATCTGTCGATGACCCTGTGTCACTGGACATCTACTATCCACCTTCGTATAGAGAAGGTATTTGACAATAATTCCAAATGTTTAAATATTTGATCTTTCTATGTATTTACCACTTTAATGGGAGGTGGGCCTACTTAAAGATTACAAACCTGCTCTACCACTAATTTAAGTTCTAAATGTGCTTTTGGGTCTTCTTGTTACCATGTAAATCCAATTGTCCTTAGGGCCTTATCTTCATCACCTAATGTTAAAGGTCACAACTAAAAACATACATACATTATTTTTTTATGTTTTCACATCTTGAAATCTAAAATATGAAAACTAATCAAGATCCTAGGGTTCCTTAGAGATCCTTTTTCTGATCAAACCAGTATATTGTATTTGTTAGCCTGTGTGCACAATTGTGTATCTATGTTGTAGAAATAATATGATGCATTTGTTAAATTCTATGACACATTTTTCTACTAGAAAGTTGCATCCCTTTGTTTGCAATGTATCTATTGTATTCTACACCACATATGTGGTCAAAAGTCTATCAAAATTTAGAAACCCGCCTTAGTCAACAACAACACTACATTTGTGTCAAACACAATTAGCAAGCTCTGCAACACATCTATTGCAAACTACACCATAGTTGATATCTTTTGCACCACAGTTGACATCTTCTATATGACATCTATAGTTTTCTTTGTCGCATCTATTTGATAGATGAAATAGGGTCTATTTTTAGAGGGTACATAAATCTAATCTTATTTACACAAAAAAAAATTAAAAAAAGAAATATTCATTTCTTGTATTTTCAGTAAAATTTTAGCTTTCTTAGGTTAAACATTACATCATTTAGCATCATATCACAAAGTCCTTGAAAATTCTTCTTGAACATCTTGAAATTTGAAAACCAAAAGCAAATTTAGAAGTCAAGTCTAGTGTCATCATTCTAAAAATCATCAAAGCCTCATTTTTACAAACTACCACCATCAACAAAAGTAGGTTTTTCAACTCATAAGCCTAGTTGTAGATCAATTTTTTTATCAAACCACCATCATCACTTGATTTTTAGGATTTTAACTTGGCTATGTTAGTCCCAATCCAAAAACATTATCAAAGTAATCTCATTCTAGGATCACAAAGTCAAATATCTAAGGTCTTTTGCATTTGCAAAAATTGATCACAAAATCCCAAAAAAACATGGAATAGATTCATTCTAGTTTGCATTCATCCCAAACATATCAAATACCAAAAAATGTCTCCAAAAAATCTTTAAAAAAATCAAAAGTCAAACACAAGTCCCTTTTAATGGTTGTCACATGCTCTCAAGTCAAACACAAAGAGATGGATACCAAGTCCAATCATATGTACAACCCAACAAGTGACATGAACTTTGGTGCAACAACTAGTGATCACACAAATTCATAAAATCTACCCCCATTTGAGAATTACACTTTAAATGAGGTAGAACAAGGACTCGCACCTAAGGAGATTGAAAATGTGTCACAAGATCCTAGTATCTTGAGAATCATTAATGAAATAGTGTCAAGAAAACCTAACAAGTACTTCATGCAACTTGCACAAAATGGAGCTGGGATACCACCTAACTTCAATATATCAACCATCATAGGGGAAATCCAAACATGGTGTCACTAGGATTAGGTATCATTAATCGACCTCCACCTTTGGCACCTACTACATCACCACCCTCATCATAGTCGAACATAGGCATGTTGCTTGCTCAAATGACACATTTTACATCAACTATGAATATTCCACCACCACCCACATTCACCAAACTAATGGCAAATCCATTTTCCTCCACTTATACAAATGCAACACCAACCCAAACTATGGCTGCAACTCAAAATTCCATCCATCCTAACACGCCAAATAAAATAAAAAAGACTAATCCTTCATATTCAGGACCACAATTGGACACAATGTCTACTTCACATAAACTAAACACACATCCAACAAGGACTAGATCCTTTTTATAGTAGGTCAAAACACTCCACCCCAACTACAACAACCAAACAATCTTGGTTTGACATAAACATTTGGGATTAATCAACCCCCACCATAAAAAACCAAATAATCTTGGTTCATCAACCACTTTGGGTTTAATCGACCCCCAACACAACAACCAAACAAAATTTTTTCAACATCCACATTTTGGTTTATCAACCCCCACCACAACAACCAAAAAATCTTGGTTCATCATTCACAATTGGGTTTAATCAACCCCCTCTACAACAACCAACCAATGTTGGTTCATCATACACATCTAGTTTTAACCAACCACCACCACCACAATACAACTCAAATCCCACGTACACATCATAAATTCACAAAACTATTCCACCTATGCATCAACATCAAAATTTTCATGGATGCACTTTCACCCCACAACATAGCATCAATCCATTTAGGAACCCGTCACAAGGTTTCACACAATATCTTCAACCCAACATAGTTCCAATGGCACCATCGCCTATGGATCTGATGGATCAATAGTTACAGACTCTACAATAATAGATGACCAACATGCACATACCTAGGAGTAGAAAAACCTACTTGGTGGAGGACCTATGTCCTTACCCTTTTGATAGGAGGATTTATATGCCCATATTTCCCATGAATTTCATCATTCCTAAATTTGACAAATATAAGGGAAAGGGAGATCCAGTCGAACATATATAGGAGTTTCATATAGCCTCTTTAGACATGATTCATGTACATACCTCATGAGACTTTTTCCATGGAATTTGGGAGGTCAAGCCCTTGAATGGTTCACACACTTATCGTCAGGAATACACACTTGGAGGGAGCTAATGGATAAGTTCATCACACACTTTTCATATAATATATAAAACAATATTAACATCAACCTATGTGCTAAGAAATAAAAGGATGGAGAGACATTTGCTTCATTCTTGCAAAGATGGAGAAGATTAGCTAGTAAGTGCTCTTGCCAAATACCAAAAAAATAACTAGTCCAAATTTTTGTGGAGAACCTCAACAAGGAGGTGATGTTCCATGTACAGATTCATTATTCAAACATGTTTAAGGAAGTTATAGAGAAAGGGATCTCCATAAAAAAATTCCTCATTTCTAAAGGGCTTGTAAAAATATTTAAGGAGAATACCAATTATTCTTATCATAATAATCTCAATGACGAGAAAATGTTGGTCACAAAAAAAAAGTGACAAATGATGGTGTTGTAGATGCTAAGGTGTTGGTATTGGCATGGTGTGACAGTTAATAGGTGGCATTGTTGTTCTTTCCACCAAGGTTCAAACCCCGTTGGGGTGGTATTGTTGAATGGTTGTATTTTGGTTCATAGCTCCAGTCAAAAGCATTTACCCCTTGAATAAAAAAAAAAAGATGCTAAGGTCATAAATAAAAATCATCATGTGTTTATTCTAAAAGCACCCACATAGATGAACAACAATAAAGCTCCACGGAAGTAGGATCCAACCATTAATGTGGTTCAAAACAACACACCACATAATCCTCCAAGGGCTCCCCAACCAAGGAAAAAATGCATGCCCTTAGGGGAACCAATTGAGGTAGTTTTGAAGAAATTGCTACAAAATAATGTCATCCAACTATCTAAAATTAGACATTATTATCCTAGTCCATTCAAACCAACCTAGTGGAATGACAATGATTTTTATGAATACCATAAAACCAAAGGACATAAAACATTTTCCAACCTTCAAATAAAGAACATTATTTAGGATCACGTAGAGCAAGGTGATATTCACATTGATGACCAACCCATAACCACTAATTCCAAGCATATGATCTTTAAGGATCCTTTGCAAACCCATGGGTTGGGAAAACCCTAGAGTTCTATAAAATATGGTAAATACATAGAAAATTATACTAGTGTTCCTATGAGTACATGGTAAACCATATTTTATCATTAGATCATAACATATATACTATCATTATCAAGAATAAAAATATTGAATGTGTGGTTGCCACTAGATGATTGAAGGTGACTCTGCAAGGAGCCCCTTCTAAGCTATGATCAACACATGAGTATAACTTACTTGATCACCTAGGAAAAACCCCAGCTCAAATCTCAATTCTCAAGTTGCTACACACCTCTCTTGAGCATAAGGCTATTCTGACAAAGCATTGTAGGATTCATCTATTCCTATATACCTAAATGTGAATCAGTTTTAGGCCATGGTAGGGTTCTTAGCTACCATCCATCATATAACATTCACTGAGCATGATTGTACTTCATATAAACTAAATCACAATGAACCTTTGCACCTTGAAGTATACATTATTAAACACAAAATAAGATGAGTTTTAATAGATGGTGGAGTTGGGGTGAACATATACATGTTAAAACTAGTGACTACCATGGGATTCTTTGAGGCTTGTATAGACAAGACGAAGAGGATTGTGATACGAGGATATAATGATATATAATGCTCTTCCAAGGGCATCATCGTTCTTCCAATCAGAGTGGTTCTTGTTGTACAAGACACAATGTATCAGTTTCTAGATCTGGACTTTCCTAATAACCTACTACTTAGACGCCCATGGATTCATTCCACGAAGGTTTTCCCTTTAACATATCATCAATGTTTGAAGTTTCCTTACAATGGTGTAGAGATTACTATTTATGGTGATCTTGACCCATTCCAATATTTTATTAACTTGAGAGGTATACCTAAGCTTCATGTACCTAGCCTTAGGGAAGGATCACCTACCCCCTCCTCATCATAGTATATTAACCCTGCTTCTTTATCAAAAGTTTCGGCTTTACCTAAGACTTTCCCTTAAAGCAATTTTAGGGTCTAGCATGATGGAGTTGGAGAGTATAATATTGAGATTATGTTCTACAAAGGGAAGCTACCATTTGTACCCAAACATTATGGAAAACCTTGTCACATCAAGAAATACCCCAAAGTGATAATTCAGTATCACCTACCTACAACCTCCACCAAGTGGGGAAAGCTATAGAAAAGAATGTATTGAGGAATACCTATCTAAATGGATATATAGAGATGAAGAGGATGAGATACATATTGACTTACTTGTGGAAAAATATGGAAAAGGTTTTGACATAATGAAACAAAAAGGCTACGACGGTCATAGTGGCCTTGGATTATAGAGATAAGGTATGGCTAAACTTATGCTAATGAAAAAATGATCGTGAAACAAAGGGTTGGGCTATCAACCACTAAAGGTGAAAGCTACTAGTACTAAAGTATCCTTGAAGAAAGTCATTAACACTTCAAAAATTGTTGAGACTTCTAGGAAAGGTACCAAACCTACATCTCCTATCGATCAAACTATTAAAGGCCAAGCTTGGATGGATACCTTTTAGGACCCCGAAGATTCCTCTATATATACCCTTTCTATTTCATCCTTAAGCTTTAACAACAATGATAATAGCATGCCCTTATTCCACCCCAAATTAATTGATTGGGACCAACAAGGTCCATTGAGCTTTGACATCTTCTAAAATGATGAATTAATTATTGAGTTCATGGGAATTAGAAAAGGTATACCTAGTGGGGGTCATAGGGTTGGATTCGCCATTCACCTCAACCCTATTGCATACTACGGGGATCCGGTCTCACCTTCCAATCGCAAAATGGAAAAAAAAAAAAAGTATGAAGGTGAAAACTGAAAGGCACCTGTAGACATAGCAAAAGACAAGAAAAATGACATATCCAAAGGTGAAAACCTCTCTAAGGCACCCAAGGATGGAAGGTTGTACTTGCTACCCAAAAATCAAGAGAAATCCCTAATGTTGGTTGAGAATTCAGAAGAGGTCAACATTAGCACACCAGAGGATCCAAAAATCATACACTTTGTAGTATCCCCGACAAATGCAAAGAATTCAAATTTCATCAACTTTTTCTATAAAAATCAAATCAACTTTGCATGGTCCTATGCGGACATGCCTAGGCTAGACCCAAAACTAGTCCTCCATCACTTACCTCTTCTTCCTAATGCTAAATATTTCAAGCAAAATTTGAGGAAGATGCACCCGCAAATCACCTTATTAGTCAAAGTAGAGCTGAAGAAACTGTTGGATGTTGTGTTCATAAGACCCATTGATTATGCAAAATAGATTTCAAATCTAGTGCTAGTAACCAAGTTGATTGGGGGCATACGTATCTACACTGACTTTAGGGATATGAATAAGGCTTGTATGAAGGATGATTTCCATTTACCCAACATAGACATAATCGTGGATCTTACAGTGGGATATGAGATTATATCACTAATGGATGGTTTCTCTGGATACAATCAAATCAAAATTATAGTTGAATATTAGCATAAGACAACCTTTACATGTCCGTGGGGTACCTACTATTGGAATGGCATGCCCTTTGGCCTTAAAAACATTAGAGCTACCTATCAAAGGGTGATGACTACAATATTCCAAAATATGATGCATAAACTAATGGAGGACTATATTGATGACCTACTAGAAAAATCCCTCACAAGGGATGGTCACCTAGTAGTACTTGAGAAATTCATTACAAGGTTGGAAGAATATAAGGTTCAACTAAACTTGAAGAAATGTGTCTTTTGAGTAACTACTGGGAAGCTCCTTGGATACATTATTTCGCACAGAGGCATAAAGGTTGATCCTGCAAATGTGAAAGCCATCATAGACATGCCCCCACCTTCCAATCTAACACAACTCAGAAGTCTATGGGGTAAATTGTAACCAATCCATAGGTTTATAGCACAACTTGGAAACAAGTGCCACCCATTTCAATATCTCCTTTGCAAGGATGTTCCATTCAAATGGATCAATTCTTTTCAATAGGATTTCCAATAGATCAAATACTACCTATTTTTGCCACTAGTGTTGATGTCGCCCATTGATGGGAAACCACTCATCTTGTATGTATCAACCACAACATCTACACTATGAGCTCTTTTGGCACAAAATGATGAAAATGGAAGCAAAAGAGAAATATATTATATTAGTCATACCCTTGTAGGATATGAACTCAAATATACTATCATCGAGTGGGTGTGTCTTGTTGTTGTCTTTACAACACATAAACTATGACATTAAATGGTAAATCTATAGACTAAGTTGATTGCCAAGATAGATCCTCTAAAGTATTTACTTAATAAAGCAACATTGACAGATAGATTAGTAAAATGGGTAATGCTCCTTAGAAAATTTTAAATAGAGTAAGTGGAAAGAAAATAAATCAAGGAACACATTCATTTTCGATCAATTAGAAGATGCTCTTGCATAGGCATTCCAACCTCTCATAACAAAGCTCCCTAATGAAGCAATCTTCAATCTAGATACATCTACAATGTGGAAGATGTACTTTGATGGATCTTAAACACGTCATGGTTCAAGAGCTAGTATCTTGTTTATCACACCACAATTGGACATGATCTGTAAGTCATACAGAATTTCCTTCCCATGCACAAACAACATTGTTGAATATGAAGCCTTACTAATAGGTCTAAGGGAAGATATCGGATGGAAGATCAAAAACTTGAATGTCTAGAGATTCATAGTTGGTGATTTGATAAGTCAATGACAAGTATGAGACAAAGGACAAAAACTTGGTACCATACAAGAAAATGGTGGATAGTTTTAAGGATTACTTTGACATCATTCTATTTACACAAATTCTAAGGGTTCAAAATGAACCATCTGGTGCAATGGCTACCATTCTAGATCTCTCTTGGACATTCCAAATAATGTGCATCAGTGCGAGTTCTTGGTGGAACAACTTTTGATCCCTACATTCGACATCCTCGAATTTGAACTCATGTGTGATATTTTTGGTCCTAACTAGTATATAGACATATATGAGTACCTTCATGATCAAATCCTCCCTCCTAACTTTTCAAATAATCAAAGAAAGACCTTTACTCGATGAGCTACTAAATATGTTATCATTGCCAATACCCTATATTGGCATAGTTTAGATAGTACCCTTCTTAGATGTCTCAACATGGAAGAATAAAAAATGGTAGGTACATGAAGGTATATGAGGGGCTCACTCTAGTGGTACTACCCTATCAAAGAAGTTTATGCGCACATGATACTACTTGCCAACAATGGAATATGACTCCTACCACTTTGTGAAGAGATTCAAACAATGTCACATCCACGACGATCTAGTACATGCACTAGCATAGGGATTTCATTTGATTAAATCACCTTGGCATTTCTCTCAATGGGGACTCGACCTCATCAGAAATATCCGCCCTACCTCTACAAATGGCCACAAATTAATCGCCAATGCAACATAATACTTTAATAAATGGATTGAATCCATTTTGATGACATATATCATCGATAAGAAAATATCAAAATTCATACTAAACTACATCATATGTTAGTATGGTGTACCATTGTCCATAGTCATAGATAATGGGTGTCAAATCAAGAACCAAGATGTTTGATAATTATGTGAAAAGTACCACATACAACATCACTTTTCCACTCTATATTATCCCAAAGGTAATGGTCAAGTGGAGGCATCGAATAAAATCATTATAAAGATCTTGAAAAATATTGTCAATGACATTGGCTAAGACTGGCACATACAACTAAATATAGCCTATGGGATTACCATACAAGAATTTGTACTCCTACGGGTGCTACACCTTATTCCCTTGTCTTCAATTCCAAATCTATCCTACTGATTGAGGTTGATATCCCATCCTTGAGAGTTTCCATGCAACAATTCATTAATGATGAAGATTAATGAATCTCTAGGTTACATGAGCTAGAAATGTTAGAAAAAATAATACAAACTACTTTGGTCCATTTGTAGGAATATTAGTATTGCTTCAGACACAATTACAACAAGAGAGTCAAGGTTCAAAACTTTGACATTAGTGACCTAGCCTTAAAAGAGAACCCTAAGAATCAATAGGAAAGGGAAAAACCAGGAAAGTTTGAACCTAACAGGTTGGGTCCCTATATTATCAAAATAATATATGGATCTGGTGCCTATCAATTGGCTGCTCTTGAGGGAAAATTCCTACCTAATCTGATCAATAGTATGCACCTTTAGAGGTACTATACATGATCTCTGGAGATCTAATAAAAAATTAAAAAAATGGAAAAATAGAAAAGAAAAGAGAAAAAGAAATAATTTGTCTTATAGTGAAAACCATTTCGGTGGCACTTTGGATAAGTACCATGGTGAAAACCTAGAAAAAAAGCACCATGTGTAGTCAATTACTGCTCTACCATCTATCACTACTCTATCAAATTTCATCCATAATAACCCAAGCACAAGCTCCTTCATATTAAAAGCTTTCTCACCCCTTCTCATGACCTGAGATTGATTAACATTTAGTGTCAAACCGCTTATCATTTTCACTCTTTCATAATAATTAGTCATTTTCCAGACTGGGGGTAATCCTTGACCTAAGGTTTCAAAAGGATCTTACACATGGTATCCAAGGACGTTATCATAAAATATAAAAAAAATCAAAACATTCAACAAAAACCAAAACTTTCAAATATCCTTTGAAAATTCCAAAAAAGTCTTAAAATATCAAAAAATCAAACACAATGTCAACCCATGGTATCAAACTACATTGCCTTTCCACATGTACATAGGCAAGGAGAATCACCAATTAGCCCTCGAGGAATAGGTCAATCCTTTAAGGTTCGTCATAATCAAATCTTCATCATAGTCCACTTTTTCTAGAATAAACTATCATTTGTCGTGGTCAATCAAACTGCATTATCTTTACGTGTGTCATGTAGGCAAGGCCATCACTAATGATTCCTCAAGTCATAGGTCAGCCCCCCTAGGTTCCATCACAATAATTTTTTCATAACAATATAAATTTCATAATAAAACTATTATTTGTTGAAAATCGACATGTTGGACATAAGCAAATAGATCGTCCTATAGAAAACTGAGTTTAAAAAATCATGAAACAACTAACGAAACTCCTACACTAGTCCTCAACTAGGTTGATCAATTGTCTACAAATGCTAACAATATTATTAAAAATCATTTATCTCCTAGGATGTGTCATTATCGAAACCAGACTAGGCATCTTACACGAAATGTCTCACTCCTTAAAACAGACACTATCTTTTGAAAACATATCAAACACTTATTAGTTGAAAAAAAGATCTAAATAGATGTTGACTTGTTTGGTCTAGCTAAGTCTTATCTTATCTGATTTATCTTATGTCATATTCCTAAGCTACTTGATGATATTCACAAGTGATGACGGGAGTGATGATGGATCGTGACCTTTTTCTCTTTTAATTTTTTTTTGTGGTTTGTCATGGTAACATGACTGGGGCAACTAAGGACCTTGTGTGTGATTAGGAATCCATCTAGCATAATCAAAACATCCTATGCAAATCAAAGGTTAGCTAATGCTTTCTTGCAACAGGATTAACATACTCTATGGTTATTTCCTCACATTTTCCAACAAGGTTCTATTGTTACTAGTATGAATCATGGCACTCCTTGTTTGATGTATCTTAATCTTTGACAAATGGATACTAAATGTCACCAAGGTTTGTCTCAACTTAGTGTACACTATCTTCTTGTCCATATATCATAATCTTTTAAGCAAATGAAAACAAATTTTTCCTTCATAATTCATGCTTAGGTGTGCATACATCTCATTGTCCCATAATAAAACACTATGATGATAAAAATATGCACTACTAAAAGCTCAAATACTATCAATCATTACATCAATCTTGGCTCGAATGAATGGTCCACCTAATTATTCTTCACTCCTCACTAATTATTTCTTCGTATTAACATTTCCTCTTTCAATCCCCCAATCATTTGGGTGGTGTGTTATGACACACATAAACAAATGTATGAGCTACATCATCCTAAATCCATAATCATGTTAGAACATCATATCTCATGTGCATATAGGTCATACATACTACATAAGAAAATACAAAAATATAGATAGCATTGCATCATATTTTAGAATCATCATCCATATAGCATCATATCAAATATGACATAACATATCCTAAATCCATAAGCATCCATCATATAGAAAAAAGCATTCATATAAAATATCATGTAATCATCTCCAAAAATGATGTATCTCATATGTATATATTCATAGTACAAAAATCATGATACTTCCAAAAAATGTGGAGCTCGTAGGCTTGATAAAAAATACATATATCTATATATAAAATAATCAAGCCAGCCTGAGTTGCCCCTCTCCATGTGCTCAAATGATGGTATATCCTACCTCTGTCCAAACTCATATGGTATTGTAGTGTCCTTGTGGGGTATAGGTAGTGACTAATCATATGGAGACATCCTTGATCTCAAAGCTCCCCCACTGCTATGTGATCAGTGTGAGTGGGATTTTCTCTAGCTATGGTTCTACGTGAAGTTTGATGCCCTCTCAACTACTGGCACTTCACCCTCATATAAATCCTTGTACTACTAAGCCTCCCTGTTGGCTTGATATAGCATATAGACTAATTTTATGCTTAATCCACTGGTAGAAGCAATAAAATCAAGTGACCGCTAGTCAACCCTCTATACTCGAACCAGAACCATGTCACGCTTAGAAGTTAGCTGAGCAACCTATCCCTATCCATATGTGCTCACTATTGAAAAAAGATTAGAGCAAGGAAGGGTCATGTACCATGTTGCCTGATCCCTCAAGCAGTTGGAAGGTTTGAACTTGATATATGTAATGCAAACTAAATAGAATTGGTGTTATAGCTCTGTTGGTCCGCAATAAAATCTCACCTCAAAGCTCTAAAAATCCTAAAAACAAAATGCACAAATGAGGATTTAGACCCCCTTAGGGCCTATTTATGAACATTTTTTACCTAAGAGGCCCCCTCTTCATAGCTCGACGCATCAACTTTGACCTTTAAACACAAAAATGGACACCTCGAGTGCCTAAAATTGAAATCTTTTGCTACCAACACGATTACCACTATAAAATTAGCTTGTTGGAACAATTTCCCAATTTTTTTGAATTTTTTCAAAAATTTACAAAAAAATTCGAGGGGGCACCATCCTATCAGGTGCCATCACCAGGGTATACTGGGGCAACTCCTGAGCATGAATTTTCACATTTTATTTGACACAATGCTATAAAAACACATTGTATCAAAGAGAGGCAAAATGTCGATACTTGAAATTGTCTAAGTTTGCAAGTAACACCTTTTTACTAATTTTCACCCTTTTCCCTAATGATTAAATAATACCTTATTATTTAATTAATATAAAATACCATATTCTACTATTAATTGAGTGACTTTATGTTATTTAATTAATTCATTCCAATTCACCCTTTCTGATTAATTAAATAAATCTTATTTATTTAATTATGTCCTAATTATTATTAATCTTCCTGATTAATTCAATAAACCTTATTTCTTTAATTACACCACTAATTATACTTATTCTTCTATTTTAATTAAATAATTATCATTTATTGTTTAATTGACATTTAACACCCTTCTTAAATTAAAAATTTGTTATTAATTATTTAATTCCCCTATTTTGTTTCAATATTATCCATTTAATATTAATAAATAAACATTTTATTTATTAATTAATCCTCACTTGCACATTCCTACAATAATTAATTATTACCATGAATAATTCCCTCAAACTTAACTAACACTCTCTTTCAGTCGACTGCGTAATCAATCCTAGTTCATTGATCAATCAATTCACTTTACTCCCACTCACTTCAATTCTTCGAATCAATCAATTTAGTTAACTAATTGTTAGTATTAGTTGACTCTTCAATCTATTGTTCATGCAACTAGTTAACTGGAATCTTGCAACTAGTTGCAATCAATTAACTAGTTAGTCAATTCCTCTCAACAATCCTCAACCCTTGATCTTGATCTGGCGTCTCTTAATCTAGATTGTTCATTCAAATCATTCATTTCTATTTAAAATCATCCCTCACATCACATTGATGGCTAACCACAAACTTTGGAGTTTTGCATTCATTGTTATCATCCACACACTTTTGAGCTTGAAGTGAAGAAGAGAATATTAAATCCTAAGAGAAAACCAAAGCAAAGGAGGACAATGGAAATAATCTATGACAACATTTTGAATGTATTATTTATTTGAATTTCATTTCATTTGTGTTGCTTGTTTTCTATTGATTAATTTGGAATGCATTTAAGTATTGAATTGCAGATTTGTGGTTAACTGCAATAATTATTTATCTCTATTATGACAAATGTCCCATTTTCCAAGTTACAAAATTTAGAGCTCTTGCCCCCTTCCTTTAACCACACCTCAACTTTTGTCTTCAAAAATAACTCCTCTTGGCTAAAATTTCTACGTATTTTCTTAATAGATCCTTCTCCTCCATATATTTGGTTTGGCCCATAAATTCTTTGATGAATTCCTTGTTGAGGAAATGGATCTTCCTCTCTAGTTCTATCTTGGTTTTGAAAATATTCCTAAAATGATTTTTGTTCCATTCTCTTAGCTACCTCTATACATATTTTAAATTGTTTGTTAGAAATAATATTTTGGTTCCATCAAAAATATTTTTTTTCCACCAACCTGATATTAATTTAAAAAAATCACATCCTACTTCCACATTTTTTAATAATTAAAGGGGCTCCTCTCTAGCCATTTTCCCCTACATTGCTCACCTGAATTGGGAAGTGATCTAAGCCAAAAACTAGGGTTATGGAGCTTTCCATCATGAAAGGTAATGTAATTATATTTCCTTTAGTTAGGAACCTATCTAATTTCTCTACTATATTTTTGAAGCATAGTCATCAGTTCATCCAAGTGAAGCTTCTATTCTACATTGGAACTTCAATCAAGAATTTTTTGTACAAAAACTCCTCAAAATCAATTTGGAATTGCACCCACCTTTTCACTCATAAATTTTCATGATTGTGAAGAATCGCACTAAATTCTCCCCTTAATATAAATAATTCATCCAGAAATAGGTATAAAAATTTCTCTATTTCTTGCCAAGTTTACTTCTTTTCTCAAGGAGGAGTCAAGCCATAAACATTTATTAGGAGGAATTTTAAGTTTTCCATGAGATTCTTTACCTTACATCACATCCATTTTGTTTCTTGGTTCATGAAGATGTCAGATCTTGACACCTCCATAAAGTGCTTAGCTAAGCACTTTTTGTTAGTGTAACTTAAGCCCCTAACATTCCATGATGTAATCTCTATGGCTCCCTATGAAAGGTTTTTCCCTTTCAAGATTTCAAAAGCCTTATAATTTTCAACCGCCCTTCGACATCCCCTTCTTGATTTATTTTCTCTATATTTTTCTTTCTTTATTTCTTCATCCCTTTCCCATATTTGGGTGACACTTTTTTTTATTCCTTTTTCTTTATGTCTAATATTTCTCTTCGATGAGAACCACCTCAATTTTGATAGAATTATTCTTTAGCTTCCAAGATCCAACATTTTTGTATTGTCCACCCATTCACCTTCTAAAGCTGGCATTTCTCCCAATTTCCCCCATTGGTCTATACCTCTAGCATTTTTTTCACCCCTTTCATAGAGTTTATTCTATGACTATTTGTTATCTTGAATATCTCACTAGCCATCTCATTTGTTATCTTCTCAGTCCTTACCTTGCTCACTTATAGAATTCAACCTACATTCTCATCGCCCTTCTCATTATCCTTGGACTTACCCACAAATTTTTTTCCTCTATCTTCATGTGAGACATCCATATTATTGGTCATTCCCTTTGTATCTTGGGAGAGAAGTTTGTCATTTTTACTTCACTCTTCCTCCTCCTAGTTCTTAGGGGCTTTTCCTTCGAATGAGTTTCCTAACTTTGTTGGACCCCCCAACACTTTCCTCCCAATTGACCAATTTTGAATCTCCCACACTATTTCATGTAGTAGAAGAGATTCTAGAGACAACAAGTTTGTCTGATCATTAGCCACCATTTGAATTTTCCTTCTCTCTTTTTTATTAGAATCCTAGATTTCCTTCTCATTAGTCATTTTTTGATCTTTTTCCTTTGTTGGTTTTGTGATCCAACTTTAATTTTCTATTAGTTCTCCACTCCCCTTCTTCTTACTACTAGGTTGATTGCTATCTTTATGACCTCCAAATCATAGAGTTTCTCACTAAGATTGATTTCCACACAGATTCTTACATACACTTTGAATTCCCTCTTTGAAAATTTTTCTTCAACTTGAACAAAAGATCCCAGGGCATCATTGGTCTCTTTTAAAGCTTCCTTATTCCAATATTTTGATGGGATGTTATACAATCTAATCCACATTAGTTTTTTTCCCATATTGTGATGTATGGGATCAAAATTTGGCTCCCATTCAGTTATAAAGAAATCACACCCTTCTAGCATTAGTGGACTTTTTCTTAGAATTTATTCCTTTAACTCTTTAGATCTAAATTCAACTAATAGGAATCCATTCAAGAGGGATTTTATTATTACCTCTAAGCCCCATCAATATTCCCACCACTTATACATCTTTTCCCATGGAATTTGAGTGCCTTCCCAATTTGCAGAGAATTCATTCTCCTTCAATCTCTCTATTTCATTTTGGATAGCCCTCATGTTTATGACGATTACCTTACTATCGGAAAGATATTTCTTATTTTATACCATGTTTAAACCTTTTCCTACACCTCTTCTTATCCCCACGGGTGAGTGTGATCCTTTGAATGAATTATTGCATTCATTGAGTCACCCGAATTTCCAATGTGTCTACACTTCTTTCCATGTGTGGTCTTCTTTGCTCTAAATTCACCATTCCAAGGGAATAAATTTTGTACCCATGGAAAATGGTGTTATCTTATCTAACTTCTCCCAAAAATTTGGTCCTTCAGCTTTTTCCTTTGTGCCTCCTATTCTTGCTATGCACCAGAATTCATAGTTTTTGGTTGTGAGACATTTTTTGATCTAAAACAATTCAATCCAAGGATGTACCCTCTGGGTGGAATGAAAATACCCCAACTCACATCCATGAGTAAGTCTAGATACAAGATCTTGGGCGCCCCTCAATTATTGACATAGTAGAGAGTAGCTCTACCAGGTTTGAGCCTTGGTTGTTGACACTACATGTAAGATGCCCCACCATTTCACCAAAGGGTTTCCCCTACATGTATAACATATATTATTATGTATATCTATATGATAATATTACATATTATAAATTACATTAACTCTAATACTAACAATATTTAAATCTATTGCAAATACTTAATTAATTTTAGGAGAAAATTAATATTACATAATCAATGCTAGTTAAGACATTTGTAAGTTTATTATTAACATAGGGAATAAAATCAAGTTGGATATTCTTGAAATAATAATTTAATCTATCAACTATTCTTTTGTAAGGGATGAGTTTTTTATCTTTAGTTTGATACTCATAATTGACTTTTTTGATGATGAGATGAGAGTCACCATAGATCAACACTTGCTAAATGTTCCATGAGATAAGAGTTGCTAATTTATAATTATTTAGAGACGAGGTCGCCCTATAGTATAAGGAAAAAATCCTACCTTGATCCATAAGTAGTGAAATAGACATTAAAATAATTTTTTAGTGAATTAATCAATCAAGAGATAAAATGGAATCATCTAGGAATTGTATATCTAAAATTTGATTCTCATAATGGCACTTTTGCAAGGTGATCTATGAAGACACTTTTATAGATTTTTTATATACATAATTGATGTTGAAAATATAGATACCTAAAAATGGATAATGTATTTTCATTGTATCGTTTTATAATTATCCTTATTATTTCTTCTATTTATAATTAATTGAATAATTTTTAAGTATTTAATTAAGCTAACATTTTCCTCTTTTCATCCATAATAATTTTAAATATTTTATAATTATTTAATTATCTTAATCTTTTTATCATATCTATATTAATTAAATAATTTTGAATTATTTAATTAATTCATCACTTATAATTTTTCCTCCAATATTAATTAAAATTAAAATTAATTTATTTAAATTAAATATTTTCCTCTATAATTAAATATATATATTTTAATTGGCTAATACTCCTCTTTTTAATAAATTAAAATATATATATTTAAATTAGATATTTTCTTCTAAAATAAATAATTAATATTTATTTATTTATCAAACTAACATTTTTAATTAAATAAATTTATTTATTTAATTCTTCTAACTTTCCCTCCATCAAATTCAAATTTGGGTCTTATCCTATCTTATTTTTTCTATCCATTGAGCTTTCTAATTAATCTCCACCATTGATCAAGTATCAAGTGAAGCATATAAATAAGAAAAATTCATTTCATTCAAAACCCTAGCACTCTTGTTATCAAAATCACTATAGTATTGTTGAATACACCCATACACTAAGAGGGGGTGAATCAATATCTTCAAAAATTTAAATCCTTTCAAATAATAAACCCTTCAACAATATACAAATTCAACCTCTCAGCAAGATCAACAACTCATTCACATATCAACAATACTTAACCTAATTAGCAGCAATTAAAGATAAGGAAATGAACACACATACACAAGATAGCACTAGATTTACATGGAAAACCAAAGAAGGGAAAAATCATAGAGAGAAATCTCTCATTAGAGAAGCTCACTGCTTGCAAAATTATAATTCAAGGCTCACTGCCAATGGACTTGTAGACTAAGGGGAACAACCGTAGGGAATGATACAAGATACTTGCAGTACTGAGGTGAGTAACCCCAAGGAAAGATACAAATTATAAGGACCTAATGAGATTCACTATCTCATAGCAGGATACAAGAAGAATATGAAATTACAACATTTTTCAACAATACACTATGTTGACTGAGGTGTTAAAGCACATTTCTCTTCTCCTTTTCACAACTCACTACTTCAACTCATCTTTGCATATCTCCACCTCCTTCATACATCTTGCAACTAAAATGTTATTGCATTTATATCCTTTGTAAGATCTCAAAACATCAATTAAACAATGATTTCAACAAGTTTTCCACAAAACATTATACGGTCTTGTCCAAAAGATACAAAGGACCAAAAATAATCTTATTACATCTTCCAATGTGATCCCAATCAATAGACACACAGACTAGCACACATCAACCCAAGTTAGAAACAAGGAAACATGTAGCACATAACTAGTCGACCCAAAAACACTCTTACACCTGAAACAACTCAATGTGGTTATCAACAAGATAGGCCAAGACCCAAATGCATTTTAACACAACTTCATATGCTAGCATAGACCTCCAAGCACACATCACAAGCAAGATAGCAAGCCCTATTGGCCAGATATCCACAAATTTCCTAGAAAACTAACTCAATACAATATGTGGTACCAAAGAGATAAATCATTAACATGTGGACCACAAAAGGATATTCCATGAACATTCAACAATACTTCCAGATACTTCTTTCACATTGTCATGCCACAAACAACCACTGCAATCCAAATAGAACTAGAATACTTCATCCAAGAAACACAAAAGATATCGCCAAGAGGTAGAACATTAATAAACCAACTTGTGTACAACTTCATTGCATGAAAATTGAACTAAGACACTACACAAGCACTAAGAGTACATCCACCAAGTTTTAGGAGAGAAAAAACATCAATATGGAGAAATGCGGAGCATTTTCCATACCATTCTAGACAACCAACAAAACTGTCTACACACTCTAACTAGTAAAAATCTCCTCAACAACACCGGTGACTTGAAAAGATAGGAGTGCAACATCCAAAAAACACATATATTAAATCCCAAATTGTAAGACCATATCTTCAACATCAAAGGAATGTGGAGTGTTCTCCCAAACAGTCTTCACAACAACTTCCTAAAACATAAACTTTCACCAACTTGTAGAGACCAAAAATTCCTTACAACAACACATACTTCCTCAAGGATAATAGAAGAGAGCATACGACATATTAGAGACCATTAACATAATCTCTCCATAATCAACATTACTTTTGATCCTTATCTTAATACTTCCAATCCTCATCTTAATATATCATCATGATATCATCTCTTCTAATAGAGCCATATTTAATTCATCTTTACTTGATATCAACTAAGGCATGACATTCAACCATGAATGACATCCAACCATGAACATATCACCATAGAGTATTAGCAACATACAACAATAGACACCAATGATATCAACATCAATGATAATCAATGTCAACCACAAATCTCACAAGCATATGCAACAACCTTCCCAATTGTTGAAAACCAATGCCAACAAACAAAATCACAAAGTGTTGACATCACAACAATCTCCTTAAGTGTTGACATCGATGACAACCACAATGACAAATAATTCCCAACAATCTCCCTATTTGGTATTGATGGAAATACACCCCTTCTCATTCTTCCCCTTTGACATCAAGGACAAAGGGTCACACACACATGCACATTAAAAACAACACATTCTCCCCCTTTGGTATTGATGGAAACACACCTATGCTCATTCTCCCCCTTTGACATCAAGGACAAAGGGTCACACACACATGCACATTAAAAACAATAGCACATTCTCCCCCTTTGACCCACAACACTTCTTAAAACAACTATACATGCTCAACAACTGTGCATTAAAAACAACTACACATTCTCCTCCTTTGACTCACAACACTTCTTAAAACAACTATACATGATCAAAAAATATGCATTTTCTTCAAACTCCCCCTAAGGAGCACATTCTTTTTCCTCTTCAATCTTCTCCCCCTTTGATGTACATTCACTCCTTCTTGAAGCAACTAACAAGCTCCTCATGTCAACAACAACCATTACCAACTCCCCTTGAGAGGAAGCCACCATCAATCCAGGCATAAAAATGTATCTTGAATTACTCCCCCTAGACAGATGCGCCAATTATGCATCTAGCAAGGAGGGGAAATTACCCCTAACTTCTACTAGATATTTTCAAAATTATCCTTTGAAATCACCTTAGTGAAGATATATGCAATCTGACCCTTAGTAGGCACATACTCCATTCTAACTTCTTGCTCTGCAATGTTCTCCTTTAGAAAGTGATACTAGATAGAAATGTGTTTGGTCCTTGAATGCATTACCAGATTCTCAGAAATTTTAATTACATTGGTATTATCACACAATATAGGAATAGGTTCATCATAAACCACCTTTATATCCTTCAAAGTCTACTTCATCCAAAGCACTTGGGTGCAACAAGATGTTGCATCAATGTATTCAACTTTTGTTGTGGATAGGGACACTAAGTCTTGCTTCTTACTGAACCAAGAGACCAATTTGTCTCCTAAGAAAAATGTACTTCCACTAACGCTTCTTTGGTCATCCACACATCTTGCCCAATCAACATTAGTATAAGCATTTAGAGAAAAATTATCATCCTTCTTGTATCACAAACCATAATCTAGACTTCCCTTCAAGTATTTGAATATTATTTTCACTTCTTTCTCATGAGTTTGCTTAGGATTATCTTGAAATAGGACAACCAAACATACTACATGCATAATATCAAGTCTAGAAGCAATCAAGTACAACAAACCTTCAATCATATCTTGGCATTGGTTTTCATTGATGTCAACACCTGAGGAGATTGTTGATTGTTGGTTGCCATTGATTCCAACACATGAGGAGATTTTTTATCATTGGTTGTCATTGGATGTCATGCCTTATCTAATGATTATTGAAGTTCATGGTTGGGTGGCATGCCTTATCTGATGGTTGTTGAAGTTCACGGTTGGATTCCATGCCTTATCAAGAGAAGAGTTGTTGAAGCTAGATGTTATGCCTTATCTAAAGAAGATTTGTTGAAGTTGGATGTCATGCCTTATCTAAAAAAGAGTTGCAGAAGTTCATGGTTGGATGTCATTCCTTATTCTATGCCAAGAAAACTTGTATAGTGCACTATTGTTGTTAGCAAAGTTGTTTTTATAATGATGCGTTTAGATGAGGATTAGAGGCATTGTTGATGGTGTCAAATTAACCCACAACATGTAGGTGGGATAAAAGTAAAAATGTCTTACATCTCCTGAAAAAGACAATCAACAATCAAACTGATCACCTCCCAAGGTCTTTGATGTTGGTTCACAATGTTGTTGTTTCACGAAGTGGTCAATATGGTTGTAATGTTCAAGGGGCCTACTAGTTTTAAGCTTTTGGATTGTTATAAGATCAAACATATATTTAAGCCTACTTTAACCAGTGGTTTTAAAGAAACAAAAAAAGATAGACTAAAGCTTTTAAACTGACAAGAATGTTGATTCATCCAACTAATTAGACTAGTTGCCTTCCAAGAAATTCTTAAACTAAAACTGCAGAATAAAATTAACTTGTAATTAATACATAGTTTCATTCATTCACAATGCAAACTTCAATAGTAGATTACAAATCATCATTTAAACAAAACAGAAGATAAAATTTCATTTCTTGAAAGCTTTCAAATCAAATGATTAACCCAAGATAAATACCATTCTAGAGCACAATATGAAGTAGATTTAAATTTGGTTGCTTCTACTGTTAATGAAATAGATAAACAACATTTACAAATCTGGCAAGATCACCAGTGTACAAAAAACCCATGTCTTCGAATTATCTCCATCTATACTAAGAAAAATATGGAAGATACATCCCCTCCTCCTACTAAACTTAACTCCTACTTTACTTCTGCTCTTGAGTTTTTTTTACCTTCTAACCCTAACTTGCTAATTCTTAACCAAAAGGAAGAAGATCAAGATGAAGATCCAGCCCTCCTTTTTTACAAAGAGGCAAAAGTGCCATATTTATACACGCACGTAAAAAATGTGTCGGTTCCCATTTTAGGGTTTAGAAAAATGATTCGGTTCCAAAACATGTCGGCCCTAGAAGAGTTTGGAATAAATTCAATCATGCATTAAATGCATATACTCTGTTCATGTCGGTGAAAGATCTCCCTCGAGCATGGTCTCTAGATTGTTTACAACCACCATCATTAACTCACAGCCCTCGTCCCTGACCTCGAGACTCCTTTGCAAAGTTGCTTTGAATGTTCTGAAGCATTGTCATTAATATCAATCTACTTTTTCCAGTAGACATCCCATCTTTCATTAAGACTCGCAGCTTCTTCTTCTTTGTTTAGATCTTTGTGCAAGTTGACCCTATTGAGAAGCAACATCCGATGTTCCTAACATGCTTCAACCCTACAAAACAATGCCCTCATCAGTCCTCTAAAAGCATGGAAAATATCATTCGTCATATTACCTTTCATACCTTTTCCATTCTCACTCTTAGCAAAAACTCAACTCTGGCGGAGGCGGGACCAAATCGGAACTAGGAACAACACTTACCTTTAATACCGGCGGGATGGGAACCAGAATGAAATCAAAACTAGGACCGGAGTCAGGATGGGAACGAAACCTAAAAGTGACCAATATCCCAAATTTCAACCCCCATTCTGATTTCGCGCCTGCAAAAGTAAAGAAACCTAGGAACTCGCAGCAGGGCGGGGGTGGAGTCGGAACCAGATGAGGAAACTAAATTTGGTAACAACTTCATATCCCAAATCCTTCCCGAGCCCGGCCCCGCAAAAGAGACCAAACTCAAGCAACAAACGAATGAACATAAGCAGGATCAGAATGAAAACCAATCCCGAGCAGACCCCACCAGGGGCGGAGGCGAAACAAAACCTGACCCTAAAAATTTTCCAAGTTACATGTTCAGTTTCCATCCCAACTCCGCCTCCGACAACATACAAAGAGACAACGAGGAAAAAGATGAGAAAGAAGAAAAAGGAGGGGAGAAAACACCTCATGACCAAATGCAAGGAACAAAGGCAAAACAAACACACAGGCGGAATCGAGACCGGGAACGGAACAAAAACCAGAACTTGGAAGAAATTCCAAAGTTCGGTTTCGGTCCTGGTTCTGCATCTGCCAGAACAAATAACAAGTGCAAAGGGGTGGAACCGGAACTGAGAATGGAACAGAAACCAGAACTTGGAAGAAATTCCAAGGTTCAATTTCGGTCCCAGTTCCGTGTTCGCCAGAACAACAACAAAAAAAACAAGGCCCAAGGAAGAAAGAAAAACTCCTAAGGCACAGAACACAAAACCAAAAGAAAAAAATAGAAAAGAGGGACCCATTTTAATCAAGTTTTAAATGGGGTGGTTATGCAAGGCATAACAATTGGTGACTTGGCTGGGAAAATGGTTTAACCATTTTCAAGAAACTGAAGGATTTAGTCACCTAGAACTCCTAGTTTATGGACATCATAATTTGAGTTAGGTCAGTTTCAATAAACAAGGTTGAGCTAGAATCTCAAATGTAAATCAACACTGGCTACCCCTGAATCTATGTGTGTGCTTGATGGTGCGTCACCCTTTTACAAAGTTTTCCTCATCTTTTGAACAATAACGTGCAAGATTTGAACTACATGGGTTGATTCCCTTTAGTTGTTGTGCAATGATATCTTAGGCATTGCTCCGCTGTCAGTCAAGCATCCATAGCTCTGATGGAGATACCTCTAGTTTTTCTCACAGCATTGCTCTATTGCCAGTCGGGCGTCCATAGCCCTGGTAGAGATACTGGAATCACCCATTCAATATTGAGTTCACTTTTCTTAGATAGTTCTCTTTTCTTTTCTTTTCTCTTGGAGTTTCAGATATTTCATTCAATTCTTTCTCAATATATCAGATGTCTGACATCTGTTATGGGTTGAAAACTACCATGGACCTCATAACAACATCTGGGGAATTATATTTTTCACTCAAATCTTACAACACCATCACCCTAAGACAAATATACCATTATAAAAGGAGATGTTTTTGATGATTTGTGGTAGATTCAATCGTAGTTAGTGAAGATTGCTTACTTTACACCATGTTCTTAATAACTTTCCATAAATTTCATTGACAATGGACATAAAGCAATGAATTTAGAACAAAATCATCTGACCAGAAAACCTGAAAATATCTAAACCAACTTCTCTCCTAGTAACCAAAGTATACTTCTGATAACAACCCCCTTACAACTGCATAAAATGAAGGTCCCCACAAAGAAAAGAAAAAACAAAGGAACAATAAGCAAAAGAACAAAAGAAAAGGCAAACAAGGAAAACAACAAAATGACAAACAAGAAAAATAGCAAACTATTTACATAGATACAACCCAAAAAAGTACAAGATATTTTTATCGGCCCAAAATAGTGTTTGAGAAACTGTCCATTCACTGGCAATGGAACAGGTTCTCCCGTTAAATCGCTTAGCCAGAAAGCATTTTATCCTAAGATTTCAGCAATTTGATAGGGACCCAACCAGAGCTTATCCAACTTCTAGTGATCACCTTTCTTTTTGTTAGCCTTATCCCATAGCAGCATAAGGTTTGATATTCTAAAAGCCTTGATTTTGGCTCTTTTGTCAAACCAACGTTTGACAACAGCTTGGTGCCTAAAGAATTGCTGCAAAGTAGCATCTCTTTGCTCTTCTAATTTCAGCAAGCCAGCTAACCTTACTTCAATCCTATCATCACTAGAGTAAAATTCTTGCATAAATTTTAGTACAAGTATTTGCAAGTGAATCGGGAACATTGGTTCTTGGCCATACACTAGCTTAAATGGTGAAGTTTTCAATGCAGCCTTGATCCTAGTCCTATCTGCCCATAACACAAATATTAACTGGTATGCCAGTCCCTAGGATTGTTCTCTAACAATTTTTTAAGTACTCCTAGGAGATTCTTATTAGTTGATTCTGCAACTCCATTTCCTTATAGATAATGGTTTGAATAATACTTTAAAACAATCTTATGATCATAAGCCCATGAAATGAACTCGGCAAAAGAAAAGGCAGGGCCATTGTCACATACCAATGCAAAGGGTACTCCAAACCTAGTTATGATGCATTCAGTGAGGAACTTGATTACTACCTCTGTTGTGCTATTCTTGCAAGGTATAGCTTCTATCCATCTTGTGCAATAATTTGTGGCAGTCAAAATGAATTTATGTCCTGTAAAAGAATTTGGGTTAATTACCCCAATAAAATCAAGTTCCCATTGAGCAAATGTCCTTATCTCATAAATAGGTTGCAATGGCATGGCTGGATGATGCTCTTTTGAGGTAGAAGTTTGACATGTATGACATGTCCTTACATGTTGGTGGGCATCATTGAACACACATGGCCAATAATAACTAGATTTGAGGATCTGATGTGCTAAAGAATCCGCAGAACCATCACATGTGCCATGTTTCCCATGAAATTCAGCAATTGCATGCCTAGCTTCTTGTTGATCAAGGCATCATAGATAAAATCCTCAAAATTCTTTTTGTATAACAATCCTCCTTTGAGCATATAATGGGAGCTTTTCATTCTCAGTGCTCTCCTCTAAGTTGTATTCATTCCCTCTGGGAACTAATTATTGAGCATGAAATAAATAATATTGGCATACCAAGGGTCATTAGAAAAGGACTGTGTTGTGTATTGCTGACAAATAATTTTCTCACCAGCATCCGCCATTGATTTAGACAGGCCTTGACCTCAGCCAAGTTTCATAGTACGAATCTCTAGATCAAACTCTTGTAGAATAGTTGTCCATTTCCCCCTTTGTTCTCCCAACTCGCTCTACATAAGTAGAGACTTCACAGCAGCATCAGGAACCACATCAATAATCTAACTTTGAAGGATATAATGCCTAAACTTCTTGACAGCTCTAACCAATGCAAAAGCTTGTTTCTCAAGTGGTGGGTACTTGACTTCAGCATTCTTAAACGGGGAGCTCATGAAGGCAATTGGCCTCTCATCCCCCTCCTCTCTTCGTTGTGTCAAGACAGTTACACATGAGTGTTACGAGGCAAAAGAATAGACATAAAATGGCTTCAAGTAGTCAAGACTGGTGAGGACTGGTGATTCTGAAATGGATTGCTTAATCTGAGAAAAGGCAACCTTTTCCTTATTACTCCATTCTATTTTAGCATCTTTCTTCATCATTTCGTTCAAAGGTTTAACAATCTCTGCAAAACCTGTGATAAACTTTCTCACAAAGTTGATCTTTCCAAAGAAAGATCTCATCTCCTTCTTACTTCCTAGCATGGTTAACTTTAAAATAAACTCAACTTGGTCTAGATCTATCGATATCCCTCTTTCCAAGATTATGTGTCCCAAATTTTTCCCTTCAGAAACCCCAAACACACACTTTTTAGGATTCAGAGAGACACCATATCGGATACATCTTTCAAGAACTTTAGCCAAGTCTACAACATGGTTTAGTCTATCTTTAGAGAATACTGTTAGGTCATCCATATAAATGATGATGCATTTACCAATCAAATCTTTGAACGCTACATCCATGGCACACTGAAAGGTTGCTCCAGCGTTTATCAAACCAAATGGCATCCTTCTATAAGCAAATGTTCCCCACTTAGTAGTGAAGGTTGTCTTCATTCTATCTTCATAATTAATGATCACTTGATTGTACCCAGAATAACCATCCAAGAATGACATCATCTGAGACCCATTGACAGTTTGCAAGACTTCGTCTAGAGAAGGGAGTGGGTAGTTGTCTTTTTTCGAAGCTCTATTCAAATTCCTAAAATCTACACATAGCCTGATCTCTCCATTCTTCTTACGAGCTGGAACCAAGTTAGCCACCCATGTTGAATGTTGTATAGGGAATATTATTCTTGCAGAAAGCAATTTTTGAACTTCCTTAAAGATTAGTGGTTCAATCAGGGCGTTGACAGGACATTGTTTTTGCCAAAATGATCTAGCTTTAGGCTTCAAAGGAATAGTATGAGTTATCACATAAGTATCAAATATTTTTAGATCTTCATACCCCCAAGCTATTGTAATAATATCCTTCTTTAGTGCCCTCAGTATAACTTTTCTAATTGCTTCAAGTCAAGATTTCCCTATGTAAACATTTATTTCAAGGCCAAAATCAGCTAAGTTAACAATTTCATATTCACCTCCTTTATCTTCGGTTGATACCTTTTCCCAAGCGTTTGGGTCTGAATCAAAAATTCTTTCTAAGGCCACCATTCCCTTAGGAATGTTATTACTTTTTAAATTGAGGACCCCCTCTGTATCGTAGTCTTTGGGGTTCCAGTCTCCTTGATCCATGTCGGACTCATCGATGATCTATCCTTCGAAAACATTTGAGCTTGCTAGAAAAGCAAGGATATGTTGATCATCGTCGAAGACTTGAAAGTTCCTAACATTATCAGGAACAGTCGAGGTGGATATCAATTCTATTAAGAATCTCTTAAGCTTGGAGCCTTGTACGGGTTCTAGGGTACTTGCAGCAATAACTAATGAATCAACTATTTGATTCTCCTCTCTAGGAATTAAGCTAATCCCAAAAGCATCAAAGTCTACAATCAGGTTCCATACTCGATTTCTATAAGTTGCTAGCCTTTTATTGTGACATGTGTATTGGTTGCGTACTTGCTTGATAATCACTTCCGAATCTCCTTTAATCATCAAGATAGTAACTTTCTTTTGATGTGCCAACATCAATCTCCAAGCTAATGCTTCATACTCTGCTATAATGTCAGTGCATCCAAACTACAACCTGTAAGAAGCAAAAAATGTTTTCCCTTTCGGGTTGGTTAACTCAATTCCAACACCACACTGTGTTTTGGATTTGGATCCATCAAACGTGAGGGTCCATAGTTGATCATGAGTTGGGGTTAATCCCTTTGAGGTTGTTGTGGGTGTTTGGATAAGATGAACCATAGGTGGGGCCACCTAGTCTTTTGCGTTAAATATTGGGGATGGGCATTCAATAGGTTCATCAGGTGTAATATCCAATTCCCGCTCAGATATATCATGTAATCCTAGGATATCTTTCTGACAGTCACATGTATCTTTGATTAATCCCCTTGCTTTTGGTATACTTGTGAGTGTGGGGGTATCAAACAAACCTTGGGGTTGTTCATCGTAACTACGTCGGTCTGGTATTATGACTGGGGTAGGTTCAGTTTGAGGAGGGACTTCCTCTGAAGGTACATTATCCCTGGTTAACATTATTACATTTTTGGCTTCAAATGAGAAGTGATCTAAAGCAGCCTCAAGGTGACTTGGGCGGGTCTCTTTGGTTTGGGAAACATGATTTAAAACACCAATGTAGGGTTGGCAGGTCAGTTTTGAATGATCTTGGTAGTGTACCCTGCACCAATTAGGGAGTAGAAGACTCTGCAAATCGATATCTTCCCCTAAGACTAGTTGATCCTGTTGCAGCTTCCTGATCAATACCTATTGGTTTACATTAATCATGGGATCAGAGAATTTTTGCATTCACAAATCATTAGAATCAAGAACTGAAAAGGTCAGAATTTCCTCTCTTTTATAAACCCCTATCTCGGTTTCAAAATAAGCTACCTCATTGGGACAATCATATTCGGTGATGATATGTTTGAGGCGAGGTTCGCTATCAATCCTAATCTGTGTAGGCATTCCCCTCCATGGTAGCCACATGTGTGAAAAGTCGAGGGAGAGATATCCCCCTATACTTTTCATTAAATCTCTACTCAACAACATACCATAAGTCTCTGGAATGTCTGCTACTTGAGTATCCATATTGGTTAAAATCCTAGGGTCAGACCCTACTTGCACATGTATATTTATCAATTCTCCAACTACATTAACCTTTTTTTATCGAGTTGGATGACCTTATTGTTTGTTTGGATAGGATTCAATCCTAATTTCTTGCATACATAAAATGGCATAACATTGCCAGAATCCCCTGAATCTAGTAGAAAATTATGCAGATTCTTCCCACAAATTCTCAAACTTAGAAGAAATGATGGGGTACCTACCTTGCTTTTGAAAAAAGTTGTGTTCATGTTCGTAGCGGATGCCACCTTGGTTTTCCCTTTTGATTTATCAACTTCTTCCAAAGCTTTCAGCACTATCTCTCATTGGGCAGGGCACCACTTTAGGAGGTCAAAGTATGAAAAAGAAGTTTTCTATTTCTGCATTTTAGAAACAATATCAAATTCTATGTTATAGCTTGCATTACATTTGAAAACACCAGGTGAATTACCTTTGTTATGGAAGTCAGGTGGACCCCTCAGTGGAGGAGGGTTGTTATCAGCACCCTGATTCAGAGGCACCATATGGTTAGGTGGTGTTGATGTAGTGAATAGACCCTTATTTTGATTTCTTAGGAAGTTTCCTCCCTTTGTCTAAAAGGCTTGGGCATCATACACATCTTCCTCTGGCTCATTCTCATTCTACATTGGGAATGAAGGTTCTTCTTCAAAGAGGTCATAAGTCATAGTTGTATCCATTGAGCCACCTACTTTGTTTGAATTCCTTTGGAACATTTGGGCATCTTCCTGTGCCATCTTCACAACCTTCTCCATTTTAGGGCAATTTACCTCGGAATGAGTTGCAATATCATGCAACCTACACCAGTTAGTCATAAAATTGAGGTCAGCCACATTCACAACATGTGGCATGTCCTCATTAGCTTGATAATTGTGAGAAACCCCACCGTTATTTGGCCCTGTATTCCATTGTTGGTTGCTATTTGGCCTCTCATTATATCCTCTATTTTGATTTTGATAGCCTTGGTTAGGGGAGTTTTGGCCTTGATAATTCCTCTGGCTGTGATTGTAGTTGTTTGGATAATTACCCTGATTGTTATTACTTTGATTAGGGTAATTACCTTGGTTCTGAGAGGGGTTCAATTTAAGCTGAGCCATATCATTTGTGACTTGAGACAGAGTTTTCTTTAAGGTCTCCACCTCGTTTGTGAGTTGAACTATCTTTTCACGCTCAGCACTCTTAGCAACAGGAGGCTGACCGATGAGATTTGGTATTCCAGCTTGGTTATGATGACCATGTGGACTGTGATGAGCCTGTGATTGTTGAGAGAAGTCAAGAGCTCCATTGGAAAAGAATGGAATAGGAGATTGAGTCTACAACTTAGATATAGGTCTATAATGGGAAGGAGACATCCCTAGGACAGTATTGAATAAATGGGTTGGGTTAGGCATCTAATAACCCATAGAAATAAAACCTTCTCCAAAATTTCCTTGTTGGGAGATAGTTTGTTGTTGCAGCTTGATGGCTAGATGATAAACTTTCGACAGGGAATCAATATCTGTTGGTTGATAAGTCCTTTGTAGGAACAGGCCAAGCAAAGGGTCTATAACTCTAAAATATGCCTGAATGGAACTGGTCGACTCCACAAAAGGATATAAAAGTCATAACAAATCCTAACCTGGGAATTGGACATTCCAGCAGGTGACTAACATCTTCTTATGGTCATTCATTTACATTGTCAAACCAAGGAACGTATACTTGAAATGGAGCGGCACTGTATGTGCACTAAGAACCAGTTTCAGTCACAATTTACCAAAAATAAATGCTTGGAAGGAATTCTACTTATGCTCCAGGAATGTAATGTAAAGTCTTCTTAACTTAAGCATAACTTAATCAAAGCATAAATCATGACAACTATTACTAAGAAACAAACTATGAACTGGCCTTATGCTGTAGGAACAAACATAGGGATGGATTCCCGATGCTGCAGGAACAATATAAGATTGAGTTTGTGTTGAAACCTTCAAGAATGAAATCTAACTTATAATCAATAGGAGATAAATAAATAACTACAGATACTCACTAAGTGGGCCCCCTTAGCAAGCATCAACCAGTTTATGCAAGAATTGAACTCAAAACTTCATCAGCTTTTATTCATAAACTTGGAATCATATACATTGATTGTTCTACTTGTAAGAAAACTAACACAACATTATTTCTCATTATAATACTAACTTTAACACACTTTGTTGCTCACTCACGTAGGAGGAACACGTATTTATATTAGAAAAGAAACTAACTACCTAACTCTAACAGAGAAAGACGTGGACATAAATGCATCCTAAAACCAAGGAATAGACTTCTCATAAATGAAGGCATATTTATTCAACACAATTCAGAGAGAATTTAGTATTCCACTCTTCCTAGATTAATGATCATTTATATTTCCTCCCAATGACCCGGTCAGGGAGTCTTTCCTGGAACAACTTCCATGATGTCGTGCTGGAAATGGACTTTACTGTAGGGCCGAGATCTACTGTGCTTTGACTCGTTCATTCTTCCTTCAACAACCTGCAATGCACATGGCGACAGAAGTGAAAGAAAGCATGCATTGCAAATAACAAGATACACATTCATTAATCACATATTAATTCCATTTCATTATCCAAAAACCACATGCATTATATCAGTCATTCGGGAGGTCAAACAGGGTAATTAATACAGACACATAGAGACGTTAAGTTGCAGGAATATAGGAATGTGTTGCTACAAGATACTACCCGATTTAAGATAAAAATCCTTTAATCAAAGAGTTAAAAAAACCATCATCAATAAGAGTAAGGGTATTAAAAATACATCATAATATTCAAATTATGAGCATATTTTGAGCTCATCAAGCACTATTCTCAACAACTAGATAGGGGTCTTGCAGTCTCCTATACATTCATTGAAACCTGGTATTAAACAAGGGCAAGGATTCACATGGCTCCTTCCTAATGGTAGCAAATTGGTGGAACAAAATGGTTGGATCCACATAAAATCTGAATTGATTGATGAAATCATTCTTTAGGTCTATCCAGCTCAGAATAGAACCTTGTCGAAGATTTAGGTACCAGTTGTACGCCATATCCCCTAAGGAATAAGGGAACAACCTACAAACCACATCATGGTGAGCTATCTAGGCTCTGGTACAAGTGTCTTTAAAAGCTTGTATGTGCTCTTCAGCACTCCTTGATTCACCATGAAAGTATTTGGGACATAATCTCTCAAGATTCTTAGGAATATCATGAAATCCTCCAGGAATAGTCCCCAATGGAGAGGGATTATTCATAAAAAATGACATTGGTGGTGGTGGTGGGGGTTGAGCCAGCTGTTGGATGGGTTGAACTAGTTGTGATGGCAATTGAGGTGGATTTGGTGGTGGCTTCATGGGTATCCACTAGGGAATTGGTAAAAAGCCTGGTGGAGTGAGTGGAGCTGACAAGGGTGGTATAATGGTTACCCTGTGAATCTTGTGTCACATTTGGGTCTTGAGCTCTATCAAAGGTGTTGGGTTTTTGGTTGATCGAAGAAATCTATGGGACCTTTGTGGTGAGAAAAACCCAATATTATCTAATTTTCTCTTCTGGCCCTCCTTCTAGCGCCAGATCTGTTAATGGTGCCAAATTGACCCAAAACCTATATGTAGGATAAACTTAAAAATATCTTACCTCTCCTGAAAAAGACAATCAGCAATCAAATTGATCACCTCCCAAGGTCTTTGATGTTGGTTCACAACGTTGTTGTTTCACGAAGTGGTCAATATGGTTGTAATGTTCAAGGGGTCTGTTGGTTTTAAGCTTCTGGATTGTTATAAGATCAAACATATATTTAAACCTACTTTAATCGGTGGTTTTAAAGAAACAGAAAAAGATAGATTAAAGCTTTTAAACTGACGAGAATGTTGATTCATCCAACTAATTAGACTAGTTGCCTTCTAAGAAATTCTTAAACTAAAACTACAAAATATAATTAACTTGTAATTAATACACAATTTTATTCATTCACAGTGCAAACTTCAATAGTAGATTAAAAATCATCATTTAAATAAAACAAGATAAAATTTCATTTCTTGAAAGCTTTCAAATCAAATGATTAACCCAAGATAAATACCATTCTAGAGCACAATATGAAGTAAATTTAAATCTGGTTGCTTCTACTGTTAATGAAACAGATAAACAACATTTACAAATTTGGCAAGATGACCAATGTACAGAAAACCCATGTCTTCGAATTATCTCCATCTATACTAAGAAAATTTTGGAAGATACATCCCCTCCTCCTGCTGAACTTAACTCCTACTTTACTTCTGCTCTCGAGTTTTTTTTACCTTCTAACCCTAACTTGCTAATTCTTAACCAAAAGGAAGAAGATCAAGATGAAGATCCAGCCCTCCTTTTTTACAAAGAGGCAAAAGTGCCATATTTATACACGTGTGTCAAAAATGTGTCGGTTCCCATTTTAGGGTTTACAAAAATGAGTCAGTTCCAGAACACGTCGACCCTAGAAGAGTTTGGAACAAAGTCAATCATGCATTAAATGCATATACTCTGTTCATGTTGGCAAAAGATCTCCCTCAGGCATGATCTCTAGATTGTTTACAACCACCATCATTAACTCACAGCCTCATCCCTGACCTTGAGACTCCTTTGCAGAGTTGCTTTGAATGTTCTGAAGAATTGTCATTAGTATCGATCTACTTTTTCCAGTAGACATCCCATCTGTCATTAAGACTCGCGACTTTTTCTTCTTTGTTGAGATCTTTCTGCAAGTTGACCCCCTTGAGAAGCAGCTTCTGACGTTCCTAACATGCTTCAACCCTACAAAACAATGCCCTCATCAGTCCTCTAAAAGCATGGAAAATATCATTCTTTGTATTACCTTTCATACCTTTTCCATTCTCACACTTAGCAAAAACTCAACTCTAACGGAGGCAGGACCAAATCAGAACTAGGAACAACACTTACCTTTAATACCAGCAGGATGGGAACCAGAATGAAATCGAAACCAAGACCGGAGTTGGGATGGGAATGAAATATAAAAGTGACCAATATCCCCAAGTTCAACCCCCATTCTAGTTTTGCGTTTGCAAAAGCAAAGAAACTTGGGAGCTCACAACAGGGCGAGGGCGGAGTCGGAATCAGATGAGGAAACTGAATTTGGTAACAACTCCATATCCCAAATCCTTCCTGAACCCAGCCCCGCAAAAGAGACCAAACTCAAGAAACAAACGAATGAATGCAAGTGGGATCGGAACGAAAACCAATCCTAAGCGGACCGCGATGGGACGGAGGTGGAACAAAACCCAACCCTGAAACTTTTCCAAGTTACAGGTTCAATTTCCATCCCGACTCCACCTCCGACAACATACAAAGAGACAACGAGGAAAAAGATAATAAAGAAGAAAAAGGAGGGGAGAAAACACCCCACGACCAAACACAAGGAACAAAGGAAAAATAAACACATGGGTGGAATTGAGACCAGGAATGGAACGAAAACCAGAACTTGGAAGAAATTCTAAAGTTCGATTTCGGTCCCGGTTTTGCATACACCAAAACAAAGAATAAGCGCAAAGGGGAAGAACTGGAACCGTGAATGAAACAGAAACTAGAACTTGGAAGAAATTCCAAGGTTCGGTTTCAGTTCCAGTTCCGTGTCTGCCAGAACAACAACAAAAAAACAAGACCCAAGGAAGAAAGAAAAACTCCTATGGCACAAAACACAAAACCAAAGGAAAACAAAACAGAAAGGAGGGACCCATTTTAATCAAGTTTGAAATGGGGTGGTTATGCAAGGCATAACAGGCATGACTGATAATGGAGAGATATTATTAAAGGTTTGTAGTATGTCTTTTTCTCTCTCCTAATGTTCCTGAAGAAGTATGTGTTGTTGAAAGAAAGATCTGGCCTCCACAAGGTACTTAAGTGTTTCTGGTTCAGGAACCTACATTGATGTTTGTCTAGGAGAATGCTCTACATTCCTATGTTATTGAAGTTTTGTTCTTGTGTTCTAGGATTCAATGTTAGTGCTCTATATATATTGTACTCCTATCTTTTCAGGTGACTTGTGTTGTTAAGGAGAGTTATGTGAATTGTAGAAGGTTGGCTATGTTGTGGTTTATCCAAAATAGTATAGAAAATGCTCTGCATTTCTCCACGTTGATGTCTCTACTCTTGTGCCTTGGTGAATGTGCTCTCAATGTCTTTGTTGTGTCTTGGTTCTAATTTAATGTGATGAAGTGGTCCACAAGCTCATATGTTAATGTTATTTCTTCTAGTTATGAGCTATGTGCTTCCTAGATGGAGTATTTTGTTTCTATTTGGTTTATAGTGGTTACTAGTGGCATGATAGTATGAAAGAAGAGTATAAAAGTGTAAGTGGATGTTCATGGAACATCCCCATGTGATCCACATGATGTTGATTGTCCACTTTAGTGTTGCATTGTGTCTTGAGTTGGCTTTCTAGGTTATTTGTAGATATCTGGCTGTCAAGGCTTGTTCCTTTACGTGTGCCGTGTGTTTAGGGGTCTACGCCAACAATTTAAGATGTGTTAAGTTAGATTTGGCTCTTGACCTATCTTGGTTAGAATCACCTTGAGAAAATTCAATTAGAAGTATAATTTTGAGTTGTGTGTTTATGCGCTTCAAAGTTTCATCTACATGTTTCCTTGTTGCCAACTTAGGTTGATGTGCGCCAACATGTGAATTGTTTTGGATCACATAGAAGATGTAATAAGATTTTTTTGGTCCTCTCTATCTTTGAGATAGGACTACATTATGTTTTTTTTGGATGAATTGTTGAATTCATTGATTATCTTCTTCCTACCCAACCTAATTGAAGTATTGAAGAGTTGCAGTGGATATAAATGCAAGATCATTTCGGATGCAACAAGATGGAGAAGTATACAAGTGAGAAAAATAAAGTGTGTGGAATGCATTGAATATCTAGCAGATTTCATGCTACATTGTGAGGAGGTAAGATAGAATCAGATGTTTTATAATGCCTTAGTCAATAGAGTGTTTTGTTGACATGCATTGTAATCTTTATCTAAACATTTGTGTCCTACTCTGAGATAGTGAATCTCATCAATTCCTTTTTATCTTACTCCTGGAGTTATGTTGGCTTCAGTTCTGCAAGTCTTGTGTATCTTTCTCTAATGTAATGAGCCTTCTTGCAAGTCTTTTTGCTAGTGAACCTTTTATATTATGAGTTAACTCTCACCGTGGTTTTTCCCTCATTAGGTTTTCCACGTAATTCTAATGTTATCCTATGCATGTGTGTTCTTTGATCTAAATTTCTTTGCCACTAATCTGATTAGAAGTAGAACTACTATCTCTTTCATTGCTATATATCTATTTAAGGGTTTCAATAAGAGGGTTTTATTGTGTTGAAAGTTTCAAGTTCTAGAAGAGCTTAAGTTTTGAGTAGATTGATTCACCCCCTTTCAGTCTTTAGGCGTGTTCAACATCATAGACCTATAAAGAGTTTGATTAACCTTTAGAGGTTCATCAGTCTTGCTTAAATGAAAATTGATGACCATGAGAGTACCTACTAGTTTGGAATCCTCCATGTCAAACTTCTTCAACATCTCCTTTACATACTTAGGTTGAGAGATGAAGATACCATTATCTAGCTAAATAATTCAAATCCTAAGGAAAAAATACAACTCACCAATCATAGACATCTCAAACTCTTTTTGCATCTCTTCTATAAACCTCTTACACATATCATCATCTCCACCAAAGATGATGTCATCACCATATACAACCACAATCAAAAAAATTTCTTCCTAAACCTTAATGTAAAGATTACTTTCTACAGTACCTTTTTTGAATCCTTGCTAAAGTAAGTACTTAGGAGCTTGGTTGAGTCCATACAAATATTTCTTGAGTCTATACACTATATCTAGATCATTTGATAACTGAAAACCATCTGGTTGCTCAATATATACCTCTTCCTCTAGATCACCATTCAAGAAGGCTGACTTGACATCCATAAGTTAGACTTTGAAGTTCTTGTGAGTAGAAAAAGCAATAAACATCCTTATTGCCTCCATTTTGGCTATTGAAGCAAAATTCTCCTCAAAATCAATACCTTCAATTTGTGAATAACCTTTACATACCAATCTTGCTTTGTTCCTTACAAATTCACCATCTTCATTCAACTTTTTCCAGAACACCCAATTTTTTCCTATAACATTCTTATCAACTGGTCTGAGAACCAATTCCCATATCTAATTCTTTTCTATCTGATCCAATTCCTCTTCCATTTCCTTTATCCAACCATTATCTTTGCTAGTATCAGCAAAGTTATTGGTCTCTACTTTTGATAAAATTTACTTTCTCACTTGCTTTTGAAAACTTTCTCTTGGTCAACACACCTTCATTCTTGTCTCCAATAATCTGATCTACAGAATGATTCTTCTGAATATATTTTGTTGGAGTCTTGGGAGCCTTCACTAGTTCTAGTTCCTTCTCTTCTTTCTCTTCTTCTTCTTCTTCAATGTAGGGAGACATATCTCATTCTTGTAAGATTTGACCCAAATCTTCATCTACCTTAACATTTTTGTCTTCAATCATCTTTCCCAATCTCTTGTTTTAGCATCTACATGCCTTGATTTTGGTGGAGTAACCAAGAAATATCCCTTCATCACACCTTGAATCAAACTTTCCAAAGTATTCTTCATCTTTCTTGATGTAACATTTGCTGCCAAAAATTATAAAGTATCTAATAATGGGATGCCTACCATACCACAGCTCATAAGGGGTCTTAGTGCTATTAACCCTCAACTATACTTTTTTAAGAAAATACACAACAATGTGAACTTCTTCCATCCAATACATTTTAGGTAGATCAACATCTTTCAACATAGTCCTAGCCATTTCTTGGGCAGTCCCATTCTTCCTCTCTACTACCTCATTCTGCTTAGGGGTTATAGGAGCAAACAGATGTCTCCTAATACCATTATCACTAAACTTTTCAAATTCATTTGAATTAAATTCAACCCCTCTATCTAACCTTAAGCATTTGATCTTAACATCCATTTCATTCTGAACTTTTTCTTTGAATATTTTAAACTTATCAAAATCTTTTGATTTATCTCTTAGAAATGTAACCCAAGTCATTCTAGTATAATCATCAATAAGTAACATGAAATACCTTTCACCTTGTTAATTATTTTTTCTTGTAGGTCTACACAAGTTAGTGTGGATCAGCTCCGATGGCATTGTAGTAGAGCACTCCTTGCTCTTGAAACTTGTCTTTGTTTGCTTTCCCATTTGACACTCTTTGCATAAAGTGTTTCATTATGAATTTTGAGAATATTAAAAGCCTTCAAAATGAAGTATTTTTCTTGGATCATAAAGTTATGGAGTCAGTGACAAGTGAATGTGAAGGAAGCTATGCAAATAGTCAACTCAAAGCAAACAATAAAACAATTGTGCTATGAGTTCTATCAATTTTGTCACAGGAATAGAGCAGTAATTATTCTATTGTCAGTGGTAACTTTCAAATCACTCAAAATATTTATCAAACAACACTCTCACTCAAAAAAATAAAATACAAATGTGCCTTTGAATTCTTAAATAACAACTGAAATGGAAATCTCATGTACTTATCAAATCACTCTTATCCACAAATCATACATGAATATGAAAATGAAATAATAACCACAATGATAAAAATGCTTAAGTAAAAACACACAAAAAATGATATCACCAGGCTTCTTGAGGAGTGGACCCCTCGTAGTTATCAAGGTGATTAGGAAATGCTACTGCAACACCTCTTACTTCAAAGTGTGGATTATAATATTGAATATATGTTTTTTATTAAAAGTGTGTACCTTTATTGGGTATATATATATATATATATATGAGTTTGTAACCATAATGCCAAAGATAACTAAGTTTCGTTATGTTGGTCTATGGCCCATAACCACAAAAGAAGTTTTTTTAGTTTACAACTAATGATATTTTAGTAAATAAAATAACTTCAATTAGAGTTCATGGTTTACAATTATCACATAAAACTATCTCCAACCCATGTTCTTGGCTTGAGATCACCCTTGCATCATAGATATTTTTCTTTCATCCCTTCTTATAATTAGGCACCAAATGAATATTAGTATCCCTATGAATTGAGCAAATTGTTTGACAAAATGTCATGTTCGTAACCAAATGAATTTCTTGGAAAATTTCACCAAAAAATAGGCCTTTACAATCAATTGCAACTTCTTGTGGTAGGCTTGTGTAGTGTTTGGTATTAGAAAAAATGAAGATGAGAAATATTCCCTCACTATTTCAAGTGTGCCTTTAATGTTTCCATCACAAATCTAGCATATTGATGCATCAGAACTGAAGTTTTATCTCAACCTAATGCCTCCCTAATAGGGTTCTATTCTTCCAAATTAGGTTACAAGAACTATACACTTCATTATCTCAATATTTTTCACATGGATCTTAATTGCAATGATGAAGAGGTCTAATATAGAATGTATAGTTATCTATTGTGTACAGTATTGGCTAAATCCAATTAAAATTTCATTAAAATATGATTCTAGATAATTTTGAAGTCAGAAGCAGTTCATATACATAAATTATAGCTAACTTATGTATGCTATTTTAATGTTTCATAGATCCTTCAGGGTATACCTTAGATGGTAATAAAAGTGTTATGTTTCTTTTAATTCATTTTTAAATTGCATTCTATGTTCTTGGCACTATTTGGTGTTAGACAATGTTAAACATAAGTAATGATTTTTAAGTGTTATACTGAGGATAACTATTCTTCATTTCTAGTAATGGTTGCACTTTAATTATAGCTATCAAGAATTTAACACTCCAACAACAACTGTTATAATGTCACAAGTTATTAAGTTCAAAATATACGTTATTGATTACAAGGGTTGTACTCTTGAATAAAATGGGAAGCCTCTCAAATGCATTAATGAATGTTTTGCTTAAGAAATCTAGTCAATTGTATCAAGTAGCCATCAAACTACACATTTGATCGTATTTATTAATTTATTGAAAATCTTAATACAATGTATTTTTTATTTTCAATTAATTAATAAATATAGTCAAATGTGCATTCTGCTAATTGGGTAGACATCATGGAATTTCTATCTCCATCTATAAAGCATGGTCTATAGGAACATATTTTGGAAATTGTAGTGAAACTTCATCTAATGAACTATCTAATTCTACCTAGAGTGTCATTTGTTGTTCCTTCTCCCTAGCCAACGTTTTCATTACCTAATATTCAACTATAGTGAGATAAACCTAATTAACTTCACCATATGTAATCTAGATTCTTGATTATGTAGATATTCAATCCTTCTTCATTGTGTTCTCTTTTGGAAAACTAAGATTCCTTACACCTTAAATGATATAATTTGTGTTTATCTTGTCTTATGTCCTCCTTACCTTAATTTTAGTTTAGGATCTCCTTAACATATACTAGTATATTTTTTCCATCCACCAACCAATTACCAACTTTGATATCTAGTAACAACTCATGTAATTCTTTGTAAGACTAATCAAATCACCCTTATCCATTAGGTTGCAAGGAAAAGGGTGTAATTGCATCTTTCTATCAAAGGCATATTTATCCTATTAGGAAACAACAGTTATTGAGCAAACTCTAGATGTCTTGTTGAATCTATAGTTATATTAGAGTGACTTTAAATCTCTCTTATTAGACCTTTTATATTTATGCTAAAAATTACATTGGGTTGTATGTTGACATGTATGCTCTTAAGTGATCAAGTCAATTGTGTTATAATGCATAAAAAAAAATTTGACAAGAACTCAATGGGAAATATAATTATAAAATGCCACATAAGTGGTTAGATTATCTTTCACACTATAAACTATATAAGGATATTTATAATAGTCTCTCGCTCATCCACTGACTGATTGAAATCTTAAGAGTTAACTAAAAGAGAACTTGTTAATGCACTAGAACGTGTTTGTGCTACACAAAATTCTCAATCATTTCTTTAGTACATATGGTGGCATTAGATTCAACTTTTGTTAGTTGTGCTTGTAGCTCTCAAATTGTTCTCCTTGCTTTGTCTCTTTTTCCTGTCAACTGGATTACATGAATTTCATGGCTTCTTATGAGACCTTGACACTTAGTGCAAAGATCTCGCACTACCTTCTCCTTGTGCAAGAGGGATTGTTGTAGCTTTGCTACAAATTGATCCTTAGAAATATTATTCTGAATTAACCAATAAGAAAAATATTGAAATCACAAAATAACAATTATAATTGATTTTATGTTTACTATATGTTTCTTGTGCATGGTATCAAATTTCTACATTAGACTCAAAACACCTAATTGTTCATATCTCCTACATAAATGTCACTATAAAAGAATGTAACAGTGACACCATGGCATATAGTTAAAGGATTGATGGTGATGGTGGCAAAAAAAACCCTAGGTGATAGTGGCAGGAGTGGTCTGACTTCCTCTACTGAGGATAGCGATGGCGAGGGCAGCTCAAATGATGGGGAGGGCAAAGGAGGTGTATTGGAGAGGATCCTTGGTGCAAGCTTCTTCTCCCTTGTGGCTATGATGACTTTGGATGGAGCAGGTCTTTTTGTTGCTGTGGGCTGTGAGATTGGTTTCTCTAATGAAATGGAAAGTTAGGAGGTAAAGGATTGATGGAGGGGGAAGAATTTTTCCCTTCCTACCCAACTTCCAATTATTTCTCACCCTATGATGCGGTTGTCCTAGGTGAAGAGGATGAATTTCTCATGAACATTCTCTTGGATGCTTGTTTGAAGGAAAATAAGCTAGTTGAGATGCCTATGGGTGAGGCCACTGTTGGTGACCAATTTTTGGGTATGAAAAATATTTTCTTTTCCCTTCTAAGGGGGTTATATCCCCCACTATAAAACTCAAGGATATGGATATGCCTATGCCCATTTCTTTTGGTCTGGAAGAGAGGGGCTTTCTATTGAAGGTGGATGATTTTGGTGTTGTGTCTTCTCCTATTGACATTTTGGAGGCTATTGTTTATTGTCCTAGAGTTTTTGTTGTTCTTTCCTTGAGGGATGTGGAGGAAGGTGGTTTTGTTGGGTATTTTGTGTGGGTGTCTCTCTTGTGGAGATTGAGGATGCACATATAATTATTGATGTTCCTAATTCTCTTCTTGTTGAGACATCTGATTGGCTTAGAAGCTCGCTTGTTGGAAAGTTTTGTGGTATTTTCCCCAATATTAATACTATTAGAAGATGGATCCTTCATATTTGGAAGCTTTGTGGCAATATTGAATGGTTTCTTTCTTTTTTCTTTTTCCTGCCAAGAGGATAGATCTAGGGTCCTTCTTGAGGGCCCCTAGTTTCTAGGTTATAATGGTCTTAAGTCTTCAAAATTGGTCACCCAGTTTCAACCCTATGCTAGAGACATTCAAGTTTCCTATTTGGGTATGTCTACATGGGATTCCTTTGGAATTTTAGAATTTTTTTTGTGTCTATTACTAATTCTTCTAGGCAGTATTTTTCCATTGATAATTGTTAGAGTTCCAAATTTTTACCCCTCTACCAAGTTGTGAAAGAACTCAACAAATTTGGACTAACATGGGACTACTTTCAAGCTGTGGGTATCTTATCATGAAATTAGACCTCCAGATTATGGGTTGGCTCCCCTTTTGATGTCACCTAAACTAATGATTTCTTGAGGAAAGAGTAAAAAGATGCATGAAAATGAAACTTAACTAAAACTTCAAAGGGTGATACACCAAAAAAATAAGACCTGCAAACAACTTACACACATTCAAAACAATGACAAATCCTGGTTTACATAGCTCATTTTTTGGATGCATTCTTGCATAAGTAATTTATAAGGAGGTTTTTTAGTTGAACTCTTAGAAGGAAAATATTTCACAACTAAAAGAATTTGCATTTACTAACACAACTTATAACATGCAACAATACACTTTGTTGCTAAATAAGTGCTTAACAATGAGACAAGACTACAAGGGAAAGCTAGTTTTCACAAATAATCTGATCAACCACTAAATGTACACAATAAAATAGCAAATGAGAAGGAAAATATTCATTATCATTTATTCAAGGCACTCACTAGTATACAAATATGACTTTGAGTTACAATACTACTCCTGTTGAAAAAACAACTCCACAAATCAAGTTATCACTCTGCTCGAAAGAAAGAACTAACTTCAACAATACCATTTGAAGTTACTTAAGCAAGAACTAACTTCAACAACTCCACAAATCAAGTTATCACTATGCTCGAAAGAAAGAACTAACTTCAACAATACCATTTGAAGTTACTTAAGCAAAATCCAAACAACTCCCTCACACAAGTCCATCTAGAAGGTTCTGGTTGGATGCAACAAAAAAGGTCAAAAATAACCTTCTAAAATCACTCCAAATTGTCCTCCACATGAAGCAAGGTCAAGAAAGACCATAGTCACACTAAAAATGTGACAAAACTGCCTCCAAATAGCTCATTCCCTCCAAAGATATTCAAAGACAACCTCTCACACCTTTATCATGTCTACCAGTCATCATTATGTCTCCAAGAACTTTGACCCACACTTTTAGTGCTTTTCCAAAAGCACAAGATTCAATCTTGCATTAAAAATAATAATTTGATCAAGTGATTCATAATAACATCACTTAATCAAACTATTTTACATTTCAAAAACAAATGCAAAATAAGAGGCCCCACCACCTTGAAATACATCGACATTTGCATTATAAATCACATTGAATAAAGTGATTTGCAAATCACTTAAATAATGCTTTAAAATCTAAATAAATGCAAAAATGGTAATAAATATCCAAACACTCCAAATGCTTGTAAAAGCATTTAAGCTATCTCAAAACTCCCAAGGCATTGATAAGATCTAATTCACCCTAATTTCTTCATTTTAAAAGCCATATTGACAAAAGTGATTTTCCATCATCACTTGGTCAACATTTCATATTTTCAAATATATGCAAAAATGATCAATGGTTCAGCCTATGTGAGAGGTCATAAGGCAACTCCAAATTCTTTGGAAGGCATTGCATTTTTCAAAAAACAAGGAGAAATCACTAAGGCATGGTTGGTCTTCAAAATGTGATACAAGGAAAAATTTCCTAAGTCTTTGTAAATGCAACATAAGGCATAAGGATTAATCTCCTAGCACACGTAGCATATTAAATTGTGTTTGGAATTTATAAAAACAAGGTAAAAATACCTTGGTCAGCCTACATAGGGTTTCAAACCCTAAACAAAACAATGGATAAAAAGAAAAAAACACATTCATTTTGCTCAAACCTTCTGGAGAGTTCTTCCTAGATGCCATGGGTTTCAATGAGAGAGCCCTATAACTAATTTCATGGTTGATTTTTGAATGATTCTTGTGAAAACACTAGAAACAATGAGGTAAATGCTTTTTTTCTAACATTTTTTTTTCCTTTTATTCATTCTTTTAGCCATTAGAGTTGCGGCCATATACATTTTTTGATGCAAATTTGTTGCTTTATCCTCTGTGAAAGTTTGCTCTATTATGAAAGCTAGTTATTTCACTATTTCACAAGAAAATGTTGTCATTTGTATTTTATTTTACGATGGTTGTGTTTCCATGCTTCATCTCCATGTATTCACTTGCATTTTTCTAGTTTTTTTCACTCATATACAAGGGTTTGATCTTTGAAAATCTTTGTAGCTTGAGCTCAAACTGTGGGTTTCATGGCTCTAGTGTTTTATCTTCTTTTGCACTTATGATTTCTGAAATAACCCCATGTGGGTTTTGATCTTTTGTGAAGAGAAAATCCTCTTCAAGCCACGGCCTCCACATTTTTCCAATTTTCTACATTTTTTGGAGAATTGAAAACATGGGCATCTTGTTTTTCCATCGTGATAACCTTCATTTGCTGATAAAATCGTGCAATATTATAATATGAATGAGATTTCATGAGAGGTGACGGCTGAAGAGAGAGCTTCCCAGCCAACTGTTCCACAAGAAGATTAATAAGAAAGGGTTTGTAAAATGATTTGATGCCATTGCATAGTACGGGTATAACCTACAGACTTTACACATCTTTTCCATTCCTTCATGAACACTATCCTTCTTTCTTGTATCTCATGGCCACAAGGGTTTATGTATTTAAGAGTGCAGATGACAATAACCATGGTTTGTTCATCATAATTGTGATTTCTTTGAATATGCTTTGAAACTACTTTGTAACCTCTTGTCATGCACAGATCTGCAATGTTCTTTGTATAGTGATTGTTCTATGTTCTTTATTAACCTTGCGCAACCCTCTTTTACAATCCTCTGCATAACAATGATGACTATATATTTGATTTACCTTTCCCTAATGTGGCTGCCAACAGAAAGACTTATCCCTTTCTAACCTGACTCCTACCTTCTAGGTTATCTATGCAACTTCATTATGTCATTGTCACAAGGACATTGAATGTCCTCCATTGGTTTCATCTCATGATCACTATCCACTGTGGTATCTTCATTATTTCAAAATGAATATGTTTCCATTTTTTGTTGTTTTGAGTTCCATCAAAGTGGTTATCCTTCAAAGCACAATCTGGATGAAGATAAAAATCACATTGTTTGTAGTAGAAATACCAACCACTTCGTTCTTCCTGATACTCATCATAGTTGTAAGCCCTCCTCTTAGTCAAATTCAGAGAATGTTCATGGAGGTCATGCTTTACTTCCTTTGGATATTTCTTTGTTGCACTTCTATTTCTTTATGCAACTCTATGAGGCATGCATTACTAAAGGGATAGGCCTTGGCCCCAAGAGTAGAAACAATGTTTTTGGCTTCTATTGTCACAATTTTCCCATCAAATCCAATTATGACCAAATATGGAATTTCTTTAATGTGGAAGTAGTGGCTTAGATCCTTCTTCATTTTGTCTCCAAATGGAAGAGCTAACCATGGCATGTTTTCATAGTACTCTTCAAAGGCTTCTTGGTCTTTGTCACTAGAGATGTAAACAATCTCAAAGGCTTCTCTATTTCACTTTTAGCTTATTCACATAAGGCCTAAGAAATTAAAAGAACATCATCCCTCATTTCTATAGAAAGCCTATCACTACATTGTATTATAGATGCTCTGTTTATTCAAATACCAATGAGTGATTATCATGATTTGAAAAAGAAAGCACTTTGTATCTCATAAAGGACTACCTTGTATAGATTTATTGGTCCTCTCTAGAAAGGTAATGATTGTCCTCATTGCATCTATGTTCATTTTTATCTCTATGTTTTATGAACATGTTTATTGTCCTTGCATTATGACTCTCCACTCTGTCAGATATTATGTAAATAGGAATACAACAAAAGGCACACAATTTTTTTTACAAGGGTTCTCAACAAAAACAATCTTTTTATGTGCACCAAATGAGCCTGAATATCCTGCCTTGTGAGTTCTTGTTAACCAAACTTTGCCAACATCCTCCTTGCAGGTCTCATACTTCAACTTCATAACAAGATTTTATTGTTGAACTGAATTAGACCTTAGAATGATAACTACTTACAGAGCAATAGTGGTGCTTCAATTATTATTGTAGACACCTAAATTTGGACACTTACATTTATCCAAATTTATCATTTTCCGTCTAAATATCCTCTTATTTGCAATAATTAAGTAATATTGCTATTATTTAATTAATACCCTTAAATTCCTCTAAATCCCTAAGGTATTCGGTTGAATAATTAAATACCTTACCCTTTATTCCTTTCCTTCAAGGAATTAAATAAATGATTTATTTATTTAATTCCCTTTATCTCCCATCACATCCACCTAATCCTAATCCACTTCCTAATCTCATCATTAGGGATGTGCACATCCCTAATCCATGATTAGGATGTGTCACATCCTCCAACTTGCAAGTTGGATCCTAATCTTCATTAGCCACCTAACCTTCCTTTAATCTCTCATCAACTTGTCTAATCACCTCGTTTAGTCAACTCTTCCCATCCCCCAAGGAATTTTTAATTCCTTTTGTCTTCTCAATGTCCTTTTTGAGGAATTTTTAATTCCTCTCTCATCCCCCAACGAATTTTTAATTCCTTTTGTCTTCCCAAAGTCCTTTTTGAGGAATTTTTAATTCCTCTCATCTCCTAAGGAATTTTTAATTCCTTTTATCTTTACCAAGGAATATTTAATTTCTTTTATCATCCCCATGCACATTAAAAATGAATTTTTAATTCCTTTAGTCAACTCTTCATCTTAGCCCTTGATCTTTTGCCCTCTTTCAATCTCCACTGTCAATTTGATCTTCCTAGGTTAAATGGATAACACTTAGCCATTTTGTTCCTCTCCTTGCATTCTTCACAATCTCTTATCATCCAACCCTAATCCTAAGCACTCATCATCTCCATCTTTCAAGCTACCCATCTTGCATCCATATCCAAAACCCTTCATCCTTGCATCCAAATCAAGCTACAAGTTGTTATGTTGCTAAACTCGACGTAGAGCACACATATCAAGCCATCAACCGAGGAAAACAACTCCATCAAGCTCAAATGAGGTAAAACAGGTTTCATTGTATTTTCAAGTTTGAGTTCCAACTTAAGCCCTAATCTTGAGGTGTTGTTTTATGCTATTACTTCATTTGCATTTCATTATTTTTTGCATCTTTAGGGTTAGAAAAACACACTACACTCATTTCTGGCACACCCGATGGGACCCACAAACAGGTCTGTTCTTTCACATTCTTTGTTGTTTCAAGTTTTGCAGGTTCAAGTTTACAAACAGGCGAATTTGAACCCTAAATAGGCGAATATGCACCCTAAACAGGTGAGTATGCACCTTAAACAGGAAAACCTGCACCCTCAACAAGTGAATCTGCACCTTAAACAAGCAAACCTATAGCTAAAGGGGTGAATCTGCAAAGTGTCAAATTTTCCCATCTGACAAGTTTGGGTGAATTTGCAATTTTTCCCCAAATAGGGGAATTTTCCTCTTATAGAGACAAATTTGAGGTAAAATAGACTTAATCCTTCTATTTTCGACTCCATTTTGGTTTCGTTTTTAGGTACCGACCTGCTAACCTGTCTATTTGTGAGTGTGCCTCATTTTTCTAATGTTTGAGTAGTTGTTTCTCATTCGTTCAAGACTGACAGTTGAAAAACTACTAATGTATTTGCTACAGAATGAGCGGTCCAAGATCTATAGTTTGTTTGTTTGTTGTTTTTCTATATTAATCTAGGAACACGTAGCTTTAATTAGAGGATCAAATTAACTTGTTTGTTGTGTTTTTGAGTGAGTTGTTGATGTATCCAATCCCCTTGTGCCGTTTGGCGATCTTGGGTGATGAGAAATCATAGTTCACTCTAGTCTAGTCGATTCTACCTAGGAGGTGCTAGTGCATCTAAGCTCTCCCCTTGCACTACGTGCGAGCCTAGGGACCAGCTGAAAACATCTAGTATCTTCTTCCCTTAGAAAGACCTGCCTAAGATTTCATCACCTAGGGGACGATCCCAACCACCTGTACCGATAGGGTATATAAAGGGCGGAGAGCCAAAGTTGTACCCCAATCCAATCACATCACATCTGGCAAAGCGTCAAAGCTAGGGTGATACCTAGATAAGATGTGAAGAGTTGGTCTGAGTTTCCAGTACCTTGCTAGGGCTCCTGACTTATGCTTGTGATAGGTTGGTGTTCAGGGTTGTGCCTCACGTACCGTGTGTATATTGAGGACTCCCTAGATCACCTTGTTTTTCCTAGATAGAGACCCTTCTAGGATCGTGTTGCCTGGTGTGTTTTCTTTGTGATACCAGTGTTTTTCTTTTCTGTTGAGTCAGCCTTGGCCTTTTATCTACTATTTTTTGTGCTTGTGATCCTTTGCCATAGTCAACTATTCTGCATCCTAGTCTAGTCTAGGTCTCCCCATTTGGGAAAATTTTCCTTTGATAGAGGTGAATTTTCCTATGGTTCACTTTCTTAGGTGACCCCATTTTTGCTCATTTCTTGGAATAGGAGAGTCTGCTCATCCATTAGGCAAGTCTATCAGTCCCCATTCATCAAATTCGCCTGATTCTCTATAGAATAGACAAAAAAAATTCTTGTTTGCGCAAATTTCCTACTACTTTGGGTGAATTTTCTCCCTCAAGGGGCGATTTTTCTATCAGTTTGAGTCTGTTTGTCTATCTTGTCCTTCAACTTGTAAAATTTTCCCATTCTCTTAGAATAAGCAAATTTTCCACATACTTGGGTGAATTTTCCATCAGTTTGGGAGAATTTACTTCCTGAACATCCAATCCCATCTTTTGTTCAAGTCCTCGTCCATCTGAGTCTAGGTTTAGTCAAGTTTGTTCATCCATTAGGGGAGTCTATTTCTCTATTAGGGGCATCCATTCATCTATAAAGGGAGTTTTTTCATTAGTTAGGGGAGTCGGTTCATCCATCAGGGGAGTCTAGTTATCCATTAGGTGAGTCCATTTGTCCATTTGTTGAGTCTGTTCATCCATTCACTGAGTCCATTTATCTATTAAGCGAGCCCATTTTCCCATTAGGTGATCCCATTTTTAGGAAAATTCATCCCCGTTTGTCTTGTTCAAGAAACAAGCAAGGTTGTTACCTTGTTAGGCGATCCTGAAAGTCAAATCCACCTGTTTCCCTGAGTTTACGTGATTTTTCCAGCTATTTGGGGGAATCTGTAGCTATTTGGGCAAATTTTCTTAGTGGTTGGGCAAATTTACAACTGTTTAGGTGAATTTGCAAATGCTTAGGCAAACTTTCAGCTATTTAGGTGAACCTACAGTCAATTTGGGTGAATTTTCCTAGTAAATTCACCTATTTCTTGTGTCATCTAGGTTTTGGGGGAATTTTCTTGCTGTTTGGGCGAATTTGTTTACTGTTGGGAAAACCTATCACCTATTTGGGCAAATTTTCCTTCAGAGATAGGCGAATTTGCTCCATCTTCCCAGTTTGGGAGAATTTGCCACCTAGATAGGAAAATTTTCTTCCTCTTCTAGTTTGGGAAAATTTGCCACCTAGATAGGAGAATTTTCCCAAAAGCAGACTTTCATCTGTCTTCCCATCATCGTTGTTCTCATCCATCAAAAACTCCTGAAATTCATTATTTCATCGACCAAATCACATAGGTGATTCTTAAAACATCATTAGAGTCCATATCCATCATCAAATCATTAAGCCCAATCACCTAGACTTTGTTTCAAGGGTTTTGATTTTGATGCAGAAACTTTCGAAGGCCATAACTTTTAACTCAGGTGTTTGTTTGGGCTGAAATTTTATAGGTAGTTGCATTATGAGGTGGCATGCGGATTCTCAATGACTTTTTATCAGTTGGCCCCCATTTTGATACTTTTTTTGGGCTTGAAACTTTCATCTTGACCCTCAAAATAGCATTTTAGTGTTTTTTTCCAATTTTTGAAGTCATTTTTGTTAATAACTTGAAACTCATGTTTCAAATTTAGGATGTTAGCTATCAATTCATCCTACCTTAGTTCTTGGAAGTTTTTGGGAAAAAACTATACTCTCAAAGATATGCATGTGAAGTTACCTAAAATGGCAAAATCTGGCAATGTTTGAAAACTGCCAAACCTGGCAAAATCTAATTGTCAGCACCTTATGTCATCTAGTTAAAACCCCTGAACTTAGTTTAGAATCAATCCCATCACATCCTCCAATCATCCTAATATCCAATCCTAATCTGAGCTTTAATCCAATCCTAATCTAAGCTTAATCTAAATACCAATTTGAGCTTTAGTCCATCTATATCTAAGATCTTCTAATATCGAAACAAATTTTAAGATTCCTTCTTCCATCTTCTTCCAATCCATCTTATTTATATTTTCATCATCCTTTCTTTCCTTCTAATCATCTATTCACATACCTTCAATCCATATCCATCCCATCCAACATCATGAATCCTTATCCTTCACCAATGCAACCAAAAATAGTAGTCAAGGGAAATCCCAATTATGTTGATGATGATAACGAAAGTCTTGTTGATCAAGATGAGTATGATATAGATCCCCTTGATGATAGCATTGCTAGCAATATTTCCCCGAGCGTCATCCAAAATCCAATCACTCACCCAAGAAATTCCATCATGCCTTCGCCCACACCTACTAGCACTCCTTATGCTACCTTTGACAAGGGATATCCATTGTCTTCCTCATCCGCATATTCATCATATCCTTCATCTACGTCTTCCACATCCTCCCATTTTAATTCATCGTCTCAATATTCCTACCTTAATCCACAATCCCAATCCTCCTATCCCAATCCACCATCCCAACCTTCCCATCCTAATCCACCATCCCAATATTCCTACCTTAGTCCCCCATCTACTTCCTCCAACATAAATCCACCATACATGTCCCCCTATCCTAATCCACCATCTCAATCTCCCCATCCTAATCCACCATCCCAATATTCATACCTTAATCCCCCATCCACTTCCTCCAACATCAATCCACCATCTCAATCTCCCCATCCTAATCCACCATCCTAATATTCCTACCTTAATCCCCCATCCACTTCCTCCAACATCAATCCACCATACACGTCCTCCTATCCTAATCTGTCATCTCAATCTCCCCATCCTAATCCACCATCCCAATACCTCTACTATAATCAACCACCCACATCCTATCCTAATCCACCATCTCAATCTCCCCATCCTAATCCACCATCCCAATACCTCTACTATAATCCACCATCCATATCCTCCTATTTCACTCCATCTTCGACTCCACCATGTCCTAACCCTCCATCTAATATCAATCCCCCCACCAATCCTAATCCTCCATCTACTCTTAGTCCTCCATCCAATCCCATTCCTCCATCTGATCCTAGTCCACCAATCCATAATCCTTCATCCACTCCTACCATGCCATCTAAGCCTACAATATGCAAGTTTCTCACTCTAGAAGTTCTCCAAGGACCTATGACAAATAATACATCCCCAACTTTGCATCTTGAAGTTGTGAAACCATGTTGCCCCGCTCTATCATCCACGATCACTAGTGATGAGGCCCTTCTCCATCCCGCACCTATCATTACTATTACCACCCCTAACATTACTCAAACCATTGAAACCATCAAACCCACTAAATCCATTGAACCCCCATCTCCTACTCCAGGAGTCATCGAACCCATTGAAGATAACCAAACCCCATCACCATCTTCTACTCTTAGATCCACCCCATCCATCCAAGACAACCAAATCCAATCCACTTCTTCCACTCCTAGATCCACCCAATCCATCAAATACCCCCAAATCCAATCCACTTCTTCCACTCCTAGATCCACCCAATCCATCAAATACCCCCAAATCCAATCCACTCCTCCCACTCCTAGTATCACTGAAATCCATTCCCATGAACTTCATGAATCCTCCATCCTTCCATCTCCCCCACTTGAGGAGTCCCTCCAACACTCCATCACCATGCCACCCACACAATATGAGTCATTCCAAGAGCTTAATCCAAAGCATACCAAAATATCCCCTTCTCCACATCAAGATCTTGCCATCCCATCTAGTCCACCTCGAGATCATAGTCCCCCATCCATTCCATCTCATGATTCCCTTGACACTCAAGATCCAACTGCTCCATCTCATGAGCCCTTATCACTCGCTACCATAACTCCAGATCCTATCATATCACCTAATCCCTCTCTTGATCCCTTACCACTCACTCCTCCTAATCAAGATGCTACTATCCTATCATCTCCATCTCATGAACCTCCATCACCACCTAACCCTACTATCCCCACACCACTCTTATATTCCCTCGGTACTCTCACATTCATCCATGGTGGTTTCCTTGTAGAAGAGGAACCAAGCATATACACTACCCATCCTCCTCCACCTAATAATGGACTTCAATCATTCTTCCAAAATAACAAGCATCCTACTATAGATTGAATGCTCAAGCACATGAACTATCAACGAAAAGGTTTAGGCCTTCATGAGCAAGGTATTTTAGAGCCCATCCATGTCAAAGAAAATTTGCGTACACAAGGTCTTGGATATATCTCTCAAGACTCACAATCCAAAATTTTTGGTACAACCTCTATACATCCTAATTGAGCCTCTTCCAAAAGAATAATAAGCCCTTCCCATCGTTCCACTAAACCATTTTCCACCATCCCCCCTCCATCATATCACCTCAAAACAACCATCCATATTCCTCCTTCGACTTTCAAATCCATTTTGGGTCCTTATGTCCCTCCATCCACCATCTCCCATCCTTCATCTACTCCATCTATCTTAGTCCCTTATGTCCCTCCATCCACTATCACACATCCCCCACATACTAAGTCCAATTTGGGCCCTTATATCCCAATATCACATCATATGTCTCATCTTATTCATCCTTTTATCCACCAATCACCTATCCATGTCACCCATCATAAAAATCCCACTCTCATGTTCCCTAATCAAAATCAACAAAGTCACGTGCCTACACATCCTCCATCCACATATCATCCTTAAAATCCTACCTCCATCACTCCATTCATGTTTCCTCCACATCATCCATCTCCTTACACCCATCCCATTGCTATTGGAAGCACTTTGGATGCCAAAGTAAAAATGCATAAATCTAAACATCCACATGAATCTAAATCCCCTCATGTACCCTTAAAAAGTCATGATGAAGAAAAGAAAAATCAAATCCAAGATCCAAATCAAACCCACATGCCACAAAGGCCCACCAAAGCAAAAATTAGAACCATGTGGTTCCCAAAGAAAAAAGATGCAATGCCTTCAAATGAAAAATCTGTAACATCCAAAGTTTCTAATTCAAAAGCTAATCATACACATCCTCCATATCCTAAATCTATTTTGGGTCCTTATGTCCCAAAATTCACTATCCCATCTCCTCCATTATCCCCACATTCTTTGTCCATTAATCCTCCCATCCTTTCACATCTACCACCCTATGTGCCAATGTTGGTCCTAAACTCATCACCCCATCACACACCTACCTCATCATTCCATCCATACACTTTCCAACATCCCATCCATTATCCCACATATTTCCCACATCAAATCCCTTTAATCCATCCTCTTCCATAATCCATTTATCCCAATAAGGTTGTATTGACATCCAATAGTCACTTCGCACATGGGCTCTTAATACCTCGTATGGAACTTGATTCTTGAGTCCTTCATCCATCTCCTTATCACATGTCTTTTGAATCCACTTATCCACATCCTTGTCATTATCCATCTCCATCCACATTCTACCCAAAAATCTAAAAATACCAAAAAAATGAGTAAAAATTTGTCAAAAAAATACAAAAAAGTCAAAAAAAAAAGAAAGCAAAAATAAAAAAGTAAAGAGAAATAATTCATCCAATGGTGAAAACTTGGAAAACAAGCACCTTGGATAATTATCATGATGAAAACCTGGCAAACAGATGTCATGTGTAAATCCCCCATCTAGCTTACTTTCGCACTTGGGGGCAACTGCATCCCCTTCACCCATCTCTTCCATCCCACCTATCCTACATATCCTACCTGTCATATCCCATTTATCTCCAATCCCTCCATCCTTCTTATTATCTTGATAAAGATAGGGGAAAATATATATACATTATTTGGACACCTCTTGGCATACATTCCCCTCACCTATACACTATCCTAATCCTTATTCATATCCATCTACCTTCCTTGTCCACCTATCATGATACCATCAATCTTCCTTCCTTATCCATGCATCCTATCCATATCCATCTCACTCCCTTATTTTCCCATCCTTCTATCTTCCATCCCTCTGGCCTCATCATATATGGCATATCTCGAGCGGGGCATCTCCTTCTTTATGATGTAGTCCTTGGAGACATCATTCATTGATCCTATCATCCCTTCCATCTCCCCATCCTTATCTCCTTACCCATCCAAAAATGGTTTTCATCTCCCCATCCTTCTTCCTATCCATCCATCATAGCATCCCTCCCATCCCCATCCTTATCTCCATATCCATTCATCTTTATCCTCATCCCATCTCATAATCCCTTATCATTCGTATTTGGTTATAGGCTTCCCCCCTTCCAATCCATTGTCATTCATCTCACTGTCATCACTCCCACTTCTTTCACACATCTTTCCAATCTCCTATCACTTCTCATCATTCATCTCTCCATCGTATCATCCTCCCAATTCATCTTTTGATAATTTGGGAAACTATCCCATCCCTAAGCTTCATGCAATCACCATCATCCTATCTTATCCTCCAGGTCTATCTTGTTTCATCATATCAGTTCAATCTTTTTATCCACTTATCATGGTCATCTCATCATCGTTTATCCATGGTCGGTCATCAGCTTTTTGTCGAACTACGTTGCCCCTGCACTTTCACATAGGCAAGGTCGATCATTTGATTTGCCCCTGGGGCTTTTGTCCATCTTGTCTTTGTCATCTATCATTGGTCTTCATTGTCCTCTTTTTTCTTTTTTCCATGGTATTTTATTGAACTACGAGGGCTATACGCTTTCACATAGGAAAGGCTCATCTTTGATTAGCCCCTAAGCCCCTAGGTTTTTAGGTTGTGTCTGTCTTGTGTCATGTGTCTTATGTCTTGTGTCGTGTCATCAAGTATGTCCCCATCTAGTTGGTTCTTCATAAATGAGATCCACTAGTATCACGAGATTTAATCAGTTTCAAGTATCCTGAGTCATGTCGATCACTTAGTTTAGTCTCCATCTTTGGTCTTAACAGGATGTATCCTTCCTAATAGACCGCATCAATCCCATCCACCCTCTTGATCTTGTGGCAAAGGACATTTGAAATTGATTTTGATCTTTGGATGCTTTTGGATTTTTGTTTATCATTTGAGCTCGCTATCATACCTCATCGAGGTTTCCTTGATCCATCATATCATGGTGTGCTTTGACTGGTAAACATAGGGGCACATCTTGATCTTTTGTTTGTTTTTGTCTTCTTGGTTGTCCTGAGTAGTACCCACCAAGATCCTTTGTGCTTGTAGTTATCCCAATGCTTGGCCTAACTGGATTCATCTTGACTTTGGGGTGTTGGGATAGCCTCCTTGTTTGTTGTGCTAGTCCCATGCATGTGATACGAAGTCACCTTGGTTCCTCATACCCTGGTGCATAGTATCTCATGCTATATCAAATTAAGTTCTCATTACATGGCATCATAATGCATAACAATTAACCTGCTTGATTTGACTTACTCTTCTCATCTATCCTATATGTTTTCATCCCTCCATTATCTGCATCCTCATCATATCATCATCTCTCTAATCATCATCTCTTCAATCTTCTTAGAATAATATAGATTGGTTATTCTAAGCACCTTTTCCTTCATCATTTTCATTTATTTCAACCATCTCACATCTCCATCCAATCCTCATCCATTCAATCTAGCACAAATCATTTAATCACATCCTTGGTCTTGTTCCCAGCCTTGCTACAAGCCTTGATCCAATCATCACCATCGTCATCATCATCAGGATGTATCCTTCCCTATCCTTTTGTGTCATTTTGGGACATATCCTTCCCTCATCAACAACACTTTCATCATCATCAGGATTTATCCTTCCCTATCCTTTTGTGTTGTTTTGGGATGTATCCTTCCCTCATCAACAACACTTTTGACAACATATTTCTCATCATCATCGAGATGTATCCTTCCCTATCCTTGTGTTTTTTTTGGGATATATTATTCCCTCATCAACAATGCTCCACCCATCATCAATCCATTTTGGGCTTGTAGCTTGACTGGGGCAACATCAAATTTGTCCTTGAATCCATTTTTTCTTGCTTTTATCTCTTCATCTTATGTCATCCTCTCTTATCCATCATTTTGCATCATCTTCCCCATTTACTTTTGCATCACCTCATCCATTTCAAGAGCACACCCGTGTTCTCTTGAACCCTCATGTCCTCTCAAGGGGGCATCCTCAATCCCTAATCTTCATCTTCACCCCCATCATCTTTCTTCCTAGTCACTACTTTGAATGACAGGTATCTTTTCCAATTTAACCATCTTCTTCTTTGTCCTATCTTTTAATCTTCTTTGAAATGATGCTACTTCGTAGCACCATCTCAAAGAGGGGAAAAATCTAGACACCTAAATTTGGACACTTACATTTGTCCAAATTTATCCCTTTTCATCTAAATATCCTCTTATTTGCATTAATTAAGTAATATTGCTATTATTTAATTAATACCTTTAAATTCCTCTAAATCTCTAAGGTATTTGGTTGAATAATTAAATACCTTACCCTTTATTCCTTTCCTTCAAAGAATTCCCTTTATCTCCCATCACATCCACCTAATCCCAATCCACTTTCTAATCTCATCATTAGGGATGTGCACATCTCTAATCCATGATTAGGATGTGTCACATCCTCCAACTTTTGCAAGTTGGCTCCTAATCTTCATTAGCCACCTAACCTTCCTCTAATCTCTCATCAACTTGTCTAATCACCCCCTTTAGTCAACTCTTCCCATCCCCCAAGGAATTTTTAATTCCTTTTGTCTTCCCAAGGTCCTTTTTGAGGAATTTTTAATTCCTCTCTCATCCCCCAAGGAATTTTTAATTCCTTTTGTCTTCCCAAAGTCCTTTTTGAAGAATTTTTAATTCCTCTCTCATCTCCCAAGGAATTTTTAATTCCTTTTTGTCTTCCCAAGGTCCTTTTTGAGGAATTTTTAATTCTTCTCTCGTCTCCCAAGAAATTTTTAATTCCTTTTATCTTTACCAAGGAATATTTAATTTCTTTTATCATCCCCATGCACATTAAAAATGAATTTTTAATTCCTTTAGTCAACTCTTCATCTTACCCCTTGATCTTTTTCCCTCTTTCAATCTCCACCATCCATTTGATCTTCCCAGGTTAAATGGCTAAAACTTTGCCATTTTGTTCCTCTCCTTGCATTCTTCACAATCTCTTCTCATCCAACCCTAATCCTAAGCACTCATCATCTCCATCTTTCAAGCTACCCATCTTGCATCCATATCCAAAACCCTTCATCCTTGCATCCAAATCAAGCTACAACAAGTTGTTATGCTATCAAAATTGACATAGAGCACACATATCAAGCCATCAACAGGGCAAACAACTCCATCAAGCTCAAACGAGGTAAAACAGGTTTCATTGTCTTTTTCAAGTTTGAGTTCCAACTTAAGCCCTAATCTTGAGGTGTTGTTTTGTGTTGTTGCTTCCTTTTCATTTTGTTCATTTTTGCATCTTTATGGTTAGAAAAACACACTGCACACAATTATTTTGAATAACAACAAGGAAACATGTTCTCATTGTGTGCCAACAACCAAGTTAGAACTTTTTCAGAGCATATGTGATTCATTGAAAACAATTCAAGTATTTAGATGACATGTGAAATCTCATACTCTGTATTATCCCCAAACTTACTTTATCCACATGAAACTCTAACACTGTCCTCTATACTTTCCCTGAAATTCCTTGCAATCCCTTTGATTAGTGCTCTTGAAACCCTTTATCATTGTAACTTGACAGTGATTTGTCTTTCCCATGTGCACCGTGATCATCATGGTTGTAGATGAATACTAATTCCTGCCAAATGTATTGTTGTTGTCCTATAGCATGCATTCATTATGTTGTCTTGTAGCATGCATGTTTCTCCATATGACTCATGATGGTTCCAGATAGGACTTGATAGCTCCTCCATTATTTATTGATGGATGCATAATTGGACTTGATGCAGCTATGCTTCAGTGTTCACAGAAATTACTTGTTTCTTTAATAAAATGGATCTTGGATCCACTTAAGAAGATTGAAAGACATATTCAACAAAATACTGCCCCTTTTGGCATGATGGCAGCCTATTGATTGATTCATTATGAAAAGATGAAGGGTAACTTTCTTGATATTTCACATTATTTGTTGCATCTTTTGGATCTAATAATGAAAGTTGATCAATTGGTGTGATTCCATATTGATTTAATGCATCAAGAATATGTTTATCATTGATTTGATCAAGTTGCTCAATTTCCTATCCCTCCTAAAACATAAGAGGGTAGCATGCTAGGTTCAACCCTCGTGGGAGCCACATTTTACTCCACATGTTGTAATTAGCTGAATCAGAATAGTAACAAAGACTTGTCCTAAATCTGTACAAGGAACAAACAAGTTAGATAAACAAATCATATTGTAGGTGTGTTTGATTACTCTTTTCTTGTTTTCCCAAACACTTGTGGTATGCTATCTATTTTAATGCTTATGGACATTAGATTAAACATTTATGGATGTTTTGCACATATTTTGATCAGTGACCTTTCATTTTTCTAAGAACACTCTTTTTCCAGATGCAAGAAACCTAGGAGCAACGAGGAGAGCATCAAAAAAAACTAGGACAAGTGGAGGAAGACTGAGATGATGCAGGACAAGGCCAAAAGGATTCATCATTCCAGGCAATGACGGGTCCCTTTTCATTTTATGTGCATTTTCTTCTTTTTATCTATAAGCGTATAGTCCTTTCTTCATAAGCATTAGAATAGTTAGTCCCTCGACTTGTGAGGGACATTATACACTTATGATCATCAATAAAGATTACATTTGTAATACATGTTGGTTCTCTTCCTTATTGTATGCAATTGCAAAACTGTAATAATGCAATCTTTTATGCACATGAATGAAATTTAGCAAAAAATGATGTATCTTTTAATGTTTAAATGCAAACACAATAATAAGTTACCTGATTTAGCTGGAAGCAAAATCAGGTAACAGTAATATCACTAATTCATGAGATTTTCTGTTTTTGTGTTGACAAATCAAAAGCTCCCCACTCAAATTACCTTGTCATCAAATTTGGAACTTGGGTGCAACAAATTGACTATGAAGACTCTTCGGTTATCTACCACTCTTGTGGTGTAGTGGATCATACTTCCACTACTTATTTTAAGAATAAGAAAAAACACTTTATTTGGAAAAAGAAGGATTGTATTTCAACTTCTAAGGATGATTCCTTTTCTCCTCCCTCTTCAAAAGTTCAGAAAGCGGATCTAAAAGGGTATTACCCATATAAATTTTAATGCCTTGGGATTTGGGTGTTGGTTCAGCTAGTGATTGTATGACCCCTCTTTGTAACACCAAAGTTAGTTTTGGGGAAAAGGATCCTCATTTTGAGATAAAGTAAATCTCATTGGAATAGATTTTTAAACCACCTTGACTTAGGGTGGGTTGGATGGTCTTTTAAGTTTTGTCATTCCTTTTGTTGTCTTTTTTTGTCCTTTTTTTTGGTGTTAGTTGTTTTTTAATTGTGCTTCATGGTGTATCTTTTTCTTCTAAATGGTTGGCGCCCTTTCAAAACCTTTCTTATCTAATAAAAAACAATGACACCATGACAAAAGCATAAAATCATTTTTGCTCTACTTTATTAGTAACTATTATATGTACATTAGCATTGATAAATAATAATAATTCTTAAACATTTTTTTTTGACAAAAGGAAAATAGCCTATATATTATATTAATAATAATAGTAAATAAATACAAAAGTGCCCAAGAGGGCCTAAGTGATTAAAAAAGTGCTCGATCTCCAAAAGTCCGGTCTGAGAAGCCCGCCATGCCATTGGACTTGTCAGTAGTCAGGAGTCTCAATTCCTTGTTGATAGTCAGGAGTCTCAATTTCTTGTTGGTAGTCGAGGGTCGAGGATCAGGGATTCCTCATACCCTTTACACTACTTACTCCTCTTAAGCTACAACCTCACAACCTAAAGTCCAAACTTGTTATTGCTTCCCTTTTTTCAGAGGTCGGTGATTGGGGATCCCTCATACCCTTTGCATCATTTAAAAAACACAAGTCACAATCATAAATCTCGAAGCCTGAAACTCGATTAGACTTAATGAAGTGTAAAACCTTCTTTTAGCTTCCCTTTTCAGGGGTCAGGGATTAGGGATCCCTCACACCCTTTACATTGCTTAAACATCGCAAGCTACAACCATAAATCCTAAAGTCCAAAACCCAATCAGACTTAGTGAAGTGTGAAACCTTCTTTTTGCTTCCTTTTTCAGGGGTTCGGGATCAAGGATCCCTCATACCCTTTACAATGCTTAAACATCACAAGTCGCAACCATAAATCCCAAGGTCTAAAACCCTATCAGACTTAGTGAAGTGAAAAACCTTCTTTTTGCTTCCTTTTTTGAGGGTTGGGGATTAGGGATCCCTCGTACCCATTACACCACTTAAACATAACAAGTCATATTCACAAAGCCCAAAGATTGAAAACTGATTGGACTTAGTGAAATTTGATTAGCTCCTTCACTTTTGTAACTACCCACAATCTGACCTCTGATCTCTGGAAGTCTAACGCCCAATTTTGATCAATTTTCTAACTTCCTTTGCCTATGACCTTTGCCACTTTTTACTGAAAACATGTTGAAATTTCTAGGTGAAAAACCAAATTAAAAATCCTAACTTACCTTTAGTCTTGTTAGGGTTTGGGTTTCTCTTCTACCTTCTACCTTCCTTCTCTTCTGTGAAATCCAAACAACTAACCTCCAATCTTTGAAATTCTGATGCTCGACTTTGTTCAAATTTCTAAGTCATTTCTCACATGTGAGTTAAGCGATATCTTTGATGCTTGATAACTGCACCCATGTGTCCATCTTTGAAGAAATTGAGTTGGGTGCCCATATTATTGCTCTACTTCCCCTAATTTTGATTTCTAGCCATTAGGATCCCATATTGAATTGTGTTGCAATTCTATCATGCTCAATTAGCTCATTTAAATGAGGATGTTCTCCTATACTATAAGTTTGTTTGCAATTGAGACCACCTAATTATCTCACCCCATGTTTTGCAAGGAAATCTACCACCTTATTACCCTCACGATATGTATGAGTAATGTTATATGATTGCAACTTATCTATCAAAATCCATACCTTCTAAAGAATATAATTCAAATTCCAAATCTAAATCCTCCTTTCTTTGTATGAATTTATAATAATCAGAGAATCCCCTTCTATATGTAATTTTTGAAAGCCAACATTGATAGTGAGATGTAGCCCCAACAACATTGTTTGAGCTTCCGGTGTACTGTTTGTATACTGAGGTTGTTGAAATGACTTAGCCGCCACCATTTTACCAAATGAATCTTGAATGCAAACTCCTACCCCTAAGATTCTTGTATTCCCTCTTGAGGCCCCATCGAAATTCAACTTGTGAAAACCTTGAGGAGATGGTTTCCATTTAATCAAGCTCCTATCCAACTTTGTATTTATGAACTTGTCTAGGCTACCCTTAAAAGGAAAGATTATATACTCCCTCTACAAGATACTGCTATCCCAATTTGTGGACATTGAATTATCATTCTTGCATTCTTGAACATACACATTAATAGATTGACACTACTTTCTTAATTTTTAAAATAGTATAGCTAACTGAAGAAACTTCTTTCCTAAAGATGTGCTTATTCCTCTCCCACCAAATGGACCAAACAACTATTGTAGGGATGACTCTCCAAATACTGGAAAATAAAGATGTCTTATATAAGACTGGTCAGCTTTGGAATAATTCCCAAATAGTTTGTGGGAGTGGAAGATACAAATTTAGTTTCAGTTTGATGGATTCCCAACAACTTTGTGTATATGGGAAATTTAAGAACAAATGATCAGAGTCTTCTAATACTTCATTACATAAGACACAATTAAAGGATCTTCTATCCCCAATTTTATTAGCCTCTCACTCATCAACACTCTTCCTTTTAGGAATAACCATGCAAATGTTCTTGATTTGGGAAGCACTCTATCATTCCAATAAAATAAGTATGCTCTTTGAGATAGTAAATGATAAACATTATTAGAGCTTTGTACCCTTGCTTTACCAAATAACTTCCATTTTTTGCAAGAGCCCATATAACCCTATCTAGCTTAGTTGAAAAGAACACCACTCTATCCTTTAATAAGTTTTGGATGAGAACCTAATGTGCAGCCAAAACTGCAGTGCATGACAAATCTTTCTAGGATACCTTTCCTGTTAACCTATCTGCCTCCCCTACATAAGCTTTTAACTTTGTCCCCCATACACTTATTAAAATGTCCCTTGCAACTTGCAGTTCCTGAATATTCTGAAGTGGAGGGAGGTTATTCCATGAATTTGACCAAAATTTTACCTCTTCCCCATTATGGAATTCCCATGTTAAGTATGAATTGATGACTTTCCTACAAGAGATTAAAAAATTCCACATGGTTGACCCTTCTGGTGGGTTTGAGATTGTAAATATTCTTGTTGGATTGTCACATTCTAAATACTTTTCTTGCATTAACTTACACCACTTTGAATCTTCCTTTTGGTACATTTCCATATCAACTTTGCACCAAAAGCTAAACTTTTGCTCAAAAGATCTTGGATACCTACTCCTCCTTTCATCTTGTCCACTGCCATTTTTTGCAGAGAGATCAATGGTACCTTTTTCTGATCATTCATGTTCCCTTTCCAAAAGAAATTTCTGATAATCTTTTCAATTTCTAGTTTTGGAGCTTTAAGAATTGCTAAGAAGTAATTTGGGATGGTTGCTAAGACTATTTTAATCAATACGATGCATCTTGTTAATGACAACCACCTAGCCTTCCACACCAAGATCCTTGACTTTAATGTATCAATGGCTTTCCCATAGTATGAAATCTTATTAGCCCCTACAAAAAAAGGAATTCCTAGATATGTACAAGGAAGCTCAGCTAACTGAAACCCCAATGCCTTCACAATTTCTCTCTTTATTGCTGCCTTTGTATTGAATACATAAATATTTGATTTTGCTGCATTAAATTTTTTCCCAGATGTTGATGCATACTTTTCTAAGACCTCTTTCATTTGAGAATCTTCTACCATAGAAGATTTCCCAAATATAATTGTGTCATCAACAAAGAGGGAGTGAGTTACTGAAAAGCCTGTGTGTGGAATCTTTATCCCATGCCACAATCCTTGGCAATGCCTTTGTTGAATTGCTCTACTTAATGCTTCTACCATGATAATGAAGAGGAATGTAGATAATGGATCCCCTTTCCTTACCCCTTGTGTTGCACTAAAGAATCTAGAAGGAGAGCCATTAATGATAACTGAAAATTTAGCCCCTGTCAAACAAGAATGAATCCATTTACACCACTTGTTTTCAAATCCAAATTTTGAGAGAACTTTCATCAAAAAATTCTAGTCCACTCTATCATATGCTTTCGTCATGTCTAACTTGAGAATGAAAGCAAGTAAATGGTTCGTGTTAATTGATTGCAATACTTTGTGAACAAAAAATTCCCTCCTTGGCACAAATCCTCCACGCTCTTAGGAAATAATAGATGAAATGAACAGTTGCAACCTTAAATAGATTACTTTTGTAAATATCTTATAAAATTTATTTCAAAGTGAGATTGGCCTAAAGTCTACAAAGGAGGAAACTTAACTTTTGGCAAGATAGCAATATTTGTTACATTGAACTATTTCAACATTGTACCCATTCTTCTTGACTCTTCTACAACTAAAAGAAGATCAAAACCCACTGCTTCCCAATTTTTTTGAAAAAATATGGCTGTGAAACCATTTGGACTTGGTGCTTTATCTAGTGGCAAGGAGAATACTACATTCTTGAATTCTTCTAGTGTAAATGGCTTCAACAAACCCTTATTAATTTCCTCACTAATAATCTTTGGGATCACATCTAATAGCTCCTTTTCATCCTTCAAACTTTGTGAAGTCTTTCTTTGAGGTGCAGAGAATAGACTAGAAAATAATTCCACTCCATCTTGAATATCAAACTCCTTTGTGATAGCATCCTTTTTGATCTAAGTGGATGAGTGGAAATATTTAGTATTATGATCTCCCTCTTTCAACCATAACTCTTTGGACTTCTGCCTCCAATAAATTTCCTCTCGTGCACACTTAACTCTTCTCATTTTTCCTATAGCTTTTTTTTCTTATCAAAAGTTGAAACATCCAAACCATTCTTTATGACGTGCTCATGGATTTTAGATAATTCCTTAAAAACCATTTCCTTTTGTTGAATGATTTTTAAAAACCTATATATTCTAGGCTTTAATATGCTATTTTACAAATTGCAACTTTCTACAAAACTAATACATTTTTGCACCCCTCTGGTAAGGTGCACTTGCCCCACCATTGATGCAATAATGGTTAAAAATGTGGGTGTCTCAACCACATCTTTTCAAATTTGAAAGATGAATGTCATTTAAACCCTGAACCAGTATTTGTAATATCCATTGAAATACCATAATGATCAGATCCAAGAAGAGTTAAAATATTTGAAGATAACACATAATCCCCAATAAACTAGTTTGGAGTAACAAGAAACCTATCCAAACATTCTGCAATTTGTAAGAAATTATGCCTTCAATTTGTCCAGGTATACAAGCCTTTGCAGGTATAATATTTTTCAGTGCATTACTCATAATGAAGGACTTAAAGTCATCAATTACTCTTTGTGGAGGGCAGATCCCTCCTTTCTTTTCCTCCAATGAGTCTATTGCATTGAAGTCACCTACCAACACAACTTTTTCATCACCTATTCCAACTAAGATTTATGTAATCTCATCCCATAATATTTTCTCGTCTATCATGGATGCCAGGCCATAGATATTTCGTACCCAAAGCTTCAAATCAAAGTTTTGCACCTCTAATAACTGCCAATTGTTATCACTTTTTATTGAAGCTACCTTAATGATCTTGGGATTCCATAAGACTACCAAATCCCTAGAGGCACCTTGGGCTAGTGAATGTGTTGAATTCCACTTTTTCCATTTCTAAATTCTTGCTTCATAAGTATTTTCTAAAGCTTTTGTCTCCTAAAGTAAAATTATGTCTGCTCCACAAGCATCTAACTGATGCTTGATTTGAGCTCATTTGTCAAAGGCATTAATGCCCCTGAAATTCCATGAAATTATCTACATTACACTTGAGGAGAGAAATAGGCTCTCCTTGGGTGCTTGGTCACAATCATAACAATATTTCCATCAAGAGTTTTTTGAATCTCTATTTCTATCTCTTCCTTCAATTTCTCTGCATTGGACTTTCTGTCTCTCTTACCCGAAGATTTCTTTAACACTTGTTCACTTGCCAAATATTGTGAGAGAGACAAGGTTTAAGAATAATCAAAATTTTCCAATTGATCATCCTCACTATTTACCCATTCCACCATGGTGCCAACTGTAGGACCTTGATCTAGTACCAATGATTCTTCCTTCAATTCTACCACCTTGGGATTTCTCCCTCTTCTCCCCAGTGTTGTAGCATTATCAACCTTTCCTGACATAAATATTGGGTCATGCTCCAATTCATCCCACTTATCCCCAATTTGCAAAGCATTCAACCCAGTAACTTTTGATCCTAACCCTACACTTAACTACAAAACTTCATCCTCCTTTGATATTACATATGCTAACTCATCAAATAGGTCTAAACCAATTGAATAAAGAAGCTCTTGAGATAGTGTTTCCAACTCCTTATCAAATTTTATAGGAACTAGACACTTTGATACTTCATTTTGGGTTTCCCCTTCTTCAACAATGAATGAAGTTTTGTTAGCAGGTTGGATTCCTTCCCCAAACATCATTTTTTTAATAATATCATTCATGTGTTGCAAAATTTATGGAAGTGTTAGATTATACAAATGCAGAAGCATTCCCATGCTCTTTTTCAAAAGAGTAAATTGCTTTTGTGTTAGAGCAAGTTGGAAGCATGAAGAATCCTTATTTACATCAGAAACTATCATTTCCTATTCCTTAGTGACCTTTCCTTCTATATTCCTTCGACTGTTCTTGCCTCACTACTCCAATATTTAAATTTGATTGCTTCTCCTTAGTTATCGGAGAGACTACCTTAGATGATGTCTTTTCCTGACATACCCTCTTCTGCTTCTCTAGAATGTTACATTCCTCCCTTGCTGTACAAATACTATTGCAGTGTTCTAGAGAATGACACTTTGTGCAAGTGTTTTTCAAGTGTTTCTACTGTAATATGTTGTGTCCACAAGCCATATTTTGACGTTATTTGTATTTGAGTAGGTACTAGCTTTATGGTATCTAACATTATACAGACCCTTACCAGCTTTGATGGATTATGAAAAAAAGACTTGTCATGTTTAAGAAAATTCCCTATCTGATTTGCTATTATTCATATGAGTTGTAGTTATCTATATTCTAGTGTTAAATCCTACAATTGTATCTAGACAGATATAAACCTAATGGATAGATCATTTGGCTTAAAGTTTGGAGACCAGGGTTGCATATAAAGACCAAATTCCTGAAATATCTAGGACATAACTTTGTAAATAGAATCTCTATTAGATTTCTCATGAAAAAGCACAATAAAGACACCCTTTTCTTTATCAAGATAGAAAACCTTTGAAATCCCTACCCATTCATGAAATAGAAAATCCTATAAAGAATCTAGTTCAAGCATGAGATTCCAGAGCTTACAAATTAAAGCTCTGTTATGAAAATCTTGAACTTGAGGTTGTAGAAAATTTTTTGGCAAGGTGATCTTCATAGTGCCCTTTTGATCTGAAAGAAACATTTTCTCACTCCCTATCTTCTGCTCTTGAACTGGTGTCATTGCTTCAAAGTTTGTATTTGGGGTAGCCTTTTGCCTCCATTGCAATTTTTCCTTCTTGTGTTGAGCTGCCCTTTTTTATTTTCCTTTTGCAACATTTTTCTTCTTCCTCTATTGATGCAAAAGGGTTGAGCCCTTTCCATGACCCTTTTGACCTTTTCCCTACTCCTCCTTCTCCTTTTGACTATTTTTTCTCTTTTCAACACCATTTTTTTCTTGAATATCTTTTCTTTTGCTATCCCCCTACTTACCTTCAACAAAGGTTTTGCTTTGAAAAGAGTCATCTGATCTTGTTAAAAGCCTAAACAATGACTCCTTTGTATTTTTGTTTGATTTGAAATATGTTTCACTTTCTTTGTAGAGTCGATTCAGAAACGCTGGATTAGCTTCATATTGCCTTCATTGTGATTCTCCCTTTGTGAATGATGAGATTTTTCATCCTCACATATATCTAGAACTTCCTGTTTGCTTCTATCCAAGCGTCTGTGAGAGCAAAATGAGACCTAGTTTAGCTTTATAAATTTGTACCTGATCACATCAGTCCCATGCCTTGCATGATTCCAAATTGTATAGCTAAGGGGTCCATGAGAAAGAGGGAGTTGTCTATTGCAGTTGCATGAGTCACAAGGAGAGGGAATCTTGGTTCCACAAGCATGAGGAATTTGCCTGCTATAGTCACGAGGGTCACAAATCCTCTTTTTTTGAAAAATAGTCATTATTCTGCCATGTTCACTTTGAGTAGTAGCCATTATTCCTCCATGATCGCTGCTCTACCATTTTTCTTTTAACCTAAGACTAAAATTAACCACTTAGAAAAATCTTAAACATATTTGTTGCTGTTAGAGTAATTACAAAATAGAAAAAATGCATATTATGTTGCCTAAATGGATAAAATTGGTTACTATCTTAATAGTCATGTTTCAAATAACTAAATGTGTTCTCAACACTAGATTTCCAATAATGTACTTAATGCTCCAGGAAGTATTCAAAACATGAATGAAAGTATAATCTACAACTCCTTTTTCTTAAAATTTCTACTCTATCTTCATTAGAATAAAATAACAATTTAGATGAAAATAAGATTATCTTTTTCTTGCTTTCTTAAAATCCAATTCTACTCAAGGTACTTGTTTGAATTGTTTTTAGTTATGTTATATTTTGAAAATGCATTCAATTGATGAATTAATGATGAGGAAAGTGTTTTTGCACAATTTCTCAAAATGGTTTAAGTACTAGAGTTGCCTTGGTTTATGTGGAAGCCATCCATGGATCTCATGAATTAAATTATATATTTACTAGAGGAAAATAAAGTTGCTATCACTATACTTATCTTTCCACTTGATGAAGGCAATGTAGGCACTACAATCTATCTTAATGTGTTCTCTTCAATCTTCAATGTTGGACAGGCCATACAAAAAGATGGTTATAATGCATAAGGATTACTAGACACTCTTGAGTTGCTTATTGAAGATATAACTCAAAGAGGCTAATTTTAATAGTTTGAATATGAATATTCTTTCAAATTGAATATAAGATATTATCAAAAAATAACTTCTTATACAAAGGATTTGGAAGATAACTAGGGAAATCCTCCAAGAAATCCGAATTCTATGGGGAAAACTTGCTAGTATATGGAAAATGTTATGGCAATGTCTTTATTAGAGTGCAATTGAATTTTGTATGTGGTGGTGACCCCATAAGGCTTCTTTTCATAAAATTAGCAAGTCTACATAATGGATTGGCTGCTTATAATTCACATTGTTGTAAACCTTATAGTTTCTCCTCTATTAAATGCCTAAAGTCTCAATGCAATTTGGAATAAGGTGGAAACCCTAACTTTAAAATTGTTGTCATGCTTGAAATTTTAAATGTTGTATGGATTTTTTGATTGATGCTTTGGATTAAAAATTTAATTGTTAATTATTATAATTTTCAAGTAATTGAATTTTTTGATGTGAATGGTTTGTTTTAATTTATGACATGGTTTTTTATACATGTATGTTATATTTTTTGGACTAAGTACTGACAATATTGTGTTTATTTATGTGTGATAATTTGAATGGTTTTGGAGGTGCTAAGTTTATAACAAAAGAAAATCTAAACCTATTTTGAGAATAATCCCTAAGTCTCTCAACCCTGCCTTATAACTAGGAGATCGAGTTTCCCTAGAGAGCTCACCTGATTATGAATTTCCCCGTTAAACACAAGTTGAGTCCTCAAACCTTAGCTAGTCATTGCTTTAGAATGATAGTCAAATAAACCTCCCCTTCGTGTAAATGTTTTATAGGAGTCATCAATAGTAGGTCAATGGATTTGCAAGCTTTTATCAACTAAGTGCTAATAAATATTCCAACATTGGACACCTTTGTCTAATCAATTTTAAGGTATAGAATGTTGATGTTATAGTAGTGGTGAGAGATTTATTTCTTCTTTGAACTCAAAAAATATATAAAAACAACATTAAATGTTGAGGCAAACATGATAATTTATTTATTTCTTAAAGCCGACCTGATGAGAAGTCACATCATTTTGTGTAAAGTCATCTCTTATGTGAAAGAGGTTGACTCTTCATGGAAAGGCATCTTGGTGTCTATATATTCAAGGTGACTCACATTCATTTGGCATCTAATTCATTTTTTTTTAAGACAACTTCGCATGCCTAGAAGGAGATCATCATTTTATAGCAAATTGATTATTATTCTCAAGGAGTTCACATTCTTCAAGAGGAGTTTGCATATCTATGGCAGATTGATATATATTCAAGAAGATCGATATTCATTATTGCTTGTGTATTTGCATCTAGAGAGGTGCTATAATCATTGCATCAGTTCAGCCTAGTGTGTGGCCTAATTGTAAAGCAATTTGTTGCTCTTTTATTCAATATATAAGTGATATATTTGTGGCTGGTTTTTTTCTCCCTCGAGTAGGAGGGTTTTCCTAGGGTAAAAGTGTTGTGTTTATTGTTCATGTGTTGTTGTATTTCTACTTATTGCAAATCTAATCCTAAAACTAACATGGTATCAGAGCAAGTCTAAGGAAAAGATCTGATCAGATTTGGTTAAATAGAAACTCAGTTGGGAAGTAATGATTGAAGCCACAGGCCTGTTCGATGCACAAATAAATATTGAATGTGGTTGCAGTGGTGATGTATGGAGTGATGACTACTGTGGTATTCGTTGATTCATTGATTGAGGGGGGCTTAACACTTTGTGGCATTTCTCCTATGTCGTATTCTCTTTGGTCATGTGGAAGGAAGTCATGATGATTTATTTTCACTCTTTTTGATTACTTAAACTCTTTCATCAAATGAGTGTGGGTGCATTGATTCATAATGTGATCTCAAGATTTAAATGGAGTCTTCAATCTTTGATAAATGGTCGATTCGTTTTCCCACTTTCCTTGAGACTGAGATCAAGTGAAGATGGCAAAGATGAGGCACAACTATAGGTCTAGCTCATTGGTGTACCAACATAAAGAGATAAGTATTTTATTCTTGTACCTTGAATGAATTTTATGTAGTTATTAATTCATGCAATAACATTGAAATAGTGAATCATGTATGATTCTAGCATTGGTATTTCTCTTCAAGATAGTTTAGTTCTATGAACTATTATTAAACTCTCTAAAATGCTTTCAGGACAGACCGAGGAGCATAAGAATGATGAGAGATTGCATTCAAGGGAGGAAGATCTTGATGCATCCTATTAGGAAGTCACACAGGCTAAAGAATGGAGACACAACTTATTGCCATAGAACTGAGTTGGTGGCACATAACTGGAGACATCTCTCGAAGAGGAAGAACCTATTCAGATTGTCATTGTGATCAGTTTCTTCAAAGAGGATGAATTAAAATTCAGAGGGAGTCTGACAAACCAATAGAGGAACCTTGGATGAGGAGGTCAGGAGGTTGATGCAAGTACTTGGAGCTTCAGAGGGAGTCATGTCATCATGAAGATCTATTGTAATGTATATTTCTTTGTGACGAAGAAGTATGAGGTGAAAGCCCTTATTAATGTATATTTCTCTGTGACAGAGAACTATGAGGTGAAATCCCTTTTAGTGTATATTTCTCTAAGATGAAGAAATATGAGGTGCAAGCCCTTTTTCATCTCTAAGACTGAGATGAGATGTCATGTTGAGAGACTCCATGACGACATCACATTGAGAGACTCTATGATGAACCCTTTGTACTTGTGTTTTTCCACACATGGGAGTAGCCATGGTGGACATCATGTTGAGAGAATCCATGATGACATCACGTTGAGAGACTCCATGATGACATCACGTTGAGAGACTCCGTGATGAACCTTTGAGCTTTCCACAAATGGGTTTAGCCATTGTGGGTGTCATGTTGAGAGACTCCATGATGTGAATATCTGGAAAGATATCTCCCTAGCTAAGAGGGAGTGTTGATGTTATAGTAGCGGAAAGAGATTTCTTTCTCCTTTAAAATCAAAAAATATATAAGAAGAATATTAAATGTTGAGGAAAACATGATAATTTATTTATTTCTTAAAGCCGACTTGATGAGAAGTCGCATCATTTTGTGTAAAGTCATCTCTTATGTGAAAGAGGTCAACTCTTCATGGAAAGGAATCTTGGTGTCTATATATTCAAGGTGACTCACATTCATTTGGAATCTAATTCATTTTTTGTTTTAAGAAAACTTCACACACCTAGAAGGAGATCATCATTTTACAACAAATTGATTATTATTCTTAAGGAATTCACATTCTTCAAGAGGAGTTTGCATTTATACAATAGATTGATATATATTCAAGAAGATTGATATTCATTATTGCTTGTGTATTTGCATCTAGAGAGGTGCTATAATCATTGCATCAATTCAGCCTAGTGTGTGGCCTAATTGTAAGGCAATTTGCTACTCTTTTATTCAATATATAAGTGATATATTTGTGGCTAGGTTTTTTCTCCCTCGAGTAGGAGGGTTTTCCCAGGGTAAAAGTGTTATATTTATTGTTCATGCATTGTTTTATTTCTGCTTATTGCAAATCTAATCCTAAAACTAACATAGAAAATAAAAAAAGACTACCATACGAAAATTGACGACCGATGTGACTTAACAATAAAAGAAAGAAACTAGAAACTATGTAATACATAGATAAAAACAAAAGAAAGAAAATCAAAATCAAAATGAATGGTTAAATTATTAGCTGATAGGCTATTATATGTGGGGGAAACCCACTGGGATCTCCTCCAATCTGACGCCAAAGACCCCACTGAGAACCCCTCATGTATTTATGATTGACCATGCCTACTCCCACTATCGAATGTAGCATTTTTAGTTTCTTTGTACTCATCATTTTCCCGCCACTTAAAGCTTTCTTTGTCAGTCAAATTGCATTCCCTGCTAGCTTGGTGTTTACTATCGTTAATTATCAAATCACCAGTCCTTTCTTTATAGGGTACACGGTGGCCTATTTCTTACAGGAGGCTTTGTCAGCTCTTCATCCATGGGTACTATTCTTTTACAGGTCTACACTATCCATCATCGGTGTACAGGTGAATGATTTTGTCAATTTTGACATAAACCTAGTTATCAGTGGGCTTAGAGCAATATTTCAACAACAAGAGTAATCAAAGATTTTGTTTATTGCATTGGCTTGAGTACTCATAGTAAGTGTTGTTATCTTCATTGTAGTTGGAAGTAAAGAGAGAGAAGAAAACATGGAATCGAAAGGTTTGAGATGGTTAACAAAGATGTCAAATGTGTTGAGAGATGCTTGTTGCAACACACTTCATCTAGAGCTTTGTGTTTCTAGTATTTCAAGCCATGGCAGTCTATTGAGTAAATTTGATCATATGGAGAACATGCAAACCACTGTGAAGGTGGGCATAAGCATTGTGGAGAAGATCAAGACCCACGTCCAAAATCTTTCTTGCCCCAACCTTGACTTTAGGCAGTGCAACACCCTCAAAGACTATATGGAGATGTTTGAAGACACTTTGGAAGAGCTCCATGACACACTTTCTAATTTGCAAAACACCACATTCTTGGCGATGTTGAAGCATGGCGATGATTTGAAGCCATTGTTGAGTGGAGCCATTACTAACCAGTACACTTGTCTCGATGGCTTCCACCTCTGCAAAGGCCATCTCAAACAAGACTTCAATGCCGAGTTGCTCAACATCTTGCATTTGGTGAGCAATTTGCTTGCCATGCTGTGTAACATTTTTGATAAAGCAAATTAGATCCTTGGCAATATGGATTCACTTTCCAGCCATGGGCATCATTTGTTGTCAAACGATTTGACATCATCTGACGATGATGAATTTTCATTGTGGATGTTAGCAGGAGATCCATGACTCTTACAGACCCCTTCCCAAAATATATAGGTTAACATTGTTGTTTCCAAGGACAGGAGCAGTCATTACACAACCGTTTTGGCAGTGGTGGCTATAGCTTTAGAAAAGAGCACGTCCATATATGTCATTCATATTAAAAATGGGGTGTAGTAGGAAAACATGGATATTCCCAAAAACAAGCACAATCTCATGTTCATCGGTGATGGTAAAGATGTCACTGTGATCACTAGCAATCGAAATGTTAAAGACTGCTTCACAACATTTCATGCATTTTGTTCTTGAGGATCATGAAATCCATCAATTTTCATGGGGCTATGGAGTATCTCATTATTCATAGAGTACATAACTCTCCTCTCTCTCAAGGAGGGCCCCACATTAGACCATGTGAAATACTTGTGTCATGTTGATAAAGAAATAAGTAGCTAGAAGGTAAAGAAGCTCTAAATAGGAGTAAATAAAGACAAGTGGGAAAAGTTAATTTTGGAAAAAGTAGCAGTAGTATCAATGCTAATGTCATCAAGAAGACTTGGATAAAATTCCTTAGGTTTTTAGTATTCAGTTCTCCATCTTTCTTATGCTTGGTGACAATATTTTTGGTTTAGCATATGGCAATATCTAATTTGTAAATTAATTCTTTGATCAATTGTTGTGGGCAAACCTTCATTGTTATTATCACTAGCAATCACACCTTAGTGTGCAATGGGTACACCAAAGAAGTGTGGAAGGTCAACTAGGATAAATTTTGGTCTATTTTTTTCATACATTTATGTAGTACATGAGGTCAATTGGTAGGCCATTTAGCAAATGATGTTGTTTGTGCAACAAAGGTCTCAATGGAGAAGTGATATCTTCAAATAAACTATGCATCCACTTACAGGGATCCAAACATGATTGAAATAAAACCTTTGACTTGGAAAGATAATCAAGCTTCATTACCAATAGGATCATGTTATGTTTGCAATAAGGAGAGAGGGAGACAGAGGGAGAGGCAGGGATAGAAAGAGGGAGAGATTGAGGGGGGAAGAGTGTGTGAGAGAAAGGGAGATAGATAGGAAGATAGAGATAGAGATGGAGAAGGAGAAGGAGATGGAGATAGAGGAGAGGGATATGGAGAGGAGATAAAGAGAGAGGAGAGAAGGATATATAGAGATGGAGTATATAACTATATAGAGAGAGATAGAGAGTGAGATAAATGGATGGATAGAGAGAGGGAGACATGTCTAGAGATAAAGGGGGAGAGGAAAATAGAGGTAGAGATGAATATAGGTCGAGAGAGGAAGAGGGAAATAAATAGATAGAGAGGGGTGATCCCACAATAGTGGTTTACATTTTTTGGCCAAACTAGACATTAATTTTTATTTTTTAAAACTAAATCTTCACATTTGGGCACCTATAGCGGTTAAACCGTGAGGAATTTGAAGATGATACAAACTAGATTCTTGTCACATTTTTTCTGTAGATTCTAAAAATATTTTTTTCAAAATTTTTGGAATCAAATTGCACTTCTTTTTCCATCTCCCACAAAAACTGGTTTTTTTCAAAAAACAACATTTTTAAAAAGTGACACACACCATATAATGCATTACTTTTTTTCCTTGAAGGATAAAATTCTAATTCTTTCGAATTTAGATTTGTAACTCCAATATCTAGTGCTTCCACTTGGTTAGATAGTTTTTTATTTAATATTTTTTCTTTAATCAAGTTTGAAAGTCAAACCAATTACAATTCAAACATAATACGACCGTATAACGCATAACTTTTACTGTATGCATCAATTTTTATTTTTATTTTTGTTGGATCAAGGACTCCAATATCTGGTGCATTCATATTTTTCAAATTTTTTTTGATAATCTTCTATTTTTCCACATGTGCAGAATAGAGAGTTTTGTTTTCAGTGAAAAACCTATATTTAATAAAACTTAAAAAATAAATAGATAATAAAATCAAAACATATTAAAATTATATTCGTTGGATAGCTCATTTTGAGGAAAACCTAATACCAGTTGGGTTTCTGAAATCTCCTCCATTTTCATTCTCAAATCGAGCTTCAAAGTGCAAAATTCTGAGCAATTTTGGTGCCTGAGAGGGTGGAGGTGAAAATAAGGGGGTTCAGTTGAACTTATGTTTGGTCGAACAAAAATCAAATTTCGGTTGAATGGGGGTTCGACCGAAGTAATGTTCGACTAAAATCATTTTACATATAATAAAAGAATAGATTTAAAGGGGGTTCGTTCAAACCCCCATTCGATGTTTGGTTGAACCCCCTCTATTAAATATATATTTCTTTATTTTGCCTATTGTATTTTATAATATTTAATATTAATATAAATGTAAATTATATTATTTTTAAATTATAATATATAATATACTTATTATTACAATATGTTATAATAATTATATATTATTATTATAATATATAATATACTTATTATTACAATGTATTTTAATAATTATATTATTATTATAATATATAACTATTATTATAATATTAAAAGTATATAATTAAAAACTATATATATTAGAAATGGTTGAAGAGCATTTTGGGATGAGTTTTGGGTTGGGTAGTTTACTTGAGTGCAAGAATGATTCAAACAAAAGGTTTTTATGAGATCTCATCTAACAATATTGGAATGGCACAACCTTGTTTCGTTGCCCCTCAGCCAAAGTCTAATATGAATGAACATCTACAGCTCAACACCCAAGCTCTCCTTGAGGCTGGTAGGTGTTCTCTTCAACTAGAAATCATAAAAACATGGGTATTGATGTGGAAATGCGTATTAATTTGATTTGCTTAGGGGAATTTTGTTTGTTTATAGATATAAGTAAATATATATTTATGATGGGAATTGTTAGACATACAAGTAGCTTGGAAGGAAAAGGAGTCATGTTTGGCAGCAACGGTGGAGAGTCTTAGCTTGGGATCTATAGAGAGATGAAGAGCATGAGAGTAGGTCTAGAGGTAGTGACAACATGGATGGGAATGAATCTGGTGATGATCAAGAAGATAACAATCCCCAAAAAAAAGTGCTATCACATGCATACTCCTCAGTAGATTCAAGAGATGGAAGTGTATGCCCTTTTTTCACTAAACAATTCAATACTTGTCATCTGTTGAGAATTGAACTATTTCTAACTTTATTGCTATTTTGGGTTTGCTATAGGCTTTTCAAAGAGTGCCCTCACCCAGATGAGAAGCAAAGGCAACTTTTGAGTAAGTAATTGGGGCTTGCACCACACTAGATTAAGTTTTGGTTCTAGAATTGGTGAACCCAGATGAAAGTATGTCCAAGGTTTAACAAAAATGACCAAATATTTGTAGTAATCTTGCAAAATTGATGAATTTTAGGGTTTCATGCTTTATTACTTATTTTTTTCTAATCATGGCTTTTCAAATCTTGGATTTTTAGGCTCAACACTAGTGTCATGAAAGTATGTCCAAGGTTTAACAAAATGACCAAATATTTGTAGTAATCTTGCAAAATTGATGAATTTTAGGGTTTCATGCTTTATTACTTTTTTTTCTAATCATGGATTTTCAAATCTTGGATTTTTAGTTGTTCCTATTCTGATTCTAATGTATTTACAACCCTACAAACCTCCTAGATTTTATTTTCTCTAGAAATATTTTTAGTGCAGTGATTTTCCCACAATGATGAAATTGCTTCATATCATATACTATATAAGATTTAGAGACCCAAAAGGTTATTTTATTCTGATGCTTTAAATCACCTGAGCAATGAAGTTGAAGATTCATTAGCTTTGTGCTTATGGGTATTCTTTAACTATTCTTATGTTTTTTTTAATGGGCCTGCATGGATTTTTTAGCTGGAGAGAATGGCAAGTATGGCTGGAAATTTTTACAGAAGGCCCATATCATTGACTTGAGAGAGAGATATGGAGGGAGTGGGAGAGAAAGGGAGCATGGGGGTAGGAGGGAGATACTTGAGAGAGAGAGAGGGGGGGAGTGTGAGAGAGATAAAGGGTAGGGGGTATAAGGGTTTAGGGTTTAAGGGTTAAGGGGAGAGGGAGAGAGAGGGAGAGGGAGTAGGAGGAGAGACTTGAGAGAGAGGGGGAAGTGGGAGAGAAATAAAGGGTAGGTTTTAAGGGTTAATGGTGGTAGAGGGAGAGGGAGAGGGGGTAGGAGAGAGAGACTTGTGAGAGAGGGGAGTGGGAGGAGAATATAAAGGGTAGGGGGTGCTAGGGTTTAAGGGTTAAGGGTAGAGGAGCTCGAGAGGGAGAGTGGGTAGGAGGGAGAGACTTTCAAGAAAGAGAGGGGGGGACAGGGGGAGAGATAGAGGGTAGGGATTAGAAGGGTTTAGGATTTAATGGTTAAGGGTAGAGGGGAGAGGGGGAGAGGGGGTAGGAGGGAGAGACTTGAGAGAGAGAGGGGGGGAGTGGGAGAGAGATAATGCGTAGGGGTTGTAAAAGGGTTAAGGGTAGAGGGGAGAGGGGTGAAGGGGGTAGGAGGGAGAGACTTTAGAGAGATGGGGAGAGTGGGAGAGAGATAAAGGGTGGGGTTTAAGGGTTAAGGCTAGAGGGGAGAGAGGGGGACGGGGTAGGAGGCAGAGAGAGAGAGGGGGAGTGGGGAGAGAGAGATAAAAGGTAGAGTGCACTAGGGTTTAAGGTTTAAGGGTAGAGGAGTTCGAGAGGGAGAGTGGGTAGGGAGGAGAGACTTTCAAGAGAGAGAGGGGGGGAGTGGGAGAGAGATAGAGGGTAGGGAGTAGAAGGGTTTAGGGTTTAAGGGTTAAGGTTAGAGGGGAGAGGAGGTAGGAGGAGGAACTTGAGAGAGAGAGTCAGTGGGAGAGAGAATAAAAGGTAGGGGTATAAGGAGGTTTTAGGAGTTTAAGGGTTTAAAGGAGTAGAGGAAAGGGGAGTGGAGTAGGAGGGAGAACTTTCAAGAGAGAGAGGAGGGAGTGGGAGAAAAGATAGAGATGAGGGTACAAAGGGTTAAGGGTTTTAGGGTTAGGGTTTATTTTTTAGTACATTGATTTATGTTTTATATATGTGTACAATAATTTTATAATTAGATAATATTTAATTTTAAAATTTACATAATTGCCCATGGAACAATTCGATGCAACAAATTATATAAGTTGTTTATAAGATTCTTGACTTAAGAATTCCATGAAAAAATAGAAGTTGCATATAATTGTAATTTAGGAAAAATGATTTTTAAAAACTTCACTAGGTTTCAAATAAGGATTGAAATCATATATATGGGTTTACATGCAACCAAAAAAAGTGAGAGATGAAGCTGTCAAAGATTCTTGAACTTAAGAATTTTCCATGGAACAAATATGTACATATAATTGTAATTTACACAAAATGATTTACAAATATGTACAAGTTACTATAAGTTCTCATTTGAACATGTATAGGGTTACAAGTGAACTTGAAAACCATGGATATAATCTAAGTCAAAGATTCTGGTTCAGCCCGCTCTTCAATAACATGTAGAAATTTTTGATGATCATCACTATCTAGTCTCTATTTTCTTCGGCCACGTGCATGTGGAACTGCATGAAGATGTAGGGTGGTAGAAATTATGAAGTGACTATATTGATATACCTTGTTATCAAGTTGATAGTCAACAAAATGAATCCCATGTTGAACAACTTTGACTTGTTTTAGATATGTCCCTTGCACTACAACAAAACCTGCATGGTAAACATGAACCTAAGGTAAAACATATGAACATGTGCAACATTTTCATGCTCAAGGTTTGTACAATATATATTTAATGTTTATAATGTAATGTGCACATGTGAATACAATGTCTATAAAATTTTAAATTCAAACTCACCTGTGGGAAATGACATTCCATCACTTGTTTCAGGTTATGTTAGCTTATTCCTCTCTTTTGTGCAACACAATAAATAATAGCTAACACCTTCGATGTTTCTAGCCTCTGCTATGACTGCAAAAACATCTCTTGTACACCAAATTTACACAAAAAACTCTAAAAAAATTAGAAATGTCTCTAAAGATCATTAACTAGATATATATAATATTTAAATTATTGAAAACTTACACATGTACCTTTTCCAACCAATCCTAAAATATGGTCATAATCAATTGAAATCAAAGGAATGTCTTCAAATCTTTCTTCCTTGTTTTCATCATATGTTTCTAAAACAACTAGTGGCACTATATCCCATTTACCAACATATCCAATTTCTTGATTGTTGCATGCATAATCAGAGTTTCCCTCAATGCACTTAGTGCAAAAACAAGAGTAATCCCTTGTGTCTAATGTCCATCCATGACGACTATCTGAACTCCTAACACAATGCAAAGATCTTGTTTTTTCTACCCTCTTGCATCCATGCATCGATCTTCTATCCACACCTAGATACATGTACAACAAAAAACTTATGTGAACAAATATGTATATATATATATATATATATATATATATATATATTTTTTTTAAATTTAAATAAATTCAAATTTTTGATTTAATGTAATTTATACATCCTCGATATCTCCCAAAACACTCTATCGCGGGAATGTGTTGGTTTTGTTTTAGAATGTACTGATACATTGATGCGTAAAAGTGTTTCTTGCACCATTCAACAACATCATGTGCATTGTCTAAATGATCTTCTGGATAACTCATTTGATTCTTTCTTAAAGCTCATTCGATGCAAGCTCCTGCTCCATCATGTTCACCCTTTCCATGCCCACTCTAAAAAAAACTCCAAACATTGGGTATTTTGTAGATTTTATGATATCTACAAAGTGCATAGAATGGCTGTGAAGATTTGAATTGTGCCGCACATCCATCTGACCATACAAAATGATTTTCAAATTTTACACCCCTGCTTCTCAAATTCTCAAAAACTATTGCAAAGCAATGTTGGACAAAAGTGTGTCATGTTATTTATCATCACTAATATAAAAGTGATATTCTTTCTTAATGGCTCATTCTTCATCTGTACTCTCAAAACCATCCAATTTTGATTGTGCATTTCGATAACACACACGAACCATAATAGTGATCTGCTTTGAAAATTAATACTTTGATTGAATCTCCTTTTGATGTACAAAGGAGTAATTTTCTACAAAGTCAACTACTGATAGAACTGTTCCACGTGGGAAAGTATCTCTCAATGTTTAAGGTGTTGTGCTTGCCACTTAGCAAAAGAGAATCTTTGTATGTGGTCATATCAATTTTTGAAAATCTTCCATAAATTTTCCAATGGGAATCTCCTCTTCTACATAGTTCAACCTTGTGGATTCTTTCCCAAAATTTGTTTGCAACTTTACACACTTGTACCTATGTGAGTAAAATATGTGAATAAGTAATAAACCACATAGTCAATGAAACATTACATTTAAGAGAATCCAAATAACAATCTAATCAAATTGAAACAAATAAAATCTCTAAAAAAAATACTTACCTCTTGCAAGTTACTATCTTTGTTACGTTAGTATCCTCAATTCTTGAAGGAAATTTAGCCAAATTTCCACATGTCTCACAAATTCCTTTTATGCAATTTATTTGAGGTCCATTTTCATGATCACATAATATAGAATTTATGAACAAACTTGCTTGTTTAGGAGGTGCATTTTGAAACCCTCATCTTTCGAAACACGTGATAGTAGAGATCAAATTCAATATGATAACGACAACAAGAAGTTTCAAAAAAATTGTTTATCTTCACATAATATGCCTTTAACCTTTGAAACATTGTTTGCCCAATCTTTATATGAGGATATGCATTACAAAAGTTCATATACATCTCAAATTATGTTATGTATAGCCAATATTTGATATGATTTTCATAAATATCAGGTCCAATTCTGTGTCTCATAACATCTCTAGTATTTGATGACGAATGAGTCTGATCATGCCAAAAACCTGAGACCAAGTTCCTAACAACATCTTCAATCCTGTCAGAACGGGGAGCTCTACACATAATTGCCCAATTACCTTCTAAACTCTCATCCAAAAACTTTCTCTTTTTCTCATATTTTATTAATGTAGTTCTACTATAACCAATTTCAGTTGAAAGTGCAGATATTTTTCTTTTTCTTGCCATATCTTGATGTACAATAGATGTCAACATCACCCTTCTTGTAGTGGCCTTATCCACTAATCGAGATCCTTTCCCAATGGAATCTAAACCCTTTTTAACATTTTGAACAATATCCTTTTGTAATCCCATGTGTTTCTTCTTATTTGATGCCAAATGTACACCCAACAATTGTAATGACTCTTTGAGCTCATCACAAAGAAGTAAACATGATAACAATTGGGTTTTTTCAAGTGTATCAAGATGATTGAAATGATGATTGATTATTCCATTTACAGATTTAGTCATTGACCTCTTTCTCTTATTATAAGGTTGGTTGGCATAACATTTTAGTTTCTCCATATCCATTTCAAGTAAATGATCTAAATTTCTATGAGAAATTTGTTTCCTCACCTTTTCAGCTAGTTTTATATGCTCATCCATACTAGTAGGAGGAAGTGATCTCGACCCCTCTCCAACATGCATTGTTTGAACTTGTGCCTCCTCCCTATCTTCAAGGACCATGTGTTCTTGAGTGGATTCAATTGATCCAATGTCTAGATTTACCTCAACTTGAGCATGAGAACTTCCTGCTTGTTGAGCCCTTCCTACATGTCACAAAAAATTTTGCAAACAAAAGTGAGAGATGATGTTATATAAGTGAAGTTTGTGTATGCAAGCAAACAAAGTGACAAGACATGATGCTATAAGTGAGAGAAGTTTCTGCTAGTTTTATATGCTCATCCATACCAGTAAAAGGAAGTGATTTTGACCCCTCTCCAACAAGTATTGTTTGAACTTGGGTCTCCTCCCTAATTTCAAGGTCCATGTGTTCTTCAGCAGATTTGTTTGATCCAATATCTAGATTTGGCTCAACTCCAGCTTGAGAAATTCCTACTTGTTTGAATTTACATGCAAGCAAAGAAAGTGAGAGACTATGAGTTATCTAAGTGGAGTTGAAACAAATAAAATCAAAGATTCTTGAACTTAATAATTCTATGGAACAAAAGCAATTGGAAATAGATGATAAAGAATTTAGGGAATGTCTATGCAAGATGACTATTGGAAATATATTTATAAGAAAAAAAAATTGAGGTGTTAATAAAAGTCCTAAACACACACTTGAGAGAGAGAGAGAAGAAACAAGCATGTACCTTGTTTCTTTCTATGATAATTTTCCAAGTTTTGTTCATGCCTCTTTTGTTCTTCTTCTTTTGACAATTTTCGTTGAGACGTATTTTTTCTTTTTCTTTGTTGTCCCATTTTCTTCTTTAACTTAAAGATGACTCAAAACAAGTCCTCTCCCAACTTAGTTAAATTCTCCTCCAAATTTTGCCTTGATTGATAAAAATGAAAAGTTGTCTCTCCAATATTTGCCTCCTTGATAAATATGCAAAAACCTCTTCTCCAAAATTTGCGCTCCTAGTGATATAAATGAGAATTAATCTTCCAATTTGATATCCAGAATAATGAAAAATAAGCTTCTATTTATATGCATATGGGATGGGAAAAAAATTATTCTAGTGTACATGGAATAACTAGATCCTAGTTTAAATGAATCAAGTAGTAAACAAACAAGTTATTTCATTGTGGACTTTGTTGTTATTTAATGCATAGGTATACACAACATATCTAGTAATTTTAGAATTTTGTTAAAGTGTCAAAAATGTATAATAGAGGTATAATTTGAATTGAATTTTCTTAATTATAGTTGAATTGAATTTCAAGTTACTTGTCAAAAATGTATAATAGCGGTATAATTTGAATTGAATTTTCTTAATTATATTTGAATTGAATTTCATGTTACTTGTCAAAAAGATTATCTTTTGTTCTCAACTCAATGGTTTATGTTGCTTAAGTCATTTTTAAAAAAATATTTATTGTGATCAACATGAATGAACTTAATTATAAAGTGGCATTGATTTCCTAAAATTCTACTAGAGATCAAATGTATATTGAATATAAGGAAATGTAAGTTGTAAGAGATCATCAAATAAGAAAGCATGTATGTATATTGAATATTTAAAGGAAATGCATACATATATCATGTGTAAACATGTAACCATAAGCAAACACATGTGCATACATGTAAAGAGATTCAATGTATAAACATAACACATGTTATAAGCAAAGAGGCAAATGTATGTATATATCATATAAGAAAATGTATGTACATTTCAGATAAGCAAATGTAAATTAGAGATCATCAAATGTCAAATACTAAAGATCAACAAATAAGCAAATGTATGTATATCATATAAGCAAATGTAAGTTAGATATCATCAAATATCGAATACTAAAGATCACCATATAAGCAAATACATGTAGTAAAGATCATAAATCTAGTGTGCAGGGCCTAATATGAATGTCGACTCCTAGTCGAACGACCATCTGAATGAGAATGGTCCTGTTGTGATAGATGTGTTGAGCCTTGCAAATAAAATTGTGTACATAATGTGTTAAATACATATAATTTATATTAAATAAATTTTATGAAAGTTATTTTTAAATGAACTTGTATTTTTAAATATCTATCTATATCTATGCATACATAAATATTGCATGTACATATACATGTGTATATATAAAAATTTAAAACTCACATGTCCACTGGCAACAGATTCATCCACAGAGTCACGTTGATCATGTACACGATCTGGACCAAGGCTAGGAGTGACATGAGGCATGTCCACCTGTAACAATATATATACATATATATCAACTTACATGAATATCTAGTTAAAAAAAATTAAAAAAGAATTGAAACATGCACATGCACACATACATGCACATCATCTGATATTGGATGACCTAAGTCCTCTGAAATGGTCGCCTCCACCATATCCACCAAACGGTCAAGTGATGAAACAACATCTGCATCCATCTGATCTATCCCATGTCGTGCCAAAAATGATGAATGTAGAGGACTATGAAGGTGAGATGGCATCAACGATGATGAACCAAAACCAATCAACATATCAGTAAAACCCATAGTTTGTGCAACTGCTGAATGAACTGTAGGTGGATCTTGATGCACACTAGTGCTCGGCTAAGAGTGATGGGATCCTAGAGCTGAACATAATCCGTGTGCCAAACAATCTTTGACATGCTCTATACTGATCCCATAGTCTGATGCAATGTGGGAATATGCCTCCAATAGGTCTTGAGCCAAACAATGCAGAGTCTTGTGCACCATATCTCCTGTAAGTGCATCAAGCTGTGTAGGAGTAGGGATGTTGGCCATTATAAAAGAATCCATGGTGGTCCACTGTGTTGAAAATGGCATGGATCGGGAATGTCTAGACATCAAATACTGACCTACACAATCATCAGATATCCTAGTGGTGGTAGCCGCAATGTCACCTACAGTGTCAATACCTCATCTGCTATGGGGGCTAGAGCTGGGGTGAAGCAGGAGACCTCTTGCCAACCAATGCCCTAAACATTAGGGTTGGTCTATTTGCTCGACGATAGGTGGGTCTATCAACAATCCTGCCACACCCTTGACCAGCATATGGTGGAATGTCTAGGTAGTTAACTTTGAGGCCCAAATGGACCTCAACATACAATTGTTGAACAAAATATAAAGGAATCCGGTCATTGTGTGGGTATTGACCATGTGTTGCGAGAAATTGTGGGTAGATCAATTTAGCCATAGCACGATCGACACATCTAGTGACCTAGTATCCCCTAACCTTATGTACATTTTGATAAAAAGGAAAACAAGTGTTTTTTTATCATTTCTTTGGTCACACTATCCTGTATTTGTTTAAGGGGAACATCACCATGTACTTCTTTCCACATGCGGGAAAGAATAGCAGCTACTCTATCTGGGGGAAATGCACTAGTCCTCTCAAGTTCATCTCTTAGTTTTTCTAAACTATGTAATATTGACATGCATGGTTCAGAATATATCCCTGGGTTTGCACCCTGTGCTAATGAGTCTCTCAATTTTTTAATCTCATTAGTGGTATTTGCAAACAAAGAATCTGGAGGTGGAACATGATCTGTATTTTCCATTTTATATATATGTATGTACACCTAAAAGAGCAATGAGACCTTGGTAAATAATATATCTAGATAAAGGAAATACAAATCTAAAACAGTTGTAATAATTCATCTACTCATCAATAATATTTTCATACCTTTAACAAAAAAACATTCAACATCTATCATAGTTTTTAATAATTTCAAAACATTCAAATTACTAGATTGCACACAAAACATAATCTAAAACAATTCTAAAATTTAAATTTAAAACATAATCTAAAATAGTTCTAAAATTTAAATTACTAGATTGCACACAAAGCATCATTACTTAACATTGGTGGTCATGTAAAATCAATCCAGTCATTATTGAAGGCACAAATAAGAGAAGAAAATGAGACAGATGAAGATGTCCCTTATAAGGTTCAATGTAATGATGGAAAATAAAGATGAAAAGTATTGAGGACCTATATTTTATTTTAATGGCATAATAAGATAGTTCCCTCTACTAGCAAATGAAAAATCGTATGTGCTTTGAATTGTGTAATTATTGAAATTGACACCCTATGATTTGATAGAAATTAGGATATATCGATTGATCTAAATGGAGCTATATCAACTAATTGTAAATCTATTATAAGTGACATAAAGCCTCAATGTCTCATTTGTATTAAAATATGGGGATGATGTGGCTATTTTAAGGCCCAAAATTTCATGTGTTAATAGCATAAACATATAACATTAATTTTTTTGGGAGTTTGTACCAAATACCTTTTTCCAAACACAACTTTTGTTTAAAATACCTCAAGACCTATGAATGAAATTAAAAATTTCCTAACTTAAAGACCATCAAGGAAGGTCTTAATGCCATATGTGGCTTCCTTTGCCTATTATATAAAATTCAACTAAAATAGCTTTTAAGAAATAGTTCCACAAAATTAGAGGGGTCCAACCATGTTTTCAATTAATTTAAAACTATTATTTTAAGATTTTTTAATTTTTAAATAAATATATAAATTTCTTACATTATTTTGAATTAAAATGATAATAGTGGACATAAATTACACAAAATTGAATGTTATTAAAATTTTGGTTAAAAAGTAAGAAGGTTAACCTTTAAAGCCATTGAGGAAGGTATTGAGCTACTACAAGTGGTTTATCCATGAAGGGCTTGAAGTCTCATAAAGAAAGTAAATACAAGAGGAAGGAAAATATAGATGATTTCCTCACAAGTATATAAATGTTTCTACTTGATTATTTATTTCATCCTAGAAAGAAACTATAAATGTTGTTTATCCTATAACTTTTATCGTATTAATAATCTTAGATGCATGTGACTTGTTAGCTTCCCTTTTCATTTACTCATGTAATTTAAGAAATCTATTATTAGAGTTGCACATGAGAAAAAAATGAGCTCCCCTCCACTAAGGGCTTATTTTTTTCTTATACCAATTTGAGAATTTTATTATTTCAATTCTTAATCCTAATCAAAATGTGGTGAAGGGGAAATAATACCCATCCAATAAGTGTTCCCCAATCCCTTGAAAAGGAAAACTTGTGTATTATCCAACTTGGCTATCATTGTTAGGATTCTAGCTTCTAGTTCTACTATTTTTAGAATACTACTAGAGCCTAGATTGATGGCTCCCTTCTCTCTCCTATGGATGAGGATCCCTCTAAGATTGGTTGTTCCACCTCTTCGAATGAGATTAGTAACAAGGTTTATGAGTGTGTTAAATAGGGGAAGAGGTTGGGTATATAATGTACTTTAGACATGGTTGTTGAATGTAAAATTATTTAGACCATGAGAGGGTTGAACAATTTAAAAAGAATTGGAAGACAACTATAATCTATAACATAGCATCCTTAAATGGTTCAAATTTTAAATGAAACAATGAAAGAAAGAATAAGAAAACAAAGATTAGTGTAAAATTATTTGAAAATAATTGGGGATAAAAATATCTAATTTAATAGTTGTTAACATAAATGAACTTCAAAATAGGATTATGTAAGTGAAAAAAAAGTTCTATTGCCTTCATTGAACCTAAATTTATCTAGTTAAGATATGTCTAAAATTAAGAATTCACACTAGAATATCAATATTCCATAAGAATCTCATAAAGAGGATGAATTTAATGGAAGATAATATAAAATCCTCCATATGAGGATGAATTTTATCATTACATTATGAGTGAATCATCTCAATTATATAGCCAAGAACATCAAAAAATTATAGATTGGAAAGCAAAATAATCACACATTTATCATATTTTTATATGTATAAAGTTTAGATACCATCAAACTATTTAAACTTATAGATTGCATAAAGCTATAAATTGAATCGTTAAAACTAATTTATTAAGAATCAAATCTAATAAAGTTTGACTTCATATTGCATACTTGTTATAAATATCTCACTAATCCAACCATACATTTATATATGTTAAAAAATATATAATTTAACAATTTATACAACTTCTAATTATGATAATAAATCTAGAATCAAACATGACCCAAATGTAGGATAAAGACAAGAATCTTAATCTATACCATTATTTTGAGTTTGGTTTAATAGAAATTGAAAAATTTATAATCATGAAAAAAACAATGAATAAACTAAGGATCATTTTAACAATGGTGAATTAGTGCCTAAAGATTGGCCTAAAAATTATAATATTCAACATTCTCATCACAAATGATATATGAAAACTAAGGATAATTTGGTTATATATTTTCATAGATTTAAAATTTGAATATTTATTACTATAACATGTTCATTACAATTAGATTTTTAAATAATATTGTAATAATTTATTATGTCTTTGAAATTTGTTTTGTGGATTTTAATGTTGTTTTTTAAATTTAAGTTAGAGTAAGTAGAATCTAATGAGAGACCTTAAAAAGATTCAAGTAATTTATGTTTGCCTTAAAATTATGATTATTGCTTCGATTAAATAGATTATTGATTGTATTTAGATTTCAAAATTGGAAATACTTTAAAATTATAGAACCATATTATCCTTTGATACAAAAAGCTATGTCAAGGATTATTTGTATCTTCCTCATAATTATGTTTCACATATTGAATATTTCAGGGAGGATTGTGTGGATGATTTGAAAGTTGAAGCAAAAATTGGTTGATATCGACAAAGGATATTTTGATAAACTCCAAAATTCTAAGAATAGAGAAGATGGTGAGTCATATTTTAATACACCTTATCTTCACTCCTTCTATTCAAATGCAACCTCTCCTACCAATATATTGAATTGCAAAATAAGTATTAGATATATATGACTCCTAATCCCCCTCCATTTACCCCACCATTATATATGCATATTGGTATTCACCTACTCAAGTTTTATGAGACCCTAGGTGGCTTTGTGAATACATCAAAAATATTATGCATGATGTCTAAGAATTTAATTGTGATGGATTGATATATTCCAAGAATTTATAAATGAAGTATATATTCATATATATGTATTTGTTTGAGTGTTTAAAATTAGTTAAAAATTTCTTTGAGGGATTTATGCAAATATGACATCTTAGAAAGATAAATTCATGTCATTTTGGTGAAGTCATAACTTAAAAATTTATCATTTATGGGAATGGCATCTTCAAGAAGTTTATAGAAGGCCATAGATGTCCCACTTTTTGAATTAAATTTAGTTATTGAATTTGTATTTTTTGGATGCTCATTTAGATTTAAATTTACATGCCAAAGTCACAATGTCCTACTCTTGATTAAATTCCTACAGGAAATTAAGGAACTTGGGATACCCACCTCCCAATGGTCTTGGAATGGATGCATTTAGATAGAGAAGGATTTCAAAAGGCTCATGGCACTTGTGGACCCCTCAAAGGCATGATATGTAACACATGAACTTTATTTATGAAATTTGGTCTTTAGTTGTTGGCTTCTAGTATGAATGTTATCTATAAGGTGGAATTCTTAGTTGAGACTCTCAATCTTCCATTGTTGGTTTCTAGTGTGATTATACAATATGAGGCCAAGTATTAATTTCTAATGTCAATTATTGAAAGAAGGTATATAAAATTATTGAGCATCTTAATTCTCATACGAGTTGTCTTAGTCAATTTCTCAATGTATGAGTTCCATATATTTGTAAATTTTCTTAATATAAAACATATTTTATTTCATTAATTAACCTATCTATTCCATGTTACAAAGGATGCTCTTATTTTAAATTATAAGTATATAATTCAAAATTAATTAGTAATTTTCAAGATAGAGTACACATAATTTCTTTAGTTAAAATAAAATAATATTCTTATTTCCATGAGAGTTATGTAGAATGGTAGCTTGATGTCTCAAAAATATTTCTTTCATACATACTAAATTTTTATCATTACATTATGAGTGAATCATCTCAATTATATAGCCAAGCACATCAAAAATTTATAGATTGGAAAGAAAAATAATCACACATTTATCATATTTTTATATGTATAAAGTTTCTACCATCAAAATATTTATACTTATAGATTAAATTATTTTTGAATTTGGTTATTTGGGTTCAACATGTCATGCTATAGGATTTTCTTGTATTTTCACCATGTTGTCGTGTCTAGATAGCTATGTATTTTATAGGTGTAGGAATTTTAGAGGAAGGCAAGGTTGAACAAAATGCATAAGGATGAGATGGAGCCTTGTTTACCTTAGGATTTGGTTGAGGCTCCCTTTGAGCATAATCGAGGGGTGGTTGGTCCTCTTGTAGACATGACTAATTTAGAAGGTCTTGTCAAGAGAAATTTAGAGGAGATTGGTAGAGACAAGAATCATGTTACAGATGGATTAGTTGGAGTTCATTGCCTCTACCATTCTCTTGAATTGCAACATTCACCTCTTGGCATTTCTTCTAATAATTTAAAAATATGAAGAAGGTTCAAGTTTAGAAGATTATAGGAACCCTTTATTCCCTTTGGTCTCAAGTTTGGAAACTAAAGATGGAAACTCCATTACAAAGGAACTAGGTTCATTCATGGAAAAGGATAAGGTTGACAATAAGATATAGTTCCTTGAAGAATTTTGGATTCAAGTTGTGAAATGATAGATCTACTAATGTTTTTGGGAAAACGACCCTCTTTATTAGATACATTGCCACTATTGGTGGAGTATTTCTAATTGGATGTTATTTTTCTAACTTACAACTATATTTTTCTTCTTGTTGTTCCATGCCAATATGATTGATCATTTTTTGTCTCTTTATTGGTCTTTGTAAAAGGGTGGGGCCCTTTCAAAATTTCTATTTCTAATTCATAAATTCAACCAAAAGTATTTACCCTAAAATTAAAATATAAATTTAAACTTTAAAATAGTCTTTTTTGATATTATATAATAGCCTCATGTATTTAATTTATAAATCCTATTATTCTTTATGTTTAATTTCAAAATTTTAATGCTCTCAAGTATAGGTTACAAGTGCATTCTTTACATTTTTTCTCTTTCTTTTGTACTATTTTGTATATGGGTGTCTTATATGCATTGCCTCAAACATATAATTTTGATGTCCTATACCTAGTTCTAAATGTAGTTTTATGAATGTATTCCTCCTTTATTCTTTGCTAATTGTAATTGAATATTAGACCTATTTTTTAAAATATGGCCACCCCTCTCAATTAGTAAAATAAGTCATCTATTTTAGGTGGTGGATATTAATGTTAATTGTTTATTTATTGAACATACATAATCAAGACAACTTGGAAAAGTGTCTTATCTTTCTTTTTCATAAAAATAGTTGGAGCATCCCATGACAAGACACTAGAACATATAAATTCTTTCTTTAAAATGTCATTTAGGAAACCCTTTAATTCATGCAAATATGAAGTGTTTGTTCGATAGGGATCTCTAGATATAGGGGCTAATTCATGCAAGAACTCTATTAAAAAATAAAACACCCATTTAGGAGGAAACATGAGGAGTTCATTCTAGGAAAGATATCCTAAGACTTATGTAATGGAGGTTTATTTTCATTTGAATGGTTCTCATTCACTTTTACTAAATAAAAATTAACAACAAACAAGGCACACCCTTTTCTTTATTCTCTTTTTGAGTTGTAAGATAGAAAATTTAATAATACCTTCATTCCTTCTAATCCTAATAGAATTATTTTATTATACATTTCATTCAAACAATCTAATTTTTTTCCTCTAAATTTATTCTTCGATTCATACATTTAGAACCGACCATTTTTGGAGTAATGTCATAAGACTCAAAGGCAAAATATGAAGAATTTTATCCAAGTTTCCAATGTATGCAACCTAAGTTATAATTTTAGAATGGTATCATTTATAAACTATCTTTGGGACATGTACACAACTCAACACTACCTCTTTTAACAAGGATTTAGATTTTAAGTTGAATTTCTAAACTATCTAAGGTGATACAAAATAGTAAGAAGCACCTAATTATATTAAGATTAAGATATAAAATATATTAATTGTACTTCATAGCTCTAGGTATGAAATTTTCACATCATTATCACCATGCTCCCTAGCTTTCTTTGTTGGTGTCATATCCACCATGAATGAGGCCCATTTTTCTAAAGGTCCTATATATAAAAAATAATTAGATAAACCTTCATCAATGTTTGCATTTTAATTCTAATTGATTACCACTTTATACCTTTTACCAATTTATAATTTCATATCGATAACTATAACCCTCATTGCAAGGATTTACCAATATAAAAACTTGTAGGGGAATAACTATAATTCCCCATTTTTATAAATAGTCTAGATTACCTAAGTTCCAATTGAAGTTTTGTTAGAGTGTAATATAATATGTTTAGCTCTAATCAATGGTTCTAGATTAATTGTTTCAAATCCCTCAAAAAATTATACTCATTAGAGAGGTTGTGCATTAATAAATCTTACCAATTAGGGATCATATTCTTATTTATACTTTCATACCACAACCATTAGCATAACTTATCAACCTCAATGAGGGAAATAGTCACTATTATGGTTCACATTTTTATTTACCAATAATTCATTATTGTGGGTTGAACAAAATAATCCATCCTATACAAAATTATAAAGATATATGGTTATCAACAGTAATTTTAGTAACAAATATAACCAAAAAAAATTACCATAAACTATTTGATATAATGCCTCAACTAAATCTGTTAATGTTCAAGTAAGGCTTTAGAAACATTAAAGCAAATGCAATTGGAGGTGCCTTGGTAGAAATGTATGCAAAACGTGGAAGCATAGACAAGGCATGTTAATTTTTTGACAGAGTTTAGAAATGGGTTTGTAAAATCTTTCAAGCAACTGCAACACCATTTATTCAACACTCCCTGCCCATGCCAAAATTGGAGCTTTGGAATAGGGTATGAACATTCATCAAAGCATGATAGAAATAGTGTTTGTTGAAAAGGCTTTAGAAACTTTCAAGAAAATGCAATTTCAAACAAAGAAATGTAGTTTGAAATCTACAAATTTGAAACATTTCACATTTCACATTTAGGGTTCAAAAATTTCTCAAACAAATGCAGTTTGAAATCTATGAAATTCAAAGTTAACCAACTTGCTGAGCTATGGAGGTCAGGTTGATGAAATGTGGCTTGAGCTAGTGCACATTTTTCCCCTAGGAGTTTTGTTTACCATTCAGAACGCTGTTCACGTTCGAGTTCGCCGTTCTTCGCATACATAGAACAAAGAAATTGTATAATGTGATAGTGACAATTTCTTTTATTTTTTATGCCCTATTTCAAGGGGTTCGATCGAACACCCATTCGATCAAACCCCATAAAATATTAATTTTTTATTCATATGGTTGGGGGTTCAGTCAAACAGGTGGTTCAACCGAACCCCTTGACATTGTGGAAACACAAAAAAATCAAATTTCCTTCCTCAAAAAAATTGTAGACCACTATTGTGGCTTAACCCATAAATATAGGTAGAGGGAAAGATAAATACAAAGAGAGATAGGGAGATAGAGAAGACGAGATAGATAGATATAAAGAAAGAGGGAGAGGGAGAGATAAAGATATATAGATGGTGAGATAGAGTGATATAGATAGAGATATAAGGAGATATAGATAAGGGAGGAGAGGGAGAGATAAGAGAGACAAAGAGATAAACAAACAAAGAGAATTAGAGATAGGTAAATAGAAATGGAGAGAGGGAGATATAAATAGGGAGAGATAGAGAAATGGAGGAATTAGGGGGGAAGATAGAGATATATAGGAAGAGAAAGAGAGAGATAGAGATATGTGGGAAGAGAAAGGGGGAGAGAAGTAGAGATAGAGAGATAGATGGGGGGATAGGGAGGGAATGGGGGAGGGAAAGATGGGGGGAGAGAGAGAGAGGGGGAGATAGAGAGGGGGATGGAAAGAAAGGGAGAGAGATAGGTAGAAGAGGAGAGGTAGAGAAGAGGAGAGTGAGGGAGAGAGATATGTTGAAGATGAAGAGAGAGAAGAGGGAGAGAAAGGGAGAGAGATACTTGTAGAAGAGAGAGAGATAAAGAAGAGGGGTGAGAAAATAAAATGACGAATGAAAAAGGAAAATACCAATTTTTTTCAAACCATCAACTGATGTCATGTTCAGGAGCACTTTAATGCATGAGAACCCATGGAAGAAAAAGAAAATCAGCCTATCGGCGTAAGCATTGCACTTTCTATTTTTTTTTTTCCATGAAAAATGAAAAGAATTCAAATCTCACCAAGTTTATGCCATTGCACCATATTATGTCTATCTTTACACTATTTCTTCAAACACTGAATTTGCATACTGTTTACCTGTGAAAAAGCTTTTGTATCTTTTAGGAAGAGTTCAGTTAACCAAATAAAAAAAATGGAACAGACAAATTGTAAGGCCATTGAAATATCTAGTTTTTTGTACCCTTGTGCCATTTGTAAGGTCATTGAAATTACCCTTCATTTCCATTTGGTACTTTAGTACTGAAACAATTATATTTAGCCGATAGGCTATTACGTAGGGGAACCCTACTGGGATCTCCTCCAGATTGACATCAACGTTTTCCTTTCTTGCTTTTCCTGACATGCTCATTGAATCAGCACATTCTCCAAAACAGCAGTGGAGCACATTTCTTCTCCATGAATTTTGTCGCTATAAAAAATACCAAAGTATATCAGCCTATCGGCCTAAGCATTGCACCTCATTGGTACAAGTGCTAGTTAAAAATAAAAAAAAGAAACTAGAAACTATGTTATAAATAGATAAAAAAATAAAAGAAAGAAAATCAAAATCAAAATGAAAGGCTAAATTTAAAAAAAAAAAAGGAGAGAGGTCATGTCATTTTCGCCCTAGACTTGGCAGAGCTGAAGAAGGGCATTAGTGGAGTCGCCCCTCTTGTATACGGCTGGGAGACAGCCCGAAGTAATGAGGGAAGGCGTGGGTATGCTGAGTGGGAATGGCTCTCACCTCTGCTCGTCCAAAAATTCGCAGGGTAGAGACCAAGTATGGTGCGTAGGGTGAAAATGTGAGCAGCGACCTCCATTAAAACACGATTTTGGGCAGTTTAGATGAATAGAGGCCATACGATAAGAGCAGTAGGGATCGAATAGGAGGGAAAGAGGAGGGAGAGGGCCAACCAGAGCAAGGCGAATCTGTTGGGAGGTGAGAGAGTGCTGAGCGTGGCAATATCGGGCGCGATTTAGGGCGCGGTGGGACTGTTGGAGGCAGTCCACGAAATTCCTCACTGTGAATTGAAGATGGCAGGCGCTATACCTTAGAGATAAGCCTTGCTATGATCTAATGTCATTCTCTTGCAATCATACCTGCTCATAAACTGTTAATGCACTTGTTCATGCCAGTTGGGGTGCTGTTATTATTCATGCTCACAATTTTACTTACTAAAATTGCAACATTGATTTTAGTTAATGATGTGTAGGCTGGTGTTGTCCTCTGTTATAATGAATAAGATGTTTACGACATTCACAGCATTGATGCTAGCTGTCTAACTGCATTAAAAATAAAGCAATGAAGGTAGAAACAGCGCAAGAACATGTTAACACTATGGGCTCTTGAGATTGGTCTTTGTCCTTAAGACAGAGACCAGTCGCATGGAATTGTATCTCTGGCCCAAATGTAGTAGGGAAGAAGCAGAACAACTGGTTCTGATGCAGGCAACAAACTTTCCTTTCATTTCCACTACTAGACCAATTAGTGACAAATCATCTCTGAAGATAAAAAGCATGTATCTTTCAGGTGTAGGAAATTTGAAAAATTCGCCCATCAATAGAGGTACTACTGTTGTTTCAAGGACTCCAAAATCTCTGTAAAATCAGGAGACAGGGTTAACTTTATTTGCTTAGTAGGTTCTAAATTCCTACTCAATACCTCTTACTTTATAAGAACAGCTTTGTAGTTGCACAGCGCCATCATAGAAGTGATTTTTCCATTTCATAAGAGATTGTTGGAGAATTCTTGGAGTGTAATCAGCCGATAGGACAACGACCTTTTCATTTGTCTGCAAGTCCCTTGTTTGTTCACTAATAGCGAAATTTCCGAGATTAATCTAACCTCAGAGGGCCATGGATATTGGCACATAAGGTCTCATTGCTTTAACTCTCTTGCTGTTTTCTATGTTCTTAGTGATTCAGTTTTACATTTTCTTTGGTTTCCCAGGAATTACATTCTATGGGCTGCAACATTGCAATTATCCCATGAAATTTAAATTATTCTAGCTAACTATTATTTTTGTGCTTCTCCTCAAATGAGACTGGCTAAAATTCTGCTGTCCATGTTAAATGGGTGTTCGCTGCAATGCATACTTTATGCCTGAATAAAATAAGTGGATGGTGTTACCTTGTCTTTCCTGAAGTCACCCGAACCATTAAACTTAGGGAAAAGGTTTAAATCTAGAAATATAATCCGTGAGTTCAACTTGATAAAGGGAATGAGATAAGCTTAGTTGGTTGCTCAAATACTAAATGATGGAATTTCACTATATCATTACTTCCACAGTAGACTATGGCTCACCTCTTACAAGCTTACTGATGTACTTGTACTAGAAGGGATTTTATATCCTTAGCCCTTGACATTATGTCCCTACCATCACCTCTTGTCGACTATGTATATACCTGTGATGACTAAATATGGTGAACAATAAGGTCAACCTAATATAAGGGTTGGATAATTTTGGTTTATGTTCTATGTTTGGAAGACTCTATAACACTCTATCCCTAGTTGCGTCAATCAACTGTTTGTTCAATTTAATATGCCTGCCAAATTGAATCAAATGCAGCTAGAATTCTAGGAAATCCTAGGCTATAGATGACCCAAGATTGAACCTCTAGGATATCGGAGCAGTTATCAAGCAGTCACTGGACTGTGCTAATGATAGATACGTAGGACAATTGCTGTACCTCTGGGACTAGTTGACATTCATTTGTATCACAGAGTTGAAAGATTGCCAAGGGCTACCCTAGATGTGATGTTGGAGTGGTTGAGCTGGTTGTTACCTTTACGGTGTAGGTAACGAAAATTAGAGCTGACTGTTGTATCCAGAGGGTTAGTAGGCAGCTACCCATATTGTGAAGGGGATAATTGACAATATCACTAAGGCCACGAGGTGGTATATGTTTGGAGCTACTTTTTCCAGGGTGGATAGACTCGTCACAAGTGGCCTAGGGGTGGTTGTAGTTGGAATCCATCAATCGGGAGAGGTTCACTACTTGTGAGAATCTCTCTTGTGCCTATATGATCCTTTTGGGATTGAGGATGGACCCCTAGTGTAGTATGGGATGCATCGTAATCCTCTTCCTAGTTGTTTGATGGTATGCATGACCTAGTCGAGATGAGGATGGACCCCTAGTGTAGTATGGGATGCATTAAAGCCTTCTTCCTAGTCTTTCCCTTGAAGAACCTAGTCTTCACCTCACACCTAAGTCCATGATCTTGACTTCATCACTATAGGATTGTTTTTTGGGATAACTTGCTAGGTGCACTTGGCTAGGGTGGATGGGGCACTGGTTCACTTTGTTGGGCTTGTTGCACCCTCAAGGCCAGTAAATGGGAACCTACTCAACTAGGTTGTTACTCATGACCAGCCAAACTCTTATTCTCACTAAACCATGAGGACGCCTCCCCCTTAAAATCTAGGCATTTTGGGGACAGGGATGTCCCCGAGATGTGGGGATGCCAGGAAGATGCCTCCCACCCCCTACCCTACCATCGCTATTGAGATGTCATCAGGACGTCTCGGGGATGGCCAAACGTCCCTTGGCCATCTTGGGGATGCCAAGAAGACTCTTGTGGATATCATCGAAAAAGGTAAGGAAAAAATTAAAAAAATCTTTAATTTTTTCTTGAAATTAGAGCCCAAGGCCAAACCTTAATGGCTAATTGGCCCCACCAATGCCTCTTAAACTCTATAGAACACTCCAAATTCCTCATTTTTACCCACAATCTCATTTCAATAGCTAGGTTGAAGAGGAGCAAAAGAGTGAGTGAAGGAGTGAAATAGTGTGATTGAAGTGTTGCAAGTGCAAGATGTTAATTTTAGGATCAGAATTTAAATAAGCAGAAATAGAACAATTTCAAACAATAGAACACAACATATACCCTGGGAAAACCCTCCTTCTTGAGGGAGAAAAACCCAACAACAACATATCAACTATATATTGAATGAACCAGCAATAAGATGCTTGACAATGAGGCCAATCTAAAGGCCGATTAGGTGCAATAATAATAGCACCTCACTATATACAAATAAGTGCTCAATGAATAATGATAATCTTCAATGTTGATTTGTTGTAAGCGAAGCGAACTCTTGATGAAGTGCGAACTTGCTTGAATGATAATATCGAATGATCATAGAGAGAGCAACGCCCTCTATAAATACTAGTCGATATGCCCTTCACCAACAAATACGTCCTTTCAAGATAAGTCAACCTCTTACAAAATGATATGGCTTTACAAAGGCGGCGAATCATTTCATTTATGTTGGCTATCATAAATAAAATACAATTAATTAATCGAAGCACCTCTTTCTCAAAAGTCAGCTTCAAATAAATGAATAGCCACGGCTATATGAATTTATTTGATTATTAATTATATTGTTGGAAGAGTGAGGCCTGGAGCTACAACATCAACACTCCCTCTTAGCTAGGGAGGAAATCTTCCAGATATCCATGTCATGGAGTCTCTCAACATGACATCCACAATGGCTACACCCATTAGTGGAAAAGAGCACATCACGGAGTCACTTAACATGATATCATCATGGAGTCACTCAACATGACGTCCACCATGGCTACTCGCATGTGTGGAAAGGAACATGTGTACAAGTGCCCATCACGGAGTCACTCAACGTGATGTCGTCATGGAGTCTCTCAACATGACATCCACCATGGCTACTCCTAGAGGGTGGATAAACACAAGTACAATGGAATCATCACAGAGTCTCTTAACGTGATGTTGTCATGGAGTCTCTCAACATGACATCCACCATGGCTACTCCTAGAAGGTGGAAAGAACCACATCTTTGTCTCAGAGATGGACAAGGGCTTTCACCTCAAATTTCTCCGTCTCAGAGAAAAATGCATTAACAAGGGCTTTCACCTCAAATTTCTTTTTCACAGAGAAAGATGCATTATAGCAAATCATAAGAGATAACTGATGCTGAGTCTCCCTCTCAACAAGGGCTTCATTCTCCACAACTCCAAGCTTGTCTCGAAAATGCACAAACTTCACTCTGGAGAGAGGCTTGGTGAGAATATCAGCTGTCTGATCATCAATGGAAATATATCTCAACTGAATAGCTTTCCTAAGTACCATATCTCAAATGTAATGGTATTTGATCTCAACATGTTTTGTTCTGTCATGAAACACTGGATTGACAGATAGCTTCACACAACTTTGATTGTCACAATGAATATCAATTGGCTCCAATGATTGTCCAAACAATCCGGCAAGGAGCTTCCGAAGCCACATTGCTTCTCGAGCTGCTGCACACGTTGCAATATATTCGGCCTTTGCAATGCTTAGAGCCATTGAAGACTGCTTCCTGCTACACCAAGAAATCATTGCAGACCCCAAGCTAAAGCAACATCCAGAGGTGCTCTTCCGATCAGCTACACTCCCTGCCCAATCAGAATCAGAATAGCCTTGCAACTTTAGGTCTACATTGGAAGTGTATCTCAAGCCATATCCAACTGTGCCATGCAAGTATCTCAAGATATGCTTAGCTGCAACTAGATGAATTTTCCTTGGTTCACACATGAACTAACTGAGAGCACTCACTACATAGCAAATATCTGGTCTAGTATTGACTAGATACATCAACGATCCAATCAACTGTCTGTACATAGTAGGATCTACCAGATCTGAACTGGCTGCAGACTCACTTAACTTCTTCAAATTAGTTTCCATTGGTGTAGACATAGATTTGCAATCCATCATCCCAAATCTCTTCAAGATGTCTATGGTATATTTCCCTTGACTCAGAATGATCTCATTGGGTTTCTGCCACACTTCCAATCCTAGAAAGTAATGCATAAAGCCTAAATCCTTCATCTCAAATTCAGAAGCTAACTCCTTGCATTTGACAATGAGATATTCTTCTCCAATAAGAAATAGATCATCAACATAAGGAACCAAGATTAAAGCCTCACCATCAACTACCTTGAAGTATAGATTTGAATCAACATCATTCTTGGAGAAGCCCAAACTCATCAAGTATCAATCAATCCTCTCATACCAAGCATGAGGAGCCTGCTTAAGGCCATACAAAGCCTTCTTCAATTTACAAACATGAGACTCCTTCCCATGAATCACAAAGCCATCAGGTTGCTCAATGTATACTTCTTCAATTACACCATTAAGGAATGTTGTCTTCACGTCCATCTAATGCAGCTGCCATCCCTTAGTTGCTGCAATAGCAATGATAGTCCTGATGGATGTATAATGAGCAACCGGAGCAAAAGTTTCTTCATAATCTATTCCCTCTTTCTAAGAGAATCCTCTAGCCACAAATCTAGCTTTGTACTTCTCAATGCTTCCCTTAGCTGCATGCTTGATCTTGAAAAGCCATTTAGAAGATACAACTGATTTTCCTTTAGGTCTTGGTACAATATCCCAAACATCATTCTTGATAATAGATTGATATTCTTCAGCCATAGCATCTCTCCATACTTGCTGACTTGATGCTTCCTCAACACTGGAAGGCTCAGACTAAACAATATGGCTCATTAATACTACATAGCTTGGAAACTTCTGTGGTCTTTTGCTTTCTTTGAATGTGCCTCTAGGAGCTGCAAACTTTTCTGCCTCTTGCATAGTTTGCCTAGCCCATAAAGGTCTCTTTCGACCTATGACAATATCTCTTGGCCCATCAATTGGTTCCAAAGGCTCAACTGGATCAATATCCTCTTTTGGTTCAGTAGACTCCCTCTGAATCTCAGGAGTATGATCAACGTCCATGTCCTAAGGAGTCTCCTGATCTTCATTATCTATCTCCATGTATGAACCTTTAGATCTTTTGAATGCAACATCTTCTTCAAAAGAGACATCCTTGCTGATCTCTATCTGTTTCTGTCTTGGAATGTAAATCTTGTAGGCTTCTTTTGAAGATTCACTATAACCCACAAATATTCCTTTCTTGCCAGATGGTTCTAACTTAGTTCTCTTATCTTTAGGCACATGAATATAAACAGGACAGCCAAAGATTCTCAAGTGACTAACTTCAGGCTTCACACCTGTGAAGGCTTCTTCAGGAGTCATATTTTCCAAAATACGATGAGGGCTCCGATTCTGAACATACACTGTAGTTTTGAATGCTTCTGCCCAAAGGAAGGTTTGTAAGTCTTGATCATGGATCATAGCTTTGGCTGCCTCAACTATAGATCTATTCTTCCTTTCTGTAACTCTATTTTGTTGAGGATTATATGGAACACAAAACTCCCTCTTAATCCCTGCCTCAATGCAGAAATTACGGAAGCCTCAAGAAGTGTATTCTCCTCCGTTGTCAGATCTTAGGACCTTGGTCCTCTTTTCGGACAAATTTTCAACTTGAGCCTTAAATTCTTTGAATTTCTCAAGTACTTCTTTAGATTCCTTAGACTTCAAAAAGTAAATCCAAGTCTTTCTAGAGTAGTCATCAATGAACATTACATAATACCAAAAACCACTCAAGGATGCAATAGACATTGGACCACACAAATCAAAATGAACAAGATCTAGAATACATTTTGATCTACTTTCACTACTATGAAAAGGACCCTTAGTATTCTTACCCATTGCACATCCTTTGCAAGTACCATCATGCTCCTAATTGAGTTTCGGAAGGCTAGTGACCATCTTCTCCTTGGATGGAAGAGCTATGAAGTGAAGGTGAGCAAGCCTCCTATACCAAAGCTCGCTTGAACTGGCGAAATCATGCAACAATTCTTGCATTGGACGAATGGAAAATTTGTATAGACTCTCTTGCCAAACACCAATCACTCGGGTTGTCTTGATGCTAGAGTTCTTCGGCCAAGCAAGAACTTTTCCCTCGGAAAATGCAACTTGATATCCTTTGTCCTCCAAAGCTGAAATTGATACAAGGATCCTCTTGATACTTGGTACGAACAAGACATCACTCAAATGAAGAAGGATGCCAGATTCTAGGTGAAGAGAGGTGGCTCCAGCACCTTTCACTGAATAGCAAGCATCATCTCCGATTATTACTTGAATGTTGGTTTCTCTCTCCACCAAATCTGAAAGATGCTCTCTATAACCTATAATGTGTCGAGAAGTGCCATTATCAATCAACCATGTGCTCCTATCGGTTGGAACATTGCTTGATAGGGCAGAGATGAATAGAAATCCACTTGAGTTATCTCTTGAATCCTTCTGAGGAGAGACATCTTCCACATCCGCAGTAGAAGCATGTTGCTTTGGTCTTGTTGAACAATCTCTAGCATAGTGACCATACTTGTCACATTTGAAGCACTGAATATGGGAGAGATCCTTCTTTTTCTTTGATTTAGGAGCAGCATCTGATTTCCTGTCTCTATTCCTCTTGAAATATCCTTTTCTCCCTTCTCTACCTTTCCTCTTTGATGTTTGAGCAGCAAGAACATGATTGTCTTCATTATGAGAGCTTTGATCATTACCTCTTGCTGCCAACCTGGATTCCTCTTGAATGCAATTTGCTCTAAGACGATCAAACTTTGGTAGCTTAGATTTTCTACAGATACCTTGGATAAAAGGCTCACAAGATTGAGAAAGACCGTTGAGTGCCAACATGACTAAGTCTCTATCTTCAATTATGTCTCCAATGGCATAAAGTTGATCCTTCAACTCAGTGATCTTCATAAAGAAGGAGATGATTGATTCTCCTTTCGCCATCTTGATGTGATGTAGCTATTGCCTCAATGCAAGAGCTCTGCTGGTGTTATTGATCTCATACAATCCCTCCAAAGTCTTGAACATCTCTCTAGCAGTCTTTAACTTGGAGATAATAGGCAAAAGGTGATCCTTCACAGAATCAATCAATATCTTCTTGGCCTTTGTGCCATTCTTCCTCCATTGTGTCTTCTCAGTCTCATTGGAAGGTTTGGGCACCTCACATTCCAAGAACTCGAGAATATCATTTTCTTCTAATGCAATAAGAACTTTTAACTTCCAAGAGGTGAAGTTAGAGGCACCATCGAGTCTATCTTCAACCTTGAGTCCGTTCACCATTTTCAAAGCTAAGATAGACACTTTAGATGAGAAGAAGAGAATAAGATTACACTGCTTATACAAATCTGATCACGATCTTGCTTAAACCCGCTCTGATACCATGTTAATTTTAGGATCAGAATTTAAATAAGTAGAAATAGAACAATTTCAAACAATAGAACACAGCATATACCCTGGGAAAACCCTCCTTTTTGAGGGAGAAAAACCCAACAACAATATATCAACTATATATTGAATGAACCAGCAATAAGATGCTTTACAATGAGGCCAATATCAAGGCTGATTAGGTGCAATAATAACAGCACCTCACTATATACAAATAAGTGCTCAAAGAATAATGATAATCTTCAATGTTGGTCTGCTGTAAGTGAAGCGAACTCCTGATGAAGTGCAAACTTGCTTGAATGATAATATCGAATGATCATAGAGAGAGCAGCGCCCTCTATAAATACTAGTCAATATGCCCTTCAAGATAAGTCGGCCTCTTACAAATGATATGGCTTTACAAAGGTGGCGAATCATTTCATTTATGTCGGCTATCATAAATAAAATACAATTAATTAATGGAAGCGCCTCTTTCTCAAAAGTCGGCTTCAAATAAATGAATAGCCACGGCTATATGAATTTATTTGATTATTAATTATATCGCTAGAAGAGTGAGGCCCGTAGCTACAACATCAACAATCTCTTAAACTCTATAAAACACTCCAAATTCCTCATTTTTACTCAATCTCATTTCAACAGCTAGGTTGAAGAGGAGCAAAAGAGTGAGTGAAGGAGTGAAATAGTGTGATTGAAGTGTTGCAAGTGCAAGAGGGGTGAGAAGGAGCAAGAAGAAGAAGGATTCTACACCAAGTTGGAAGGATTTTTCAAGTATAAGGTAGGATTCTATAACTATATTTTGTTTTTCTTATTAGTTTTATTTTCAAATTTTAATTTTATTCATAATTTCATAGACATGGCTGCAAGTGCAAACAATGATTCATTGCAATGTTCATTGTTCATTATTCATATTGTCATCAAGATTCAACTTTGAAATTTAAATTTTATTTTCAATTTTGTTAAACTAGGTTGAAACTTTTGTGTATCCTTTGCTTTTGCACTTTGTGTGACCTGAACTAAGAAAAGCCAAAGTGAATCCTTGGTTGACAAAGATTAAAAACAATGATTTTTATTTGTGTATCCTTTGCTTCTACACTTTGTGCAATTTGAAGAAAAACAAAACAAAATCTATGTCTTAGTCCCTTTGCATTATGTTGGATGCATCACAATGAGTTCTCATGACAAAAGTGAGGATGAGGTTGAGGTTCATAGTGAAAGTACTAAATTCGATGATGCACCTAACATTGAGACTAAGAGGGGTGGCAATGACAATGAAATCCAAACAACTAGTTCCATGGCAAGTGCAATTGAAAGTATTAATTGCCCCTCCACATTACTGGTAGAGTATGCTAAGGGTCCTTTTGATTGTAAGTCTCCTTTGAAACAATTTGCAACAAAATTATTGAGCAAGCTTGGGACATCTGGGGGCACAAGGTTGTGAAAGTGCCACTTTTGTGCCCTTGAATTTTTTGGCTGCACTACCAGAGTTAATGCCCACCATCATATATGAGGAAAAGGTGTAGAAGCATGTAAGTTTTTGGGGAGATCGAAAAACTTGAAATATAAAGTTGAGATATATAAGTAATGGGGTGTAAGTGAAGAAAATGCAGTTGCACTTGTATCTGCTACTTTGTCTCATAGGCCACAGGGTCATCATAGCTAGCCACATGATTCTACTACTTTGTAGAGGCAAGTTGCACATATGCTAGGTTCTTCAAAGGCCCATGCAGTAGAGGCTAGGTAGAAACACAAGTTGACAAGTGATGCTAGTAACCCAATAGATGAATTATTCAATGTGCACTTGAAGGATGATATAGATGATGCCATTGGAAAATTCTTCTTTGCCAATGGCATTCCATTCCATGTGGCTCAATCTCCTTATTATAAGGAGATGATGTTGATGATAGCAAGGGGAGGACTATCATATGTGCCACCAAGGGAGACAAAATTGAGGACCACAATTTTGGATAAGAACTATTCCAAGATAAATGTGTTAATGGAGAAAATGAAGGAATGTTGGGTGCAAAGTGGATGCAATATAGTCATGGTTGGGTGGATGGACATTAGGCATTGCCCACTCATCAATATCATGGTTACATGTACATAGGGCCCATATTTTCTTTAGGTAGTTGACTATTCAAGACATCACAAAGATGCTAAATTCCAGTTTCAAATCCTCAAGGATGCTATTGAGGATGTTAGGCCACAAACTGTGGTCCAAGTAGTGACAGATGCGACCCAAGTGTTCAAAGCTGTAGGGAAATTGATTGAGACAACTTATAGACATATTTGGTGGACTTTTTGTTGTGTGCATGCCATGAATAATGCACTCAAGGACATGGGAAATATTGATTAGATCAAAGTAGTGGTTAATGATGCTAGAGATGTGCAAATGCTTATTTGCAACCACCACACTTCACATGCACTCTTCAAGAGATTTTCTAAGGAGTTCTTGAAACCTGTCGAGACTAGATATGTATCCTATTTCATTCTTTTGGAGAGAATGCTTGAGTTGCAAGAGGCATTGCAACTAATGGTTTTGATAGCAAAATGGAATGGGTGGCTCGAGTTCAAGATAGAGTAGGGGAAGAGAGTTAAGGATGTAGTGAAGAGTGTTGTTTTTTGGGTTGATGCAAAATATATAGTCTCCCTAATTACTCCAGTTTTCAAGGTCATTAGATATGGAGATGCCAATGCACCTAACCTTGGAGAGGTGTATGAGTGCATTGATAGTATGCTTGACCAAATGAGGGTTGTTGTGGGAGAGAAGGACCCCACATTAGCATTGTACAATGAGCACACTCAACCAATCATTCATCGGAGATGGGATAAGCTCAACACTCCCTTGCACGTGGCTTCCTATGCACTGAACCCCAAGTGATACAAGCAAAATCCTGGTAGAGTTACACCCATACAAGATGTTGAGGTGAAGGCAAGGTTCTTTAGGGCCATTGAAAAGATGTATGATCCTATAGAGGCCAGCATTATTTGTACTGAGTGGACAAAATTTGCCACTTTTAGGGGTTATTCTGAGGTGGTCAAGATGGATATGGCAACTATGGCACAAGAGGATCCAATTTTGTGGTGGAATTACCATTGACTGATTTCTTTGACCACCTCTCTAGTGATTTGATTGCTATCTCAAGTTTCTAGTTCTTCAGCTGCTAAAAGGAACTGGTCTACTTATAACTTCATCCACTCTCTTAAGAGGAACAAACTTACCTCTAGGAGAGCAGAGAAGCTTGTGGATGTACATAGCTCTTTGCATCTCATTGACTACAAGACATTTGTGTACATAGAGAGTCCAACAACACGATGGGATGTAGAGCCAAAGGAGCCAGCATAGATTGATGAGGATGCTACAGTTACATAGGCAAGGCTGGTTGGTATTAGTTTGGCGGAGCTTGACCATGTGTCCACTTCCAGCAGTTCTAGTGATGAGGAGTTTGGGAATGATTAGAGGCCTCACTTCACTCTATTCTGTTATTTTGACATCATTGTACTCATTGTAATCATCATTATGAAATCTTGAATATAAATTTTGAATTTGACATTTTCATTGTTCAAACTTCAATGTTAATTGTTAAGTAGTATTAATAATATTTAAGTATTTTAGTTTTAACTAATTTTCCAAAGTTTCATTTGTAAATTCAACATTGTAATTCTTATACATCTTTTTATAACTATTTTTTCAAGTACTATATGTATCTCAGTTCTGCCCCCATGCTGTCTCTAAACATAGGCCCTTGGTCCCCCATCCCCTTGTCCCCTTGTCAGGAAACTCTGTGGAACATTGCTTATTCTCACCATTTACTTGTAGGTTATGATCAATGCACTTTGCTTTCCTTTTGTACATTGTGGTATAAACTGAGTAAGGTCACCTTCATATTCATGTTGCTGTTTAAAAATGGTTTTGCATTTGCTTTGCTATTGTTAAAAAAAATTAAAAAAATAATTGCTCCACGGCTGGTTTTTACAGAAAATTTTCAACTTTGATGTTGTATTACATTTTGGAACCCACGTGTCCTTAGAATCCATGCTTGGTAAAGAAGTGGGAGTGAGTGATGTGTGTTATCTTGACGGTTTGGTAAGAAACTTAAAATGCTGCTATCAATCCCTCTAAGGCTAGCATAGCAAAACACCAAAACTATGCTAACACAGTTACTTCTGGATTCTATAAAGGTTTAAAACAGCTAAGTGAGCTTCTTTCTTCCAATTTTTCTTAGTGGATCATATGGCCCATAAATTAGCTGGAAGACTTAGAGTAGTCAATTATCCAGTTATATTATGAAGGTTATGTGAATTACTTATATGTTTAACAATCATTGTATTAGTTTGGAAGTCATCAATATTTTAAGGGTTCGCCATCTAAAATAAACCAAGTCTAGGAATTGAGTTCTAATGGTCTGCATGTTGTTACTATGGTGAATGCATATTCATATTGTATATGTAGCACAATGGTCATCTAGTGTACAATATGATTTAATTTTTGTATCTCTGTATCTCAGCAGTTGCTATTTGTAGTAGACCCTTGTTAGAGGGTTTTGCAATTTGTATAGACATTGTTGTCTTTCAAAATTAGCATTAGCGATTTTTCATTGCACTTGGAAAGCATATGAATTTTACTCTAATTTGTTTTGTCATCTTGTTGAACCTTATCAAATAAATGAAGTTAAGAGGGAAGATGAATAAATAGTCATCCACTTGCAGACTGAAATATTAAGCTCCTGGGCAGCATTTGGTGAAGCAAATGCATCAAAATGCTTAATGTTCTATTAATGTGAGGTGTCAAGGACAAGTATCAAGAAATGACAAGTTGTGGTTATAAGTTGCCATCACATTCCTTGACACATGCCTATCAACAGCTAGGGGATTTGATCTTGCTAGATAATTTAGAATTTCATACATAGCCATTGAATAACTGATACAGGGGCATCATATTCAAATCCTCTAGGCAGCACTTTTTCCTCTTTCTGTGACTATTTCTTATATATTTTGAAATTTAAATTTTTGCCAATCATTTAAAATTTAGAACTCTGCTGCTGTTTGATCTGTGGGAAGCTTTTCATCTACTCCCAGCAACATTAATGTGCAGCAGCACTGGAGAGGAAAACAGGCAGGAGATCTAGGTGGGAATGGAGTTCAATTTGAGTGAGGTTAATATTAATGACGGATTTTGGCACTTAAATGAATGGGTAGGTAAGTGGAAAAGCCATTTTTTTGGAGATTTTTGGAAGGAAAGAAAACAGAGAGAAGAGCCCAATTTAGGAAGAGAAGAACAAAACAGAACAGAAAGGAGCAGGAAGAAAACAAGTTGCAAGGAACTGTGTGTGTGCTATGAGGTGGGAATAATTAAAAGAGAAAGAGGAATTGAAGGGTGGGCCATCATGCCAAAAAGAGGAGCTCTGTTATTCAGTGCAGGACTACAAACTCAAGGCAGAATTGGTGAAGTTAATTTCTGCACATTTTTTGTAATCTCAACCTATGTTTGTAAATGACCATTGTTTCAGTTAATGAAAAGAAGAACAATTCATTTTGACACTGCTCCTTGTGATGTGCTTGAGCATGTGTGATTTCTGGGCTTTGATTCGTAGTTTGTGCTTGCCTGCAAATTAGCTGTCCAGTATAATTGTTGTAGCATGTGTGGGTTATCATTTGCCATTATATATGTGTGTGTTGCCATTGACCTGCAGCAACAAGTAAGCTGAGTGTGAGTCTTTAGTGAATGGACTGAGCAATTGCAAGACAACTTGCAGTAATTAGTCTATTGCTTCCCCTAAAGGCTGCATGAGTTGCATACAGCTATGCAACCTCCTCAATTGGAAGTGCATGAAACTGATTGAATTTTGGTGCTGCAAGAAGGTGGGTCCATCAGTGTGGTGTTAGAGCAGGCCATAGCTCAAGGAAATAGTGTGTTGATTTTTGCTTAGGATTGGAATGAGCCCAACGAAGAAGTGACTATGAATGTGTATCCTTGTAGCAAAGAGGGTTGCATCTAAAAAGTTGTAGAGTTAAGAAAAAAGAGAGATAGGGCAGAAAATTGCCTCCAAGGATAAGAATGGCAGAGATTGCTGTAGCAGCAGAAGGCATAAGGAGAGTACAAGTGAGGATGGTTGCCCTAAAAGTGACAGGAGAAGAGGCAGAGTTCAAGAATTAGCGGGAAGTGAGAGCGATGAAGAAGATGGAGCAGGAATGGTAGGACAAAAAGAAGAATATGTAGAAGTAAGATGAAGGCCAAATTTTTACTGAGTGTCTATCAATTTGATCTATTTAAGAATTTGCAAAACTTATGACAAAGGGAATTAAGTGTGAAACCCTACACGAAAAAGTTGTACAAGATTTCCATCAAGTCAGGGCATAATGAAATAAACCCCTTAATTTTTTCTTTTGAATTCTCGATGTTTCCACAACACAAAACAGCACTATGCCAAATGTTAGCATTAGATCCTGAAATATATCCAACTTGAAAGTAACCTTCACCAAGAAAGTTCACCAAGATCCTATTGAAGGCGAGGTGATAGCTTATGGTGATGGGATCGTTAGCAATAATCTGAACTTGAAATACTATGCTAGAAGTAAATGATAAACTCAACGCCAAGAATGTGCACACAAGATCCCTTTGAAGGCGAGGTGCTAACATATGGCGGAGTAAGTATTACAACTGAAAGAACTTAGGCGGTGAACCTACTATAAAGATTTCCGCTCAACCACTTAAACAGTGGGGGGAATATAACAAACAATTCAACTAATTCATCCGTTGCGGCAGGCATCCACTTAAGAGTGGGGATTCTCCACTTTTTAGTGGGTACAATGAGAGTTACAAGTTTATTCTCCACATTGGCGGTAAACCATCCAGGGGTAATTAATGTTTGCTTAGAAATTAGAAGTAAATGCAACAATAACAAATTGGTTGGATTAGTACTATTAATGCACAACCTTACAATCAAGATACTCTGCAATTTACTAGTATTACAATGATAGAACAATGCCAATATGTGAAGAATAATTCTCTCAAATTACAAAGCTCTCAAAACATTGAAAATGAAGCATAAATATGATTCTTTTGAAGTTTGATATAAAAAACCAGCAAACTAAAACTGTAAACCAGCAACTTGTGAATCAATGAAATGCACATAACTTTATCAATTTACCTCCAAATTGAGTGAAATCAATTGCAATGAACCTCTAGAGGATAGGCGCCCATGTCATGATGATGAAACAGCTTCAAAAAGCAACCATTAATTTACTTGCACAATTCCCAATGCTCCCAACATGGTACGACCCTTAGCAAGGGTGATTTTGCAAGAATAAAAATAAATTCTGATCTTCTATGGGAAGGGGCGCCCATGTGCTAGGAATCCATATCTTCAATACTCAAAAGCATATTAAAAGCGTACAAAGAGCTGTTAATGAAAATCACCTTCAGCCATGAATGAACCAACAAGCTCAAAAACTGAAAAATACTTCAAATTCTCCAACAATGAAGCTCAATGTGCACTTCTGGATGAAGCACACTCACAATCATCCATTTAGGGAACCATAGTTTCAGGCCCGAAGAATGGAGACAAATTGCTAAGCTTTCCCTTAGCCGGATTCTGGATTTCAAACCAGCAGCATAACTTTACAATATTTCCAAAGATAAAAAACTCTTCTCAAAGCCTCAATATGTAAGCTTCAATTAGCAACTGAATCAGTTCAAATTCCAAGAAGTTGAATCACTTCAACTTCCAAGAGGGACGCCACCTTTAAGCATTTTACTTTTTGAAATAATAAAACTTTATTCAACCTCGCTTTAGGCGTCCAACTTAATAATGCAATAATAAAACATTTAATAAATTATTAAATGCACAATTGACCCCATAATGTCCCCTCTTTAAAAACAACATGAAGTTATCACTCCTAGGCATGGGTACAACTGAGTAACATAAAATTGACTAAGTATAAACTTAGTCCATTGAGATAACCAAAGCCAAACTGAAATTGAAGGATAGCAAAATGATTTGCACATCTGAGTAGCCTACGGATTCCCAGAAATAAGCTAAATCCAAATGAAGAGCTTATGGCCAAAATAGGGACATTACACTTTTAATTTGTAGTTTGTGCTTGCCTGCATATTAGCTGCCCGGTATAATTGCTGTTGCATCTGTGGGTTATTATTTGTAAATGTATGTGTGTGTGTTGACGTTGACCAACAAGAAGAGGTAAGCTGAGTGTAAGTCCTTACTGATTGGACTGAGCGGTTGTGAGACAACTTGCAGCAACTAGTCTATTGCTGCCCCTGAAGGATGCATGAGTTGCTTATAGCAACACAGCCTTCCCCTCAATTGTTAGTGCATGTAATTGATCGAATTTGGGCACTGCAAGAAGGTGGCACCATCAATAACCCCAAAATTTTGAGGTAGTTCTTCGGCCCAGTCATATAGGTTGGAAACCCTTTTGCTAAGAAACTGAGTCAGCCACTGAAATTAGAAGAGGTCGAAGGCATCCCAAAGTTGTAATATCTTGTTTCAATCTAATAGGTCTCTCGCTCCAAAACACGATTGGGTGCTCTCAAAAAATTTAACGAAAAATTTTCAATCCTTAATATGAACTAGATAACTCAGGCTTCAACCTTGATTATTTCAGTTATAATCTCTTGCTCACTAGTGTGTATTTTGAACTTAACCAGTTTTAATGTTCTTGGTAGAGCTAACTCATGCACAAAACTAGTCAAGAGTTTTCTATGGCAAACATCCAACTCTGATAATCACAAGTCATTTAATTCTAAAGCTTATCAACCTATGAATCATATCACTGTCACGATGCATACTTGCTTTGATGAATTTATAATTGGGCAAACCAATAAATAGTCACGAGGAGTATCTATTATGGAAAAAAGTTTTAACTTCCATAAGGGTGTCACCAGGTTTAAGATCTACAATCTGTGTACAATTTTGAAGATGGTCAAGGTTGCTAAGAAGTTTGATATGCTAACCATGCAATGTGGATCTAGGTTGGCTAGAGGTCACAAAATATTGCGCTAATTCTTGTACAACATTACTAAATTGTTCAAGTGACTCATAACCAAAAATCACTTGGGTTATGTAGTCAATTTACCAAAAGATCTATAATTTTTTTAAAGATCTTGTCAAATGCACCAATGCCACCAACTTTTCAAAGCAGAATATGAAACAGAGGCCCATCAGGCCATCAATAACCAAATAAGTAATCTCGAGATTAGCAAAAAAGAATCAAATGTGCAATTTTCTTTATTTTCTTTCAAATCCTACAGAGAGTTTTCATAATTGAAAGGAAACGCACATGACTTTTTTTTCCAGTGCCACCTTTCACATTAATATTGCCACAAACAAAAAAGTTCTGCTCTACGCATTCCTTAGTTTTATTTGGTCTCTCCTTGGTCCATATGTTCATTACAACAATATATATTCATCTCGCTAATTACTGAATCTGTTACAACCTAATATTTTGCATTTAATCACGTCGTGCTTTATGGTTATCTACATACTGTCTTTTTGTTGTTAATTCAGTCTCTGCTATTGGTCTTTGGCCTTAGAGCTGTCAGACTCTTTCGTTAGTCCCCATTTGAAGTTCGTTGTTATTTGTTTGGCTTCATTGCTGAATCTGTATTTATCTTTGTACAAGGATTTGAGCCTTACAAGCCACTTTTATCATCTAATTAAAAATATATATTTTACATCAATAAATGTTGTGCATAGAGATTCAACAAAATTCATATCGAATACATTTATAATATAAGGTATTTATTACAGTCTTCAAGTCATAACTACGATCTTCATATCAACATAATGTGCATAAGATCTTCAAATGAAAAATATGTGTATGTTGGTGTTTATAACAGTTTGGATCTGACCATTAGGTATGGTGGACAACCCTTTGCTATGCTTTTGTTAATGATGTTGCATTACTTGCAACATCATAGCATGTTTATTTGTTGGATTCATAGCGACCTCCTCACTACCATTGCCTTCAAAGGCAAGAGGAAGATTTTATAATCCTTAGTTGTTGCATCAGGACACTTCTTGTATAATCATCCATAATTGCAGCTATATCTCCAAGTGAAATCTATCGGAACATTGTGGATAGGGGTCAATTACCCCTAGATTTGTCTCAAAAGTTGGACCACTTAGTGGAGATTGACGTAGGTGTGTAATACCCATGCTTCTTGGTGATAATAATCAGCATCGTACGATTCCTTCCAGCCCATCGATTGAATAAATTAAATAATAGCTTAATGCTATTTAATTTATAAGAGATGTTTATTCTTGAAGAGGCACATATATTTAAGAGGTGCCATTTATATGTTAAAGCCGACATTGTGAAGAGGCACACTTTATATTAATGGCACGAGTTCTTATGAATGTTGACCTATTTCTTATTGGACGCGATCCTTCTTGGAGGCCGACTTAGAATTTAATGAAGAGACTCGAAATTAAATGAGGAGGCACGATTTTGTGATAGCCGACTTCTTGGTTAGTAAAAGATATATTTCTTATTGAGGCCGACTTGCTACTTTGAAGAGGCACGTCTCTATCATTAATTTTGTATATATACATCCTCATTTGTACACCATTCTACAATCCATTCTATTAATTGTTTATCATTGGTCTAAGGCACAAATGAAGAGAAAGGAGCATATTAGTTCGGTTCATCATAGACTGCTGAGTTGATCATTCATAGTTTATTCATTCAAGTGCAAGTTAGAAAGAAGAGCAGATTGCGAATTCTATAAGAGAGCAGATTGTTACTTATTGAACGCTGAATCTCTAATCAACGAACTACATCTGTTTGTATCTATGTTTGCATCTGTCTGTGGTGCTTCTATTTGGCCCTCTTATCGGCCTCTTGTAAAGGAGACATTTTGTGTTGACATTCAATATATAAGTGATATATTGTTGTTGGGTTTTTCTCCCTCAAGTGGAGGGTTTTCCCAGGGTATCTGCTGTGTTATTGTGTATGATTTTGAATTAAATTTCTATGCATTAACTCTGATCTAAAACTAACATGGTATCAGAGCGGGTTTGAGAGGATCATGATCAGATTTGGTTCTATACAACGATACTTCATTCTCTTCTTTGTTTATTTTCTCATTAGTCAAGATGGTGAATGGTTTGAAGATTGAGGATAGACTTGAGGGAGCATCAAACTTCACATCATGGAGATTTAGGATCATGCTTACCTTGCGTGAAAATGACTTGGGTGAGTTTGTAGAGTCTAGTGTTCTTGAACCTGAGGAGGAAGAAGAGAAGTTGCAGTGGGTGAAGAAAGATATTAAGGCAATGAAGATATTGGTTGATTCCGTTAAGGATCACATTGTTCCTATCGTCTCTAAGTTGAAGACAACAAGAGATATGTTCAAAACATTGGAAGAAATGTACGAAATCAACAATACTAGCCGAGCACTTGCACTGAAGCAACAACTACACCATGTGAAGATGGCAAAAGGAGAATCCGTGATTGCATACTTCATGAGGATTTCAGATTTGAGAGATCAGCTCTCGACGATTGGGCATATGGTTGATGACAAAGACTTGACTATGCTTGCTCTCAATGGTCTACCTTTGTCTTTGGAATCCTACATTCAGAGAATTAGTGCAAGATCAAAATTGCCTAAGTTTGATCGCCTAAGATCAGATTGTATTCAAGAAGAATCAAGGTTGTTGGCAAGAGGCGTTGGTCAAAGTTCAAAGAATGAAGACATTCATGTTCTTGCCTCCCATGCTTCAAAGAAGAAAGGAAAAGATGGAAGGAAAGGATTCTTCAAGAGATATCGAGATAAGGGAAATGATGATGCACCTCCCTCCAAGAAGAAGAGAAACATGTCCAAGATTCGATGCCTTAGGTGTGATAAGTTTGGGCACTTTGCTAAGCATTGTCCAACTAGACCTAAGCAACAAGCCATAGTTGCAGATGTTGATGATGCCTCTCCGTAGAAGGATTCATGTGAATACTTGTTCTATTTAGCTCTATCAAGCAATGTACCTACAGATACCAGTACTTGGTTGATCGACAGTGGTGCTTCTCGACACATCACTGGATTCAAGGTGCACTTATCAAGTTTGGTGGAGAAAGAGTTTTCCGAGCAAGTTATTAATGGAGATGATGCTGGCTATTCCATGAAAGGAATTGGAACCTCTACTCTTCATTTGAATTCCGACATTACACTTCAGTTGAGAGATGCTCTGTATGTCCCAGGAATCAAGCACAATCTTATTTCTATTTCAGCCCTAGAAGATGAAGGATATCAAGTTGCCTTCTCCAAAGGAAAAGTTCTTGTGTGGATGGAGAATTCCAGTTTCAAGGAAGCTCAAGTGATTGGTGTTAGACATGAAAGCCTCTATAGGCTATGTACGCGTCCTCTTCAAGCTCTTGTTCATGATTCCTCAAGCCTATGTGACCTATGGCATCAAAGATTGGCGCACCTCCACTTCCGTGCCTTACCTATCATGGAGAAGATGGTCACGAGACTTACCAAGTTCAATCAAGAGCATGAAGGAACTTGCAAGGGATGCGCTATGGGTAAGAATTCAAAAGCTCCTTTCCATAGTAGAGAAAATAGATCTAAGTGTATTTTAGACCTTATTCATTTTGATTTGTGTGGACCTATGTCTGTTCCGTCTTCGAGTGGATTCTTGTATTATGTTTTGTTTATTGATGATCACTCTAGGAAGACTTGGATTTATTTTTTGAAATCTAAAGAATCTGAGGAAGTGTTAGGAAGGTTTAAAGAGTTCAAAGCTTTGGTAGAGAATCTTTCCAGTAAAAGAATTAAGGTCCTCAGATTTGACAATGGAGGAGAATACACCTCTAGTTGCTTTCGAGATTTTTGTATTGATGTAGGGATTAAGAGGGAGTTCTGCGTTCCCTATAATCCTCAACAAAATGGTGTTGCAGAAAGGAAGAACAAGACAATCGTGGAAGTAGCGAAGGCCATGATCCATGATCAAGACTTGCAAACTTTCTTATGGGCAGAAGCTTCTAGGACAACTGTGTATGTTCAGAACAAAATTCTTCACAAGGTCTTGGAGAATATGACTCCGGAAGAAGCCTTTACAGGGAAGAACCCTGAAGTCAGTCATTTGAGGATCTTTGGATGTCCTGTCTATGTTCATGTTCCAAAGGAAAAGAGAACTAAGTTGGAGCCTTCTAGCAAGAAGGGAATATTTGTGGGCTACAGTGAGACATCAAAAGCCTACAGGATATACATTCCAGGACATAAGTTAATCGAGATCAGTAGGGATGTCACATTCGAGGAAGATGTTGTATTCAAGAGATCCAGGGGCATTCATATGGAGATCGATAATGAAGAGTCTCCTCAGGATATGGAAGTTGACCATACTCCTGAGATTCAGAGGGAGACTTCCGAACCAAAGGAAGATGTTTATCAAGTTGAGCCCTTGGAACCTATTGATGGGCCTACCGATATTGTGTGTAGAAGAAAGAGACCTCTTTGGGCTAGACAAACTATGCAAGAGGCTGAGAGATTTGCATCTCCTAGAGGAACATTCAGAGAAAGTAAAAGGCCACATAAGTTCTCTAGTTATGTTGCCTTGATGAGTCAGATTATTGAGTCTGAGCCTTCTAGTGTGGAGGAAGCTTCCAGTCAACAAGTTTGGAAAGATGCTATGACAAAGGAGTACCAATGAATTCTCAAGAATGATGTTTGGGACATTGTAACTAGACCCGAAGGCAAATTTGTGGTATCTTCGAAATGGCTATTCAAGATTAAGCATGTAGTTGATGGGAGCATAGAGAAGTACAAGGCAAGATTTGTGGCTCGTGGTTTTTCACAGAAAGAGGGAATTGATTATGAAGAAACATTTGCTCCTGTTGCTTGCTACACTTTTGTCAGAACCATCATTGCCATTGCTGCATCTAGAGGATCGAAGATTCATCAAATGGATGTGAAGACAACTTTTCTAAATGGTGTGATAGAGGAAGAAGTTTACATCGAGCAACCTGATGGGTTTGAGGTACATGGAAAGGAGTCTCATGTTTGCAAGCTGAAGAAGGCCTTGTATGGTCTTAAGCAGACTCCTCGTGCATGGTATGAAAGGATTGATCATTACCTATCAAGTTTGGGCTTCTTGAAGAATGATGCTGACTCTAACCTATACTTTAAGGTAATTGATGGTGATGCATTGATTTTGGTTTTATATGTTGATGATTTGATCCTTACTGGAGAAGATCACTTGATTCTCAAGTGTAAGGAGTTGGCTTCTGAATTTGCGATGGACCTTGGGCTCATGCATTACTTCCTTGGCTTAGAAGTTTGGCAAAAACCATATGAGATGATTATGAGTCAAGGGAAGTACACCATTGATGTACTTAAGAGGTTGGTATGATGGATTGCAAATCCATGTCTACACCCATGGAGACCAACCTTCATAAATTGAAGGAGGCTGCAGCTAATTCAGACTTGGTGGATCCTACATTGTATAGACAACTGATTGGGTCCTTGATGTATCTAGTTAACAGTAGACCTGATATTTGTTATGCGGTGAGTGCACTTAGCCAGTTCATGTGTGAACCGAGACATATACATCTTGTTGCAACTAAACATATCCTGAGATACTTGTGTGGCACAGTTGGATATGGGTTGAGATATACTTTAGATGCTGACTTAGAGTTACATGGTTATACTGATTCTGATTGGGCGGGATGTGTTTCAGATCAGAAGAGTACCTCTGGTTGTTGCTTCAGTTTGGGTTCTACTATGATATCCTGGTGCAACAGGAAGCAATCATCTGGCATTGAGTACAACAGAGGCATAACATTGTAGCTTGTATGGCAGCTTGGGAAGCAGTGGCTTCGTAAGCTCCTTGCAGGATTGTTTGGACAATCAATGGAGCCTACTATCATTCATTGTGATAATCAGAGTTGCGTGAAGCTTTTTGTCAATCCTGTGTTCCATGACAGAACCAAGCATGTTGAGATCAAGTACCACTATATTAGAGATATGGTACTATGAAAGGCTATACAGTTGAGGTATATCGGCACTGATGAAGCAGACGACAAACATTCTCACCAAGCCTCTCTCCAGGATAAAGTTTGTGTACTTTCGAGATAAGCTTGGTATGGTGGAGAATCCAGCCTTGATTGAGAAAGAGTCTCAGTATCAGTGAGCCTTGTTTAATGAGTTCTTTGTGAGAGAAGTTCAAGGTGAAATCCCTTGTTAATGCATTTTTCTCTAAGATGGAGGAATTTGAGGTGCAAGCCCTTGTTAATGCATTTCTCTTTGAGATTTGAGGTGAAAGCCCTTGTTTCCACCCTCCGAGTAGAGTCATGGTGGATGTCATGTGTGTGACTCCATGACACATCTTGTACTTGTGAATGTCATGTTGAGGTGAAAACATCACGTAAGTGATGAACACTTGTACACACCATAGTATGGTTGTAGCCATTATGGTTGATATCATGTTGAGGTGATATCTAATATGACACTGAGGTGATATTCTTTTTCACATTTGGTTGTAGCCAATGTGGTAGACATCACGTTGAGGTGATATGTCTTGTACAACTGGAAGTACTCTCCCTAGCTGAGAGGGAGTGTTGGTGATAATAATTAGCATCGTGCGATTCCTTCCAGCCCATCGATTGAATAAATTAAATAATAGCTTAATGCTCTTTAATTTATATGATATGTTTATTCTTGAAGAGGCATGAATATTTAAGAGGTGCCATTTATATGTTAAAGTCGACATTGTGAAGAGGCACGCTTTATATTAATGGCACAAGTTCTTATGAATGCTGACCAATTTCTTATTGGACGTGATCCTTCTTGGAGGCCGACTTAGAATTTAATGAAGAGACTCGAAATTAAATGAGGAGGCGTGATTTTGTGATAGCCGACTTCTTGGTTAGTAAAAGATATATTTCTTATTGAGGCCGACTTGCTACTTTGAAGAGGCACGTCTCTGTCATTCATTTGGTATATATACATCCTCATTTGTACACCATTCTACAATCCATTCTATTAATTGTTTATCATTAGTCTAAGGCGCAAATTAAGAGAAAGGAGCATATCAGTTCGGTTCATCATAAAAGGCTGAGTTGATCATTCATAGTTTATTCATTCAAGTGCAAGTTAGAAAGAAGAGCAGATTGCGAATTCTATAAGAGAGCAGATTGTTACTTATTGAAGGTTAAATCTCTAATCAACAAACCACATCTGTTTGTATCTGTGTTTGCATCTGTTTGTGGTGCTTCTATTTGGCCCTCTTATCGGCCTCTTGTAAAGGAGACATTTTGTGTTGACATTCAATATATAAGTGATATATTGTTGTTGGGTTTTTCTCCCTCAAGTGGAGGGTTTTCCCAGGGTATCTGCTGTGTTATTGTGTATGATTTTGAATTAAATTTTTGTGCATTAAATGAGTAAAACTAACAATGCTTTGTATTGCTTTATTTTGGTTTGAATAATTTTTTACCCCTCTTTTGTAAAAAAAGTCTAGTTGACAAGAAAGAAAGCAAGTAGCTAGAACTAGTGAGAGGGTGAAATTCTTTGTGCTTTTTCAATGTTATTAGTATTGTGGCCTTAAAGAGAAGCAAACTAAAACATTCCAGAGGAATTCAGACTTAGAATCCCTAGTATTGAACTACTCAACCCCAACGTTCATTGATGCAAGTGCGTGAGCAAGCAATTGACCATTTTGAGCAAATACTTGTAAAATCACCAAACCATCCAAAGCTCCATGAGAGGCAAATGAATAATCTCTACCTCTAGATGCATCGCCCATGCTACCTTGTTGACATGCAACACTACCTATCATTTTCTAGCCTATAGTTTTGAAAACATTCAAGTTGCAAAAGACAAACCATTAAACAACTTAATTGATAAATCTCTCTAAATATGTTTGGACAATCACAACTTTTCCCTATATCCATATTTAGGTAATAGATCATAGAAATAGTCAGAACCCATGGAATTGTCCGTAGAATAAAGAATGCAAATATTTTATACTTAGAACAAAGGGACTTGTTTTTAGAAAAATATGCAAACCTAGTACAACTTCAAACATACCCACAAATGACTAAGAACTTTGTTGGGGTAGTCTAATGCCTTAATCGATTTGTGGAGTCTCACATATGTTGTTGCAGGTTGCTAGATGGTACCCTTGATTAAGCAACTTGCAAGGAAGCAAGACCAAATAATTTAAGATTGATATGACCATATGAATATCTTATGACTAGACAATGGAATAAGTTTTTGGTGAAACAACTGTTGAAGCTCTAAATGGCACACAAGAATAAATCATATAACATCCAATAATTTATGTATGTAAACTCCACCATGTCAAATGGAAGCCAAAACCCCAAAAAACACAACCACAACAACATCCTCTCCACACTGATATCAATTTCCTTAGGGCTTTTTCAATATAAACCTTGACATATGATATACACAAATCAGTTTCTTGTAGGTTCTTCTGAGATATAAACAAGGGATGTAATATGCATCGAATAGTATAATCAAAGGTTAGAACACCAAAATTTATATAATATCACACTTAATATAATGAAAATTATTCAACACCAATCAAATCCCAAGTTCATCCATAAACATTCAACATGGCCATGTAATCAATTCCTACATTTTCTTGCCCACGAGCTGGGTTGACAATAACATTTGATCGAAATTGCATACAAATGCTCGTAGGAGCTTGCAAAACCTCTTCCACAAATTATACATCCCAAACATTCCAACTATTTTCCTAAATCCTAGGTTAATTCTAAAATAAATTGTATATTTGAATGTAGTCGAAGAATGAAATTTTAAAAATAAAATAATTCTATGAGAATTTATAATTTAAAAAAATATTAATATTATGATAACTCATAATTTAATAGAGGTTAGCAATCAATGAAGTATTAATCCCAAATATCTTTAATAAATATTTATAATACAAATTCATTGTAGAATTATTGTCCTATAAAATATATATCAAAGTTTTCATACTTGGATAATATTCAATCTCTGATAGATACAATAATATAATCAATTTTTATTTTTTTAGTAAAAAAATCGCACACAGTTTTATCCAGAAATCTTGATTACTAATGATCATGGACTGTGGAAACAAAATGTTATTAACAAACAATATAGTTTTTGTCAAGCTACATTGAGGGAGAGCATCATTCAAATGTTTTAGCTTCAACCATAGATCAATAATTCCCTACACACTTTTCCATTGGAAGTGACTCAACCCTTCATTGAGGGTGGTATGTAATGGTATCTGTAAAAGTACGGTGTCTAAATTTGAGAGCTAAGTGAAAGAGTACTAACACATGCAATGAGTCATACAAACCTTAGGTGCCCGTTAGCTTTACATGGCATTCAACTACTATGCAATCATGTAAGTATTATGAATTAATAATATTTGCAACAAGCATTACTTTGGTCAAAGTGCTTATTCAATCACATTTCAATTCACAAATACGTGATCATTTGTTCACACATTACTATCTCTTGTTTGACTTATTATAAGATCCCATATTAATTTTAAAAGTACAAAGTATAATTCAAAATATATATTTTTAAAATACCATGACAAATCTCATACTCCTAGCATACCTTTGCCTCTAAGTGAAAATCTCGTTAGTATATTATTTTTATTTTTATTTTTTTGAAAAAAGGCAATATGCTTGTATATATTATTTTAACTATAAGTTTATCATGTGATCCAATGAAGGTGTATGAGCTCTACTAGGGTTTTCTTGTGTCTGTGGTCATTCTTGGTCCCTCTTGTGTCATACTGCGCTCTTTGTGCATGTATTTTCTTGTTTCTTGTGTATGATTGCATTTACTGCATTTTTTTGTTTTAATATGCCTTCAACCAACTCTAACCCAACAGTTCATGCTGGTGTTAGCGGTTCGACGACTCTGCTCAATGGCTCCTCCTCCGAACAAATGACCTCAAAAATTTGTTTTAGAAGTCTTTCACAAGGTAAGTCTTTTGACTCCCCAGCTGATGTGGTTTTACCTTTGCCTGATTTTGATTCTTCTTGTCAATGGCTTGAGCAACATACCCTTGTTGGATATTTTGTTGGGAGGACTCCCCCTGAAAGTGTGCTTAAAGAATGGGTCAACAAGGCTTGGGTCCCTCATGGGGTCTGCCTTGATATGGTCCAAAGTTTAACCAAGGGTTTTTTCTTGTTCCACTTTGTAGAGGTCAATCATGTCCAGGCAATCCTAACACATGATCCTTGGTATATCAGGTCTTCTTTGGACCCGAGACTTCACTGTCTCAGATGACACTAAGTTGCGGGTCCCAGTCTAGATCAAATTTCTAGGTTTACCTTTGCCTTGTGTGCCTTTTCTGAATCATATTGCGTCCTCTCTGGGGAGGGTCATTTGTATTGAGCCAGATAGGTTTTTCCAGGCCCAACCCATAGGTCTATGTTGAAGTGGACCTTTCACAAGATTTGAAGGACTATTGACTTTCAAATTGGAGCTCTCCGACATACTTGAAGGTCACTTATTTTAATTTTCCTAACATGTGTTATAGGTGTCATTCCGCAAACCACAAGATCAAGGATTGCCCTTTGGCAGTGTCTCGTACTCTGCCACGAGAATCTGAAAAGCCTCATCAGGCGGATAATTTTGTTGCCAAACTTGATGAAAAATGGACCACGGTTACGAATCGTAAAAATAAGTCTAGTGGCTTTGGGTTGGCTTTCAAAGCCCCTGAGCCAACAAAAAATGTTTCAAACCCTTTGGCCAAGGGGAAAGAGGCTCCGGTCGAGGCTGATAATGTTCCAGCGTGACCTAGGCTGAAGGCTACGCCTCATCGTGCTATCGTTATGATAGTGCAGTCAAACGCTTCTCCTCCCATGTCGGGAGCTCAAAGGCGGTCTCGCTGTCTGTCCCCGCCATTGGAAGGTGAATATGTGTAAGAGAAATAAAGATTTTCTTCTTCGACTATTCAAATTGGGTCAATTCTACCAGAGTTTTTGCAAAATTGCTTCTCTTCTCTGGATGAAGAGGAGCCAAACTCTGACGATATGGAGGAGTTTCGCTCATGAATTTCCTCTCTTGGAATGTTCGAGGTTTGACAGACCTCTCCAAAAAGTATTCTGTTAGGGATACTTTGAAGAAATATTCTGGTATTGGAGTGCTTTGTCTCTAAGAAGTTAAAAATTTTGGTTTTTTGTTCGTGTCGGCTTGTCGCTCTATTTGGCTAGCCAGTCAAATGTTTTGTATTGATCATGAAGTTAGGCGTGGCGGAGTTGTTACCCTTTTGTCCCCATGGTGGCATGCTTGTGTGGTCGACCATGGGTCTGACCCCACACATCGACTCATCTAGATCCTTCTCAACATTGATAATCATTCCTTTGGGATTATTAATGTTTATGCTTTGATGCGGTGGAACACTCTGTGCCTTAGCGTTGGATTGCTGATTGATTGCTAGTTGCTACTTGGTTATTGTGTGGGGATTTCAATATGGTTGAGATGGCCTATGATAAAGATGACACCTTGCCATTTAGATGGGCAGTTGGCGAAAGGGAGGCGTGGTTTTACATGCATAATAAATTGGGGCTCTTTGATCCCAATATTGGCCGCCGCCATTCTCATTCTCTTTGACACACTTGGTGTAATTATAGGGCTGGCTCTGACAGGATATTTAAACGCCTTGATCGTGTTATGATCTCGACTCAATCTTTTTTCTCTTTTGACAACTCTTCACTCCTAGTTAAGCCATTAGTGGATATGACTTTGTCAGATCATCTCCCCATTTTTTTTCACATTGAATGGGAGACAAGACAACCTCAGGCTTGCAAAACACAATTCTTTTTGAACACGTCTCTGCTTTGTCATCAGCCCACTTTGGCCCACATTCGTTGAGTCTGAAATTTGAAGTGCAAGTCAGCTCATAATATAGGCTGGATTAATTGGTGGAATGATGTTATCACTCGTACGACAAGACTTTTGTGCATTTATGGGCACCAATTAGCCATTTTTCGTCGGTGGTTTTATGAGGCTACCACAGCTAACCTACGCTCGGCTACTAAGGCTTTGGCGGCTAGCCCTTTCTCCCTATCATTACAAGTCAGGGTGGTAGAATTAAGACACAAAAGCCAAGTTGCAAACAATTATGCTGTCAGAGGTGCTCAAATCAAAGCCAAATTGCATTGGTTAAAAATTGGCGATTGTGCCTCCAACGAGTTTTTTTTGGCCCTGCGTGCCAAACACTCATCTCCAGGCATTAAAAAAATTAAAGATGAAATTTAGGTGCTCTCTGAGCTACTTGACATTCTCTAGGCCTTTGTTCGTCACTATGAGCAAGTTTTCACTGCTCAAGAGTTTATGCTTGAGCAGCAACAAGCCCTTCAGGATTATCTGGCTGTTGTGCCAAATAGGCTATCTTCAGCCTAGAGTGCTTTTTGTGACCAATTACTCACAGTTGAAGACCTAAAGGAAAACGTTCATTCCATGGCTAATGACAAGGCCTCGGGGATTGATGGTTTCCCTTGTGAATTTTACAAAGGCCCTTTGGGATTGTGTTGGGCATGATTTGCATAAAGTCTATCTCGAGGCTTTTCATTCCAAATCCTTGGGTAATTTAATAAACAAAGGAAATATTAAATTCATACCTAAGACTGGAGATCCCGAGGATAACTGCAACTGGTGGCCTATCACACTCCTCAATGTTTCTTACAAAATCATCGCCAAAACTCTGGCTCTGAAGATCTGCCATCTTTTGCCTCAGATTGTGTGCCTGGAGTAGATTGGGTTTATTAAGTCCAGATTTAGCCTGGACAACATCATTGCTGTGTGGGAAGGCATGGAGTGGGCTAGGTGCTCAGACCAAAAAACTATTTTTCTCAAAATAGACTTTGCTAAAGCTTATGATCGCATTGAATGGCCTTTTATTCTAGCCATGTTGTAAGCTTTGGGGTTTGGGCCTAATTTCATTCAGACTATCCAAATGCTCTTCGTAGACGCCTATACTTGTATCACCATTAATGGCCACCAATTTCTTGCCTTTGGGCTCTTCTACTCCATTCGACAAGGATGTTCGCTTGCTCCTTTTCTTTATGTGCTTTATGCCAAAGGATTTGGCTCTCTTGGCCAATGTAGTTTCTCAACAACGTGTCAAAGGCATTTCTTTGCCTAACTCCCAAGCTCAATTGGTTAAAGACCAGTTTGCTGATGACTCTTTTCTCACTCTTTTGGAGGAAGAGAATAATATCAAAGTGGTTCTTGATTGTCTTAACATTTTTTGCTTAGCATTTGATTTTTCCATTCAGTGGCACAAAACTTTGTGTCACAAACAATCCATATTGCCCACTCATTGGCTGCAACATTACGGTTGAAAATGGATTGGGCTAGGGGAAATCTTTTGGTTCCGGGGTATTCCTTTTGCCTACTGGATTACCAAGCCTCTTTCTCTAGCAGGGAAATTCCAGGTGTGCTCCAAGATTTTAGCGGCCACACATGTCTACAACTCTTGTTGGGCCCTTTCAAAAGCTACCTATGGCAAGCTTGAAAAGTTGCTTTGGGACTTCCTTTGGGCCTCTGCGGAGACCCATAAAGGGTTTCACCGCGTTGTCTGGGAGTTTTGTTGCCTTCCTAGAGACTCTGGAGGACTTGGGTTGCTCTCCACTCAACGACAAGGGATTGCCTTGTGTGTGAAATGGATAATTCATGTTTTTACTAGAGGTGAAGCTTGGAAGATTCTCCTCAGGCATTGCATTCAGTTTGGTTTTCCTATCCACAGACTCGCTTGGAAGGGGATTGGCTTTCAAACCCTTCTAGTCATGAAGGAACCAATTCAAATTGTGGGAACTTTCATGGCCAAGAGCATTTGGAGGGCCTGGGAAGCGGTTAAGCCCTAGCTCTGCTGGGCCGACTCTAGTTTTTGTGATGGGCTTTCACTCAATCAACAACATTTGGTGGTTGCCTGTTTTTGCTAGCAATGGTCAACCATTGGCTAAGTCGCTTTGGCTTAAGGCGCTAAGATTCCACAAGAAAGGTATTCAAACTTTGTAGCAAGTGTTCCATAGACCCACAATGCCCATCGTGTCAGGGGAAGATTTTTGTGCCCTTTATAGGCTTTGAAACTAGGACCATGTTACTTAGGATGGTCTGGTGAATGCTATTCCTACAAAAATGCTTTATAAGGTGGGAATTCGTGGGTCTAAGCCCTGGTGGAAGGACTGGAAGTGGTACCCAGACACCCCTTTTAGGAACTACAAGCCTAGGCTTGGTTATAGATGGTTTTCACCACACTTTCTTATGATTGAAAGTCTGAACCAGAGGTGGCTTCTTCAATCTCCCACTCATGTTTGGCGAAAAAGATTCTCTACCACTTGGTCTGCAAGTGTTGAGCCAAAACTTGTCCACTTTGCTTGGTGTATTTTTTTCCAACACTTTCCTGTGAGTTCTCGGCTTGTTCACTTGGGGGTCCAGGACCCTCGTTGCCCTTTTTGTGGACAAGCTAAGTCTTTTAAGCATCTCTTCTAGTTTTGCACCAGAGCTCAACAATTTTGGAATTGGATTCATGAATTCTTTCGGCCTTTCAGACCTGAGCCATTCTCTTGGCATATGATTTTGCTGGGAGACTTGCCTAGACTTCTTGCTAAATATACCCAACTTTGGCACACTTTCAGGGTGGAAATCCTCTTCAATATCTGGAAAGACAGAAATGCCTGCATATTTGCTAACACACAAATGGATAAAAATGTTTCTTTGTCTTCTAAAGCTATTATTTGCTCTAATGTGCTATTGTAGATTCAAGTTCAGGCCAACAAGGTTGCACTTGAGGTGGCTCATCTTCAGGTGCTTTTGGATTATTGGGGGAATGCCCTGTGTATTGTTGCTCAGGTGCCTGCTTCACCCACTTTCTCTCTCGGTCGGTTGCCCTCTCGAGGCCGACAACAGATTGGCTCTACTTGCCCTTGCTCTCAACCTCCTCTTCGACGTGGTTTCCGCCCTCCTCAGCGAACTTGTTCTCCTCCTCCGCGAGCTAGCCAAGGTTGGCCCTCTAAAGGAGTTGTGGGGAGCAGCGATGGCGGTTCCGGGTGGCTCTCTGATGACACTCCTGCTACTGGCTCTGGTTGGCCAGATTCTGGAAAATGCTTTTCACATGTGGCACTTGGAATCTCACCTCGGCGTGAAGACAAATATAAAGATAAAGAGAAAGATGCTAATGATGGATTGGGTCCCCCTCTTGACGTCACTCTAGACCTCGCTGATGTATGGGGGAAACACATGGATGACAAAGACCCTCCTATCTCTGCTGGCACTACTCTGGCTGCTTGATGGCCATTTTTCTTTATATTTGTAATGTTTATGAACTTCTAGGTTAGGCCCAAGTGACTTTGGTTTTTGGTTTTCTAGGCTCTGCCCATGTGACTCTCGGGGTGTGCCTTTTTACCACTCGCCTTTTTTTTTGAGTATGTAACTTTATCTTTATCTTAATATAGATAGCTGCCTATTCATAAAAAAAATATAAGTTTATACATGTATATATAGTTCGAACAATGGCTCTTTTCAGCTTGAATTCACATTTTTGGATGCTTAAACCAAAATTGAATGACAAAGAAAACTAGCTCCCCTAAATCCCATATCCCATTACAAAGAATCCATGTATATCCAAATATGGATCCATCAAATTTCATCCCAAAAACTAGTGTTGTAGCTATTCTCCCAATTGAAACTATCATAAAATAAAGATTACAAAATTGCATATCTGTTCAGTATCAGCTGCAAATACCTTGAATTCTGCTACTCCATAGTAGTTTTGATGGCGTTGTATACAAAGGACTACATAATGTGCAATTTACCCAACCTTTTATCGCTGCCTTTATGAATGGAGCCTTAACAAAGGGGAATGTATAAATTATTCCCACCATCATTGTAGCTATTATCCCAACCTTTTATCGCTATAGCTTTATCCCAAAAACACACAAAAAAGTTTTTGCCTATTAATGAGCATATGAGCTCCTCACAAAGGGAGATAGAAATCAACAAAGTTTACTTGTATCATATTAAGCAACTAAGGAGGCATCTAATCAACAACAAAGGGAGATAACTTTATGACACAAGACTAAAGTTTATTGAGGAGGCATTTAATTAACAACAAAGTTATTAGTAGGGGTGAACCAAGGAGTCATCTAAACAACAACAAAGTTTACTTGTATCACATATGATATTATATGCTCATTAATATCCCAAAAACATGCTTGTGAGCAGAATGACGTCTAAGGTGACTGCATTTGGACACTTTAAAGTGGCACCTAAATTGATTGCATTTGGACACTCTAAAGTGACTACCTTTTTTGCATTACTATCACCTTTTTTCATGAAACTACCATTATCTATGACTAATTCATATTACTATCATTGGGATTCATATTACTATCATTGGGCATTCTTTAACCTTCAGATCCTTTGTCATTCTTCTTGGAGATTTTACTCCTTCCATGCTACATTCTTGCTTTGTCATTATTTTTATCTTCTTTGATCACTTTATTGATAAGACCGTCATTTCCACCTATTCTTCACTGTCAAGTCATTCCTTGATCATGGTCATCTTAACTGCCCTTAAATGATTCTCTCATTATGCACTGTCCTTGGAGTAGTGAAACTAGCTTCTATTCTTTTGTTGCATAGTTATAACCCTTCTTTTAAAAACAAGACTACTGTCCTTCCATCCTTAGCTCTGTAAGTTGATCTTGGTATAGACTACCCTGTGAAGACTATCCTCCAACATGAAAGTTCACTGTCCAATATTGACGATTGTCGTGACATCAAGCCACCTTCATTTGCCATGGCAGTCATGTCTTTAACCTCAGGCTGCAACCAAAGTTAATACTCACTGCCCCTGCTTGTGCCTGGTCTCTTGTAAGACTTCTAACTAATGTTTCTTTAACTGTCCTTTATGATTATTATTTCCCTTTGACTATACTATCTTGTGCATATATTTGGATGGTTCTAGGATCAACTGTACATTTCCATAGACTGTCTAACTTGTACATCTCTTCCTTGCACACTCTTGATTGCATATTCATATGGATTGTTCAAAATCATAGGCCTTTTGGATGATTGTCACTCTTCTCGAATACCTTGACATGAGACTTGTCACTGTTCTTTCCTCCATATTTATCATCTAGTATAATGAAACATTCATCGTAAAATGAAGGGAAAACAACACTTGTACACCTTGATTGTTACGCTGGAATGATCTTATGCACATAATTACATATGAGAGCAAACCTTGTGCTCTTGGTGTATTTCTCTATAATCCTATGCAAGGAAAATTGAGCACCTTTTGTCATGGCATTTGCCTCATCCAATAAGACTAGCTTCACATTTGACTTTCCACTAAAACTAAAACTCTGAGTGCTTGCAAGATCTTGAATTTGCATACGAAACAACATGAATTTCTCTGTCATCAGAAGCATTCAAGTAACATATTTTGGTATTGACTCCCAACCATGGCCAACATAGTAGACACCTTCCCAGTTCCAGGAGGACCATAAAGTAGAAGATGAGGCATCTTGTTCACAATTGTCAACCCTGTGTGAAAAGCTAATGTTGTAAAGCAATAACAAAAACTCCCATGGATTATTTGCAATTTTAATTTTATCTCCATATACCCCAGTTAATGTTTATCTTAACTTTCCTATTTTTTTCTAGGAGCTACTTGAATAAGCTTCTAATAATTCTCTCAGTTTTACATAGGTGTTTGTTGAGTCTTTGTCCCATGTTGTTTCTGGTTCCTTTTGATCACAAGCCATGTTCACCAAATAGTCCGCCAATTTGTTACCTTCTCTGTAAGTATGCATGAAATGTGTGGATTCAAAACCAGACAACAAATCCCAAGACTACTGCAAGATGTAGTTTAGTTTCCAATTTTGGGACTTCCTCTCCTTACATGAGTTTATGATTATCAATGAATCTCCCTCTATCTGGAGTTTGGTGTTTTTCTTTTCAACTGCTAACTTTAACCCATGTAATAAACTTTGTGCTTCTGCTACGTTATTTGTGCCTTTTGGAAGCTTAATTGCTTTAGTTCCTATCAACTTGCCTGTCCAATCCCTGATTACTATTCCTGCTCCTGAAATTCCCAGATTCCCCCTGGAGGCCCCATCAAAGTTCAGTTTCCCAAATCCTTCTGGTGGCGGTTTCCATTTGATGATATTCCTGTCTATCTTCTTATTTGTTGGCTAATGAAGGCTCCCCTTAAATGGTGCAGAAAAAAGTTTCCATTCTCTAAGTAGTGATGCATCCCAATTTGTGAATATCGAGTTTACATTTTTAGCTCTTTGGACATGAGCATTAGTGACCTCTGAGATTGTTTTTTCCAGCAAGACCAAGACCTTATCTATTCCTATAGTTTGCTTTCTGAAGATGCATTTGTTCCTCTCCCACTAGAGGCTCCAAATCACCACAGATGGTACCACTCTCCATATGCAAGCAAACAGTGAGGATTTGTATTGTATTGGCCAACTAGTGAATACATCCCATAGGGTTTTTTGTAAGGGAGCATTCCAAAACATCTTGGATTGCATGTGTGACCAACATTTCTGGGCAAATAAACACTGGACAAATAGATGATTGACATCCTCCAACTTCTCATCACATAACACAAGAGAAAGGAGTAGATAACCCAAGCTTTGAGAGCCTGTCACTGGTGAGTATTTTGCTGTTAAGTGCAAGCCATGCAAAGCATCTAGCTTTTGGGAGTGTTGAGTCATTCCAACATAATGAGTAAGCTCTTTTAGGTTGGACATTTTCCTTTAGACTAATTGTTGCTTTATAACCTTGTCTTACTGAGTATTGGCTTGTCGTTGATGGGGCCCAAACTATTTTATCTAGAGTATCTGATTTTATTGCAAGCCTCTCCATTAAAACCTTTTCAAAATCTGCCTTCTGCTCTTTGGATATCGGTAGGATGGATGGGTCCTTCCATGCAATCTTCCCTGTCAATCCATCAATTCTACCAAAATAATCTTTAACTTTCCTGCCCCAACTATCTATTGTGACTTGCTGCACTATTTGCAATTCTGGTAGTGATTTCAATGGGGGGTGACCGTTCCAAGAGTCTTCCCAAAAAAGAGCCTCTTTGCTATTACATGCATGTAAATTTATTTAAATGTTCATATGATTTAATTGAGCATTCATGTATTGAGTTGCCTTGAGGTTTCTACTCACCTTATATAGGAACAATCAAATATATGCTTGTAAAAATTATGGTATCCAATGATATTTATGTAACAATAATAAATACATTGTGTAGTGAATTAACAATCATATAAAAATATTGTTCACACACATTTTCAAGAATATTCAAGACATATACTATTCAAATGTTGTTTATAACCAGTATTTGCAACCATGTTGGTTGCATATTCATGTTTTAATTGTTAGAATTGTGAATAAACATGAGACACAAGATCAAACAATGAACAAAAACACCTTCCACACAAGAGAGTTGCAAACAATGATTTGTTAATATCCTTAACAAGAAAACTTATAGAATGAACCTCAAGAATCTTCATGGAGATCAAGTAACAATACAATAAGGGTGAGTGTTTTTATAGGAGCAACCCTAAATGATAAATGGATTAGATTATGGCAAGTGTGAACATCTAATGTGATGAGACAAAATGATTCAATAATGTTGAACACCTGAAATACTGAGAGGGGGAAGTGAATTAGTATTCCATTAAACCATTTACATAATATCCATCCAAACAATAACACAACTCTAACTGTAATAACAAGTGAAAGCATTGAATCAACATAAGATCTCAACACACATGAACACCAAAATTTTAATGTGGAAAACCCAAAATGGGAAAAACCACGGTGAGGGTTAACTCACAATATAATATATCCGAATATAGAATATTACAAAGGCTCAATGCTAGGACTCACTGTCCTTGAAGGCTCATAGCCTGAAGTAATTTACAAAATAGAGTATGACTCACTACCAGGAGGAGAATTGAGATAAAATATATCTTCCTTGTGCTGGAGTTCAATTCTAATGAAGCATAGAATACAAAAACACTTCTCTTTAAAGTGTACTCAACAATTCTATCTGCTCATTCATATAATCTTGCAAATTCACACCATACAACAATCCAAGAAGGACCTCTCTGACTTTTCATGACTTCCATATTTTCACTCTATCTCGCATCTCCTTCATTCATCATATATTATGTCGCTTCTCAAAAATGTCTTTCATATATATATATATATATATACATATACATTTGCATAACACTAATTAGGTTGGCCTAATTAGAGTAGCCCTATTTCAAATCAAAATTAACTTTGTCGGCTTTATCCTCAAAACATATTCATCTTCGCACCCCACACAAGCGTGTAATATATGATATTGGTTGGCACATACCTAAGATAGACCCCTTTAGCATTCACAACACATGCTTAATCTTCTTCATACAAATTCATAATTAGGTCGGGAAGAGTTAGACCTAAAACATCAAAGACTTCAAACGTATATGCAATTCACCAAACATGTAACACCAAAACTTGTTAACACATCAAATTCTCCTTTAGATGATATCAAATAACTTATCTTCATTTCTGCAAGACAAAATAATTAGTCATGAGAAAGCGCAGAATCTACCACATCAATGTGCTATACAAAAACTTACTGTAATCCTTAGAATAGAATACTATTATTCATATCTTCCATATGTGTTCGCATATCATCATAAAACTTTGAGGTAAGATGAATCTCACAGTCACGAATCTATGTACAAAATCCTGTAGTGATATCTTTCTTGTGGTAGAATCCATACCAAAAAATTGATGCATTGAACTAGTATATAAATAGAACACTGTTTACCAAACTACTGGTAACTGTATCTTTCTAACTATATAACCAAGCCAATCAATTTTTTTTCAGTAGATGCACATGATGTCAAGATAGAACATATTATCAATGAAGGAATTTTAGAAAATAAGATAATCCAGACCAAAATATTGTATCAACAAACTTTTAGTATCAGATAAGTATAGCTCAAACTATTATTACCAGAGAAACTGTTGATCTACGCAAGTAATGTGAGTAAGGTATGCTGATGATAACGTTGACATCAATGAAAATCTTCCAAAATAGCTCATTTCAATTAATAGAAAAAAAAACTCCTAAGTTTAGCTTAAGTGCATGAAATGAATTAGATTAATAATCAATTAAAGATTAATTAATTATTAGCTAATGCATGATTACTCTACCACTCTCCCCCCTTAAGATGAACTTAGGGAGTAGCTGAAAACCCTGAAAAACAATGCATAAAAAACAAAGAATGAATGATGGGTTTTGATAAACAAGGCTTGACAATGTACCCATGTACAAACAATCTAATCTCTTATAATTGGAGAAAGGGAGAAAACCTCATGGGAAAAACTCCTCTCCAAAAGAGAGAGGCGAATGAAGGACTAAGAAGATTTCAAAACAATGTCCCAAAAAAATAGGAATATGAAGAACATCGCTGAAGCACAAAGTTGTATACAATTGTCGAATGATGATTGATATAGTGCTAAAATGAAGAACCTCTTCTCAAACAAATGTTGATCGGGATCAAGAAGATAGGAATCTACATGAGTGCCCCCAATGACACTACTTGAATCAGATGACAAACAAAGTTAAACATTTGGAAATCAAAGATACAAATGGCACAAGTACCAATAGTCTAAAGAACACTGATCAAGTGAAAATGGAATGCCGCCTCTAGACATAAGAATGCAAGAGTGCCCATATGGTAAATGCTCCATCTCACCAAAATGCATGGGTAACCAATAGTTGCATCCACCTAGTACATAGGACTAATAATTAGATACATGGATCACTCCAAAAAAAAACCAAGGAAGCATTAGCACCAACATTAGAAACCCCCCATAATGCGAAAAGGGGAGATTCAAGACAAGAGAACAAAGAATATATGAATGTGCACATGAAATCACCTGTAAATAAAAAAGGTGTGCAAATAAGGCACACACACATGAGGCAAGAATCATTGGAATTCAATGTTGTCATGGAAGGAGCACTCACTTGACAAAGGTGTGATGGCAAAACAAAAACACTCACAACCCACCCATGGTACTTTATATCATAGTGCAAGTACAAAAAGTACAACAGGATGTGCGAAATCTAGAAAAACATACACCAAAATGACATTTTATTTTAGTGCATCTACAAAAGAGAGTGCAAGTAGATGTTCAAAATGCCAAAATAGGATACAATGTTGGAAATACATGTAAAACAACCAAAAAAAGTCATTCCATGCAAAAAAAACGTTTCCAGGAGCTAAAACGTCAAAGTAATCCACCATAATGTGAAAACACAAAAAAATGAATAAAATGTACTTGGAAAAAAATCTAGAAAAAATGCATGGATGGCTGTGAAAAGTTTTGAGAGATTGTCCCAACATCGTTGGAATTACGAAAAACGGAGAAATGGGTCAAAAGTTGTGAGCTCAGGAGTGAAAACAACACATTTGACTTTGGTAGGCGATCAAATGTACTAGTAGCAAAATCTGAGAAAAAAACCAGCTTTCTGACGATATTTCATTTGCCCAATTTTGATACCTAAGTGAGAAGTTATCATGATTTTCCCAATTTTGCTTATTTTGCAAAAAAATATTTTTATTAGCCCCCAGGGGCTGGGCTTTGGTTGCACATGTGACCTTGGGTGATAAGTTTTTTTTAAATAATAATAAAAAAGCGCAACCTTTGCCACCAACAACTAGTAGGCCATCATAGGCAATGGGCGACAACTTGGTGGTGGCATAGGGGCATTGCTCCATGTATATATGTATGTATGTATGTATTTAAATTTCTATGCATAGTGCCACTGTACATGGGTCGTATGATCACTATAGCAAAAAATTGCCTTAGAAGCTCTTGACGCCAAAATAAGATAAATTTTATATCAAAATTCACAAATTGGTCTCCTGAATGCAACACTGAGGTCCTTTTCATGCCAAAGTGCACTAAAAAGTTGTTTAACTCCAAAAATTGCAAAATAATCAATGGAGATTCCAAATTTGAAGCCTTGTAACCCTAGTTGAAGAAAACCCTCAAAAATTGAGAAGGGGTTCGTTGAATCTATGCTATGATACTATGTTAGAATTGTGAATAAACCTGAGACACACAATCAAACAACAAAAACACCTTCTACACAAGAGAGTTGCAAACAATGATTTGCTATATCAATAAGAAAATCTTACAGAATGAACCTCAAGAATCTTCATGGAGATCGAGTGTTAATACAATGAGGTAAGTGCTTTATAAGAGAAATCCTAAATGATAAAGGGATTAGATTATGACAAGTGTCAACATCCTATGTGATGAGACAATGATCTAATAATAACTCACTTCAGTTAACAAAAAAACACTTCTAAGTTTAGCTTAAGTGCATGAAATGAATTAGAATAATAATCAATTAAAGATTAATCAATTATTAGCTAAAGCATGATTACTCTAACAAACTATTATAACAAGTGTAAACCACTTTTCATAGTTAATGGTGTAATGAACAACCAACAGTGACAAATATTCAAACTACACAATAGTTTTATTTTTTGTTCATAATTATACACAACCATAGCAATGAGATAAATGACTTTTCATGATTAATAAAGTAATCTACAACCAACAATGGTAAACAATCAAGCTATACAGTAGATTTTATTGCTATTTACGATCATAAACAACCATAATAATGAGTATAAATCACCCTTGATAATTAGTAATATACAAACAATAGTGGCAAATAATCAAATTGTACAATAGTTTTTAATGTTCATATTCATAAACAACCATAATAAATCACTTTTAATAATTAATAACGTACAACCAATAGTGATAAACAATCAAATTATACAATACTTTTATCGCTATGCACAATCATAAACAATCATAATAATGAGTATAATAAACCTTGTGGTATATCATATATATGGCATAATGCATGAATGTCATATGCATATGAGGCATATGAGAAAGAAGTTTTTCAACCACATAACATACACCTATGTTTACTTTACCTGTTTTTAATAAATATATGTGTATGTATAACCCATGTACACACACATACCTTTTCAAATATTCCAAAATGAACAATAAAATGCTCTTATTTTAATAACTTGCATTTCAAACATTTTGTATGCAACCTATTTTTTTGCACGTTATAGAATAGAATAAGCAATTCTACATATGTAAAAATGAGTATGCTTCTATGTATAAACTATATATATGCAATTTCAAAAATAATTTAAACTATTTTACCTCTTAAATTTACACATAAACCTATCAAACATTTTGATACACTTGGTGTTATTTTCTAATTTCTAATTCTAGAATTCAGATATTTGTTTCAATATTCAAACACTTGAAATAAATAAGCATATTTCAATGCAAAATCCACTCAAAACTAGTTTTCAAGTGCATATGACATGCACATTTTATATATGATAATGATAACTCATATAAAAGTCTCATTCCTATACCCAAATGACCGACAATAGTGTTTATAGGCTAAAATCTCATCCAACTCTTGTCACAATAGTATTTAGGTATATACAACTATTTTCATATGTAAAATTGCTATCATAACATAATATTTCTTAAATAAATTATATTCCTACACCCCAATTGATCATAATAGTAGTGAATGTTCATATACATACATACATATATAAATACACAGTTGTATTAAAATAATTTTTTTGCTACTTATTTTTCCAAATGGCCAAATAAAGAAACCAAATTCAAAAGAAATTATTGCAAAGAAAAACTAGTCACATACCCATGATCAAAAGCCAACAACCACATTGTTTCCAACTCTCTACTTCTCCAATACTTTTTCAATCTTCCTTCTACTCCCACCACCTCGTTTTTCCTTTCCTTTTCTATTTATGCTAACATAAAATCCTATATGTTGGGCGGTTGTCATGCCCCAAAAATGGTTTCATTCTTTCCAAAACAAATTTTTTCTCCTCATAAAACTCAACCAAACTCCATAAATTTGTCAATTGCTAGAGTAGTGAGATTCCATCCAATGGTTGGCCTCATTTTTCTGAAACAACCCTATATCTAGGATTTCTCTAAATGTCCTTATTCTATTTCTCTCTTTTTTTCCTTTTTTCAACTTTTTTTCTCATAGAACTAAATTTTTCATATTTTCTCAACAAAGTGAATACAAATGAGACTTTTGAATAATAAGATTGAATTTTTAATTTGTTTATGTAAAAATAACACATACACATACAACACAAAGCTTCACATAGCATGAAGACAATACTTAACTTAAAATACATGCAACAACTACATGGGATTAGACAAGATGCAAACACTCAAATGCACACAAAACATCGAACCAAATGTTTACACGATGTCACTTAGATAGGAACCTATAATGCATCATCACACATATGACTTGCAAAATAGTGCAAGCATGTGGGTTCCATTTCCAAGCACACATGGGTCCTAAGATGACCTTAGCTGATTTAATGCAATGTAAACAAAACAATGATGAAAATGTCATTGATTTCATAGCATGATACCAATTGCTTTACTCACAAATCAACATTAAGATTCCTTATGCTAATCTTCAAAGAATGTCCATTGCAAATTTACATACAGATATTCAAGCTAATCTTGAGATGTTGAAGTTACCCTCCTTTACACACTTGTGCACGACCCTCCATGATTATCAAAATTTGGTTAGTCATTGTGAAGCAAAAACTCCTCCTAACTATCCTGGGAAATTTGAAGTCGTGCCCCATGACAATTTCCAACCTTTCAAGAAACAAAATAAGGGCTTTTTACAAATAAATATTTTTCAATTGGTTTTGACACCTCTTGTTTCGGTTTACCAACTATGGCTTTGCCTCTCACAAGTTCTATAAATTAGAGCCTTGAAATGGTAGTATCATCTTGTATTATTTTTGTAGGTTTATGGAAGCGTCTAGGTTGTAGGAGATTGACAAGGAAGTATATTATGGTGTATCTCTCTTGTGAAGATAAATAATACACTTGCCCTCTTTTCTCGTGTGGAGCTTTTTTCAAAAGGGTTTCTCTCTGGTGTAGTGCCCCTCCATATTTGACCTTTCTTGAAGTTTGTTTGGTAATTGGTTTATTCGATTTAAATCGTTTGATTGATGCTTAGGGATTATTTGTTGAATTAATATGAATTTATTTATTAAAAGTCACTGTGTAAGATAAATTAAGAACTTAATGAAATAATATAATATAATAAATTAAACATGAATATTATAATAAAATAAAGATAGTGGGTAATAAATATATAAAATATATATATATATATATATTAACTACGGGAAAATGAAATATAATCTATTGCAAATTATTTTGGATGTAATTTATATTGATGCTCTGGATTTCGAGGTTGATGCTAAATCTTCAAGACATTAAGCAGGTACTTGTTGCTTTTGGCTATTATCTTTGATTGCGGAAGAACTACTAATTCCATCTAGTTGTGGAAGTTGTGGGAGGCCAATAGTGCCGTTTGAATTTCAGATACATTGAATTCTTGATTGACGAAATATGTTGAAAAATCATCTCCCTTGTTGGTCGACATTTTCCATTCCCTGGAGATTATTGATAAATATATTTGGTCAAGGGAAATATTTGGAGGGTAGGAAAGAGATCTATAGGTGTCGGAAGTCCATCGACCATCACTAAGAATCATCCAATTTCATAGCAGCTTGAGGAGGATTGTTGGGCATTGTTTCTCAGTCGGTTGGCATAACAATTCATGACCTGCTGACTATTCTATTTCATCACTACTGATGGGATTATTCCCCTACGTGAGAGTATTCAAGGTGTTCTGCAAGGTTCGTGACTCTTATTATACACAAGTAAAGCTTACAATGTTAGGACATGTTCTCGACTGCTTCATTAAATCGATATATATGTTTTTAATTTCATTTTTTTTCTGTGCCTTACACTAAGGTAGATACCTCAATTTCATTGGTCTGTCTTTGTAATCATTGATGATATTTTGAAAAATGACGTCACCATCCAGCACTACACACTTATCCTTCATTCTGTGGCGTCCACCTCCTTTTCTCAGCGTCTGCAATCTCCATTAGAGACACATGGAAGGAGTGCTTGAGTCTATGTTATGATTTAATCTTATCAAACAACTAGTTCTTTCTTTGTGCTATTGTGGTAATAGGGAAGTATCTTTATATGCTTGTAGATAAGTCAGTTGGAAAAATTATATATAAAAGAAAGTTTAGAATAAATAATAGTAATGTTGGATAGCTATCGATAATTAGATGTATAAAAGATTATGTGTTAAATGAAGGAAATTGGAGCCTTTATTTTGCGATTGGATAAATATTGTGAGTATGAATAGTTACTTGTTATAGGCGACGAGTAATTAATTTGTTACAAATTATAACTAAGTTTGAGAACTTACCTAAATGATTGAACTTACTTCATTGATAGAAGATTTAAGTTAGGGATCTAATAAGGAGATAAGGAACCTATACTTATATAATTTCATTTACTTAAATTTTAATTGATAAAGTTTAGTAGTTTGTTCTAGCTTTTGTCATTTAATTAGTTTGAGGATGTTGATTTTGTTAGTTAAATGAATAGGGGAAATTGATTTATTTGTATTATGATATTTAAAAGAGTTTGTTTAAATAAATGGGTTGGAATATCTGTTGCTTGAGAATTTACTATGTAATTAGTATAAGTGTATTGTGGTAGTAAATACTTTGTTAAGTATTTTAAGTGGATTAAGTTAATGAGTAATCTAAGTTGTGGAAATAATGTTTTATGGAATATTTCATGGTTGATTTGATTGTTGTTCGCGTTGATTTATTGGGTTGATTTTTGAATTGAATTATGAATCGGTTGATTAGTATTGTTGAGTTGATTTGGGTTATGGTCCAAGTGGAAGCCTGTTGGTGCCAGAAGGTTATTGTGAAAATGTTAATTTTGTACTAATTTGACTATGTCAGTTTTGATTGAGTTTGAGGATCTCTTTGGTGATATTGCCCCTCGTTACTCTACACTTGATGATTTGTAACTTGTGAATTGTAAATAGTCCTTCATGATCATGATATTGCCATTTCTTTGATGGGGGTACCATTGTGTTAGCAATTTGAGAGTCTTCCAAAGGTTGGGGAAAATGTTTCTTTACGATTGGCTTTCATGTTGGTTCTTTGTGAACTATTGATAATGTGGGTTTTAGCCTTGCACTTGGAAGTTGTTTCATTATGGAGATTTTGTGCAGGATGGTGTATGCCTTGCTTTATGTGATTATTCATGTGGCATTTTATGTTGTGCATGTTGGCTTACCCAGTTAGTTACTTTTGAGTTTTGTTGCTAGTACGGGGTGTGGCTTTCAATGGGGGCTAGGACCCGAAAGTGGTGCCAGTGTAACTCATTGGAAGTTTCTTAATCAAGTGAAAACACTAATAATTAATTAGGGGGTTTGAGTAGTATCTCACATTAATAAAAGATAATTGATGCCTCCCTCATGGCTCAAGTGCTTGTGTAGCCTTGAGATGAGACGGGAAGACCTGGAATGGCAAGACCGACTGCCTTGTTTTCATGAAAGATATGTTGGTTTTGCATAGTTTGTATGGGGGTTTGGCGGCCGAAAGAAGCAGCTAGGGTAACCCAGGATGGCGCCCGGTCGCTTAGGAAGGTTACGCAAGGGTAATCCATAGCAAACCATGTGATGACACTCCTCCCTTTAGCAACCTTGGTTGCCTTGTTGGTTGTTTTCCCCTTGTTTCTCCTATACCTCTGGAAGCGGCTGTACTTGATGTATATTGAGGTGGTTTTTTCTTTATGTTTTTCTTTGAAGCCTCCTTTCAGTTATTTAATGTTGCATATATGCCTCATGGTAGCTTTATAGATGCTAATGAAAGGTGCCATTGATATTTATTGATGGTTGATATTGTGGTTTCATTTGAGGGCTTTTGGATCTTATTGTCGTTGGCACTTCTTAAGGTTATTTAGTGTTGATCTATGATATTGGGAATTGGTCCTTGTTGGATTTCCATTATTTTTTTGTGGTTATGTATAGATGATGATATGAGATGTTCCTTGTGTTTATTGTTGCTTTGGTTGTGGAGTCTTGTTAAGCCTTGTTCACTTGACTATTTTATGTTGCGGGTCCTTGTATTCTCTTAGCATGGGGGGTGGGCCTTAGGGTCCGCATGGTCAGGTGGAATGTGCTATGCACCCCATTGGTTTCTCAGCCAAGGATCGTGATGTGCAGAATTGCACCATTTGTTGTGACTCCAAATTTTTACGAGAGTCATTTCATTTGTATTGTTCTATGTATTTGATGTATCAGTCTTGCACATGTTGGGAAGCACTGTTGTACCATTGTAATATATTTGTAAAGATATAAACTCTTGCCATTAATGTAATGAGATCAGATGGATGTTTATCATTTATGTGAGTAACTGGATCATGTTAGATTGTTTGCGAGTAATACAATCATGTTTATCCCAGAGGACGCAGTCAGATGATGTTCATGTAATTCTCCATTATTAGTGTTGCATGTTAATTTACAATGTATGTTAGTATACTTTAAAAAAAATTGTGCTATAATTGTTTGTCTTAAGTTGTACTTTGGGATTTGCATGGCAGGGTGTTACACTTGTTATCAAAGCCTAGGTTCATACATTGGGCACTTTGGATACATATGAGCCCATTATGATGACCTAGGTGTTTATACTTTTGAGTATGTCTTCACCTTTCTGTTGTCTTTGCTTAGTAAACTGAGGCTTGTCATTTATGGTGTTGGTCCAATGATGCAGAAAACCGATGGAAAGGATAGGACCCTCGGTGTACTGCGCAATGCATTGATATATGTTCTTTTAGGAATGCATTATGGACCCTTGTGTAGCCTTGTGATGTGATTCCCGGTGATGTGAATTTGTGTGTGTATGTGAAGAATGTGTCTTTAATTTGAAATTTTGTGCTTATGGAGTGAGATTGTATTTTCTTGATTCTAAAAGGATGTAAAATTATGGTATTTTGTTGCACATGTGGTGAGATTTTGTGTTGAATGATGAATAAAGTGGGATACCATGTGTGTAAATTATGATATTTAATGGAAAATGTTGCCTTGTATGTATAATTATGTTGCACTTTTATGGAAGTGTAACATTCTGAGGTAATGAATCAACTTGAATGACTGGTACCAATGTGTTATGTTTCCATCCTAGTTTGTGATTTTCAGGTAATTGGCTTCAAATCTCGGTGATGAAGGTAAATTAATTGGGATATTCAGATGTAGTGCCTTTCATGTTACTTTTACTATTTGCACACCTGTTATGTTATGCTATATACCTTGAGACTTTGTTGTTGCTTGCTCACCATCTTAATTTGGTTCGGATGATAATATTTGACTTAGTTAATCATGATTTCCTTTACTAATGTTCATGTCTTGATGATTTATCGAACTAGTTGTGTATTTTAATTAAAATGGTTATGCTTATCATGTGGCTTTAGTGCTATGTTTGTTATGCATTTGATTAGTGATTTCTATATGATATTGATTATGATGTCTTACTGATTGTTAAGTTTTAAAAGTACTATGTTGTATCACTCATTCGTGAGAGGCATATGACAGAGCGATTCCCTCTACACTAGGTTGATTTGATATTGAGCCTTGGACATTTTCTTTGTTAGGGGCTCTGCATGCTAAGGAATGCCTCTTGTAATTAATAAGCTACTAAAAATTATTTTGGATGTAATTTATATTGAGCACTCTAGATTTCGAGGTTGATGCTAAATCTTCAGGACATTAAGCAGGAACTGGTTGCTTTTGGCTATTATCTCTAATTGCAGAAGAATTACTAATTCCATTTGGTTGCGGAAGTTGTGGGAGGCCGATAGTGCGATTTGAATTTTAGATACATTGAATTCTTGATTGATGAAATATGTTAAAAATTCCTCCCTTGTTGATCAACATTTTCCATTCGTTGGAGATTATTGATTTATATATTTGGTTGAGGGCAATATGTGAAGGGTAGCAAAGAGATCTACAGGTGCTGGAAGTCCATCGATCATCACTGAGAATCATCCAATTCCATAGCGGCTTGAGGAGGATTGACGAACATTGTTTCTTAGTTCGTTGGCATATCAATTCATGACCTGTTGACTATCCTATTCATCGTGTGGCTAGATTTCATCACTACTGATGGGATTATTTCCCTACGTGAGAGTATTCAAGGAATCCTGCAAGCTTCGTGACTCGTATTATATGATAGAGGAAGTTAATTGCTCTTTCTTAATCTCTTTGAATGGATAGGTTAGACGAGTATGTTGAACTGACATTTATCTCTATCATGGAATTCTATTTATCACAGTCGTAATGCTAATTTTCTTGAGTCAAATGATTATTGTGTCTCTATTCTGCCTCTGGAGTCGAATGTATGGGATTACATATTTATTGGTTTTTCCTATAATACTGGTAGTTAAATTTTGATCTCGCTCACTATAGGATTTAGTACGCATCTAATACAGTTGGACTTTATTACTGCATTTTGATAGTTACCAATCTTGTAGAGTCACAAATTCATAGAACTATACTTTTTGAAGATCCTTTAAATTAAGCAAAGAGTGAATGGGTAGAAGTATTTTATCCGCTCTAGAAATGTTTGCTCTTTGACTGGATCCACAGTGTCCATAAGATAATTTGTTGACTATGTGCTTATTGGAATGTTGTTAGTAGAATCAGCTAGAATCCTTGATAATGATGGTTGAGCAAAGGTTTTTCATTTGTGTGTGGGTCCTTTCTGCATTATGGGGATTAGTTTGGAATACCCAAGCTCTATAAACCTAATACTCTAAGTCACTCTTGTGATGAGAAATCCAATAGAATTCCCTTTTCTTCCTTCCATTTTTAAATGAATAGGTTAAGGGAAGACCTTAAAGGCTTAAGGCATTCTGCAAAGCAGTTCTCTTGCCGTGATTAAGCTCTTCATTCCATATGTAGATTTTATTAAGGAAACCCTCAAATTGATTAGGGAAAACTAATAAGATGTTAGATTGGAAGATAGTGAGAGAAATCCAAATATCTTTATTTAAGCCACTCAAGTGTGCAACTGAAAGTGTACTTTCCTTACAATGGACCCGCTTTCTTAATGTTACTCTATTAATGACCAGGTTTTAGATCTTTAAATATACTAAATGGTCCTATTTATCACCACTAGTAATCTCCAAAAGAACGTTGTCCCTATTTTAAATGATGGAAATGGTTCACATCTCTTAGATCAATCTCTTGCAAACAACTCTTCCACCTCATCTTTATTCTCTCATTTTGCATGCATTTCCATCTGTGCACATGCTATTACACCTGAATTTCTCCCTTTTCTTTATTGTTGTGTAAGACAATTACATTGATCAAATATGAACAAGTCTTTTAGCAAATCCATTATGTTCATGGAAAGCACGAGCATGAAGATCAACTGCTCTCACCTAATTATCAACTGTTTATGCAATGCAATAAGGATCAATGTTGTGTGCAACCCTCATCCACTAAACCTGCATGATTATGTGTGCCTAAGACACAAGTAAAGCTTACAATGTTAGGACATGTTCCAGAGTGCTTCTTTAAATTGATATATATGTTTCGTTGAGTTTTCCTTTCTATATGTTTCTAATTTCATTTGTTTTATGCACCTTACACTAAGGTAGATACCTTGATTTCATTGGTTTGTCTTTGTAATCATTGATAATATTTTTAAAAATGACGTCACCATCAAACACTACACACTTAACCTTCATTCTGTGGCATCCACCTCCTTTTCTCAGCGCCTACCATCTCCATTAGAGACACACATAAGGAATGCTTGAGTCTATGTTATGATTTAATCTTATTAAACAACTAGTTCTTGCTTTGTGCTATTGTGGTAATAGGGAAGTATCTTTATATGCTTGTAGATAAGTCAGTTGGAAAAATTATATATAAAAGAAAGTTTAGAATAAATACTAATAATGTTGGATAACTATTGGTAATTATATGTATAAAAGACTATGTTAATGAAGGAAATTGGAACCTATTAGTTTGTGATTGGATAAATATTGTGAGTTTGAATAGTTACTTGTTATAGGTGATGAGTAATTAAATTGTTAGAGATAACTAAGTTTGAGAACTTACCTAAATGATTGAACTTACTTCATTGATAGAAGATTTAAGTTAGGGATCTGTTAAGGAGATAACGAACCTATACTTATATAATTTCGTTTACTTTAATTTTAATTGATAAATTTTAGTAGTGTACTCTAGCTTTTGTCATTTAATTAGTTTGAGGATGTTGATTTTGTTAGTTAAATGAATAGGGGAAATTGATTTATTTGTATTTTGATATTTAAAAGGGTTTGTATAAATAAATGGGTTGGAATATCCGTTGCTTGAGAATTTACTATGTAATTAGTATAAGTGTATTGTGGTAGTAAATGCTCTAATAATTATTTTAAGTGGATTAAGTTAATGAGTAATCTAAGTTGTGGAAATAATGTTTTATGGAATATTTCATGGTTGATTTGATTATTGTTCGTGTTGATTTATTGGGTTGATTTTTGAATTGAATTGTGAATCGACTGATTATTATTGTTGAGTCGATTTGGGTTATGGTCCAAGTGGAAGCCTGTTGGTGCCAAAAGGTTATTGTGAAGATGTTGATTTTGTGGTTAATTTTGTATTAAGTTGACTATGTCAGTTTTGATTGAGTTTGAGGATCTCTTTGGTGATATTGCCCCTCGTTACTCTACACTTGATGATTCGTAAATTGTGAATTGTAAATAGTCCTTTGTGATCACGATATTGTCATTTCTTTGATGGGGGTACCCTTGTGTTAGCAATTTGAGATTATTCCAGAGGTTGGTGAAAATGTTTCTTTACGATTGGCTTTCATGTTGGTTCTTCATGAACTATTGATAATGTGGGTTTTAGACTTGCACTTGGAAGTTGTTTCAATATGGAGATTTTGTGCGGATGGTGTATGCCTTGCTTTATGTGATTATTCATGTGGCTTTTTATGTTGTGCATGTTGGCTTACCCAGTTATTGACTTTTGAGTTTTGTTGCTAGTAGGGGGAGTGGCTTTCAATGGGGGTCGAGACCAAAAAGTGGTGCCAGGGTAACTCATTGGAAGTTTCTTAATCAAGTGAAAACACTAGTAATTAATTAGGGGGTTTGGGTAGTATCTCACATTAATAAAGGATAATGGATGCCTCTCTCATGGCTCAAGTGCTTGTGTAGGCTTGAGATGAGATGGGAAGGCCTAGAATGGTAAGACCAATTGCCTTGTCTTCATGAAAGGTATGTTGGTTCTGCATAGTTTGTATGGAGGTCCGACGGTTGGTAGAGGTAGCCAGGGTAACCCAAGATGGGGGCTAGTCACCTAAGAAGGTTACAACAGGTTAACCCATAGAAAACCATGTGATGACACTCCTCCCTTTAGCAACCTTGGTTGCCTTGTTGATTGTTTTCCCCTTGTTGCTCTTGTACCTCTGGAAGTGGTTGTACTTTATGTATATTAAGGTGGTTGTTTCTATATGTTTATCGTCGAAGCCTCCTTTCAGTTATTTAATGTTGCATGTATGCCTCATGGCAACTTTATTGATGGTTGATACTGCGGTCTCATTTGAGGGCTTTTGGATCTTATTGTTGTTGGAATCTCTTATGGTTATTTAGTGTTGATCTATGATATTGGAAATTGGTCCTTGTTGGATTTCCATTATTTTGTTGTGGTTATGTGTTGATGATGATATGAGATGTTCCTTGTGTTTATTGTTGCTTTGGCTGTGGAGTCTTGTTAAGCCTTGTTCACTTGACTGTTTTATGTTGTGGGTCCTTCTTATCATCTTCTAGTATGGGGGGTGGGCCTTAGGGTCCACATGGTCGAGTGGAACGTGCTATGCACCCCATTGGGTCCCCAGTAGAGGATCATGATGTGTAGAATTGTACCATTTGTTGTGACTCCATATTTGTACCAGAGTCATTTCAGTTGTATTGTTTTAGGTATTTGATGTATCATTCTCACACGTGTTGGGAAGCACTGTTGTACCATTGTAATATATTTGTAAAGATATAAACTCTTGTCATTACTGTAATGAGATTAGATGGATTTTTATCATTGATGTGAGTAAGAGGATCATGTTAGATCATTTGTGAGTAATGTAGTCATGTTTATCCTAGAGGACGTAGTCGATGATGTTCATGTAATGCTCTATTATTAGTGTTGCTTGTTAATTTACAATGTATGTTACTATACTTTAAATAAAATTGTGCTATAATTGTTTGTCTTAAGTGGTCCTTTGGGTTTTGCATGGCAGGGCATTACACTTGGTATCAAAGCCTAGGTTCATACACTAGGCACTCTCGATACATATGAGCCCATTACGATGGCTTCGGTGTTTGTACTTTTGAGTATATGTCTTCATCTTTCTATCATATTCACTTAGTAAATTGAGACTTGTCTTTGATGGTGTTGGTCCAATGATGCAGAAAACCGATGGAAAGGATAAGACCCTCGGTGTAGTGCGCAATGCACCGATATCCATTCTATCAAGAATGCATTATAGACCCTTGTGTAGCCTTGTGATGCGATTGTCGGTGATGTGAATTTGTGCGTGTGTGTGAAGAATGTGTGTTAAATCCGAAATTTTGTGATTATGGAGTGATAGATTGTATTTTCTCGATTCTAAAAAGGTGTAAAATTATGGTCTTTTGTTGCACATGTGGTGAGATTTTGTGTTGAATAATGAATAAAGTGGGATGCAATGTGTGTAAATAATGATATTTAACAAAAATGTGTGCCTTGTATGTATAATTATGCTGCATTTTTATGGAAGTATAGCATTCTAAGGTAATGAATCAACTTGAATGACTTGTACTAATGTGTTATGTTTCCATCCTAGTTTGTGATTTTCAGGTAGTCGGATTTGAATCTTGATGATGAAGGTAAATTAATTGGGATATTTAAATGTAGTGCCTCTCGTGTTACTTTTACTGTTTGTACACCTGTTATGTTATGCTATATACCTTGAGACTTTGTTGTTGATTGCTCACCATCTTGATTTGGTTCAGATGACAATATTTGACTTAAGTAATCATGACTTCCTTTACTAATGTTCATTTCATGATGATTTATCAAACTAGTTGCGTATTGGAATTAAATTGGTTATGTTTATCATGTGGATTTAGTACTATGTTTGTTATGCATTTGATTAGTGATTTCTATGTGATATTGATTATGATGTCTTACTGATTGTTAAGTGTTGGAAGGGCGATGTCATTTCACACATTCGTCAGAGGCATACGACACAACGATTCTCTCTACACTAGGTTGATTTGATATTATATATATATGTTGTACACAATGTTTGCTCTTATGCAGGATTGCAAGTACCAAACATTGACTCCACCTGCACTGTCAGGTCTAAGCGTGCCTCATAATTCCCAATGGTTGTGATGTGGAAAATCAAAGCCAACAAGAAGGTCCCCAACCCTTGCCATCATCCTTGATGAGGATGAGTATCCCATCTTGTAATCCTGTTGGTATGGTTTGTAATCTTTATCAGTGCTTTGTTTGGTGTTTCTCATTAATTGTTTAAATTGTGTTGTCACGTGGTTGTTTGTGATGATGTTGCTTATAATGTGTGTCTTATTTTACCATGCGACATATAGGAGTAAGTCAAAGCCTAGGTGGGAGGATGTAGTTCCCCTCTATATTTGGCCTTTCTTGAAGTTTGTTTGGTAATTGGTTTATTCGATTTAAATTGTTTGATTGATGCTTAGGGATTATTTGTTGAATTAATATGAATATATTTATTAAAAGTCAAGGTGTAAGATAAATTAAGAACTTAATGAAATACTATAATATAATAAATTAAACATGAATATTATAATAAAATAAAGATAGTGGGTAATAAATATTATATATATATAATTATAACTACGGGAAATAGAAATAAATAAATAAACCATTAAACTTTAATTCATTGTTTGAGTAAGGGTAGGCGTTACAACTGTGGTCAGTAAAAGTAAATTAATGAAAGCATGGTGCATGTTCCTCCACTCGGATGGACCACTCTCCCTATTCACATTCCATGCAAACTAACTTTAGAATACACTCCTTCTTGTAACCACTTCATTATTAAGCCTTGGATGTTTTCTTTATTAGGGGCTCTGCATGCTGAGGAACACCTCTTCTAATTAATAATCTACTGCAAATTATTTTGGATGTAATTTATATTGATGCTCTGGATTTTAAGGTTGATGCTAAATCTTCAGGACATTAAGTAGGTACTTGTTGCTTCTGGATATTATCTCTAATTGCGGAAGAACTACTAATTCCATCTAGTTGTGGAAGTTGTTGGAGGCCGATAGTGCCATTTGAATTTTAGATACATTGAATTCTTGATTGATGAAATATGTTGAAAATTCATCTCCCTTGTTGGTTGACATTTTCCATTCCCTGGAGATTATTGATATATATATTTGGTCAAGGGAAATATTTGGAGGGTAGCAAAGAGATCTATAGGTGTCGGAAGTCCATCACTGAAAATCATCCAATTTCATAACGGCTTGAGGAGGATTGTCGGGCATTGCTTCTCAATCGGTTGGCATATCAATTCATGACCTACTGACTATTCTATTCATCATGTGGCTAGATTTCATCACTACTGATGGGATTATTTCCCTACGTGAGAGTATTCAAGGCATCTTGCAAGGTTCATGACTCTTATTATGCACCAGAGGAAGTTAATCACTCTTTCTTAATCTCTCTGAATGGACAGGTTAGACGAGTATGTGGAACTGACATTTATCTCTGTCATGGAATTCTATTTACCAGAGTCGTAATGCTAATTTGCTTGAGTCAAATGATTACTATGTCTCTATTCTACCTCTGGAGTCGAATGTCTGGGATTACATATTTATTGGTTTTTCCTGTAATACTAGTAGTTAAATTATGATCTAGTTCACTATAGAATTTAGTACGCATCTGATACTGGACTTTCTTAGTGCATTTTGATAGTTACCAATCTTGTAGAGTCACAAATTCATAGAACTATACTTTCTGAAGATCCTTTAAATTAAGCAGAGAGTGAATGGGTAGAAGTCTTTTATCTACTCTAGAAATGTTTGCTCTCTGACTGGATCCACAGTGTCCATAAGATAATTTGTTGACTATTTGCTTATTGGAATGTTGTTAGTAGAATCAGCTAGAATCCTTGATAATGATGGTTGAGCAAAGGTTTTTCATTTGTGTGTGGGTCCTTTCTGCATTATGGGGATTAGTTTGGAATACCCAAGCTCTATAAATATGATACTCTAAGTCACTCTTGTGACAAGAAATCAAATAGAATTCCCTTCTCTTCCTTCCATTCTTAAATGCATAGGTTAAGGGAAGACCACAATGGCTTAAGGTGTTCTGTAAAGCAGTTCTCTTGCCATGATTAAGCTCTTCATTTAATATGTAGATTTTATTAAGGAAACCCTCAAATCGATTAGGGAAAACTAATAATATGTCAAATTGGAAGATAGCAAGATAAATCTAAATATCTTTATTTAAGCCACTCGAGAATGTAATTGAAAGTGTACTTTCCTTAAAATGGACCCGCTCTCTTAATGTTACTCTATTAATGATCAGGTTTTAGATCTTTAAATATACTAGATGGTCCTATTTATCACCATAGTAATCTCCAAAAGAACGTTGTCCCTATTTTAAATGATGGAAATGGTTCACATCTCTCAGATCAATCTCTTGCAAACAACTCTTGCACCTCATCTTTATTCTCTCATTTTGCATGCATTCACATCCGTGCAACTGCTATTACACCTGAATTTCTCTCTTGTCTTTATTATTGTGTTAGACAATTACATTGATCAAATATGAACAAGTATTTTAGCAAATCCATTATGTTCATGGCCAACATAGGCATGAAGATGAGCCACACTCACCTAATTATCAACTATTTATGCAATGCAATAAGGATCACTGCTGTGTGCAACCCTCATCCACTAAACCTCAATGATTGTGTGCATCTAAGACACAAGCAAAGCTTACAATGTTAGGACATGTTCCAAAGTGCTTCATTGAATTGATATATATGTTTCATTGAGTCTACATTTTTATATGTTTCTAATTTCATTTGTTTTTTGTACCTTACACTGAGGTAGATACCTCAATTTCATTAGTCTGTCTTTGTAATAATTGATGATATTTTGAAAAATGATGTCACCATCCAACACTACACACTTAACCTTCATTCTGTGGCGTCCACCTCCTTTTCTCAACACCTACCATCTCCATTAGAGACATGCAGAAGGAGTGCTTGAGTCTATGTTATGATTTAATCTTATTAAACAACTAGTTCTTGCTTTGTGCTATTGCGGTAATAGGAAAGTATCTTTATATGCTTGTAGATAAGTTAGTTGGAAAAATTATATATAAAAGGAAGTTTAGGATAAATAATAATGTTGGCTAGCTATCGGTAATTAGATGTATAAAAGAATATGTGTTAAATGAAGGAAATTGGAACCTATTATTTCGTGATTGGATAAATATTGTGAGTTTGAATAGTTACTTGTTATAGGCGACGAGTAATTGATTTGTTATAGATAACTAAGTTTGAGAACTTACCTAAATGATTGAACTTACTTCATTTATAGAAGATTTAAGTTAGGGATTTGTTAAGGAGATAAGGAACCTATACTTATATAATTTCTTTTACTTAAATTTTAATTGATAAAGTTTAGTAGTGTACTCTAGCTTTTGTCATTTAATTAGTTTGAGGATGTTGATTTTGTTAGTTAAATGAATAGGGGAAATTGATTTATCGTTATTTTGATATTTAAAAGGGTTTGTATAAATAAATGGGTTGGAATATCCATTGCTTGAGAATTTACTATGTAATTAGTATAAGTGTATTGTGGTAGTAAATGCTCTGTTAAGTATTTTAAGTGGATTAAGTTAATGAGTAATTTGAGTTGTGGAAATAATGTTTTATGGAATATTTTATGGTTGATTTGATTGTTGCTCGTGTTGATTTATTGGGTTGATTTTTGAATTGACTTGTGAATTAGTTGATTATTATTGTTGAGTCGATTTGGGCTATGTTCCAAGTGGAAGCCTGTTGGTGCTAGAAGGTTATTTTGAAGATGTTGATTTTGTGGTTAATTTTGTATTAAGTTGACTATGTCAGTTTTGATTGAGTTTGAGGATCTATTTGGTAATATTGCCCCTCGTTACTCTACACTTGATGATTCATAAATCATGAATTGTAAATAGTCCTTCATGATCATGATATTGTCATTTGTTTGATGGGGGTACCCTTGTGTTAGCAATTTGAGATTATTCCAGAGGTTGGGGAAAATGTTTCTTTACGATTGGATTTCATGTTGGTTCTTTGTGAACTACTGATAATGTGGGTTTTAGCCTTGCACTTGGAAGTTGTTTCATTATGACTATTTTGTGTGAGATGGTGTATGCCTCGCTTTATGTGATTATTCATGTGGCTTTTTATGTTGTGCATGTTGGCTTACCCAGTTATTGACTTTTGAGTTTTGTTGCTAGTAGGGGGAGTGGCTTTCAATGGGGGTCGAGACCGGAAAATGGTGCTAGGGTAACTCATTGGAAGTTTCTTAATCAAGTGAAAAAACTAACAATTAATTAGGGGGTTTGGGTAGTATCTCACATTAATAAAAGATAATGGATGCCTCTCTGATGGCTCAAGCACTTGTGTAGGCTTGAGATGAGATGGGAAGGCCTAGAATGGAAAGACCTATTGTCTTATCTTCATGAAAGGTATGTTGGTTTAAAATAGTTTGTATGGGGGTCTAGTAGTCGATAGAGGCAGCTAGGGTAACCCAGGATGGGGGCTGGTCACCTAGGAAGGTTACACTAGGGTAACCCATAGAAAACCATGTGATGACACTCATTCGTTTAACAACCTCGGTTGCCTTGTTGGTTGTTTTCCCCTTGTTGCTCTTGTGCCTCTAGAAGCGACTATACCTTATGTATATTGAGGTGGTTGTTTCTTTATGTTTATCGTTGAAGCCTCCTTTCAGTTATTTAATGTTGCATATATGCTTGATGGCAACTTTATTGATGCTAATGAAAGGTGCCATTGATATTTATTGATGGTTGATATTGTGGTTTCATTTGAGGGCTTTTGGATCTTATTGTTGTTGGCACCTCTTATGGTTATTTAGTGTTGATCTATGATATTGGAAATTGGTCCTTGTTGGATTTCTATTTTTTTTTTGTGGTTATGTGTTGATGATGATATGAGATGTTCCTTGTGTTTGTTGCTTTGGTTGTGGAGTCTTGTTAAGCCTTGTTCCCTTGACTGTTTTATGTTGTGGGTCCTTCTTGTCATCTCCTAGCATGGAGGTGGGCCTTAGGGTCCACATGGTCGGGTGGAATGTGCTATTCACCCCATTAGGTCCCCAACCGAGGATCACAATGTGTAGAATTGTACCATTTGCTATGACTCCAGATTTGTACTAGAGTCATTTTAGTTGTATTGTTCTATGTATTTGATGTATCATTCCCGCACATGGTTGGAAGCACTATTGTACCATTGTAATATATTTGTAAAGATAGAAATTCTTGTCATTAATGTAATTAGATCAGATGGATGTTTATCATTTATGTGAGTAACATGATCATGTTAGATTGTTTGTGAGTAATGTAGTCATGTTTATCGTAGAGGACTTAGTCAGATGATGTTCATGTGATGCTCCATTATTAGTGTTGTATGTTAATTTACAATGTATGTTAGTATACTTGAAAAAAAATTTGTGCTATAATTGTTTGTCTTAAGTTGTCCTTTAGGATTTGCATGGTGGGGTGTTACATTTGGTGTCACTTTTAGTACTCACTCTTAACTATATTTTGACCAAGAAAACTTAAAATATATTGAATGCAACAACAAAAAGTAGGGGGTGCATATTGAACACTATGTTTTATTTTAGTAAGAAAAATATGAACACTTCTATTTATGCACAACATTTGACCCTCTCAATCATTTTTTTAAAAAGTTTTACAATTTAGAAATTATATTCAAGGAACTACAATTCTTGTTTTTGTCATATCTTTAAATTTTGAGTGCATGCACCTCAAATTACTCACCCAAATTCAATTTTAGCTAATTTCATAAAGAAAGAAAAAGTGGTCACTTTTGATCCCCTATTTGCATGCACTCACCCATAGATGTTAGTGAAATCTCTTGAAAAGACACAAACTTGCAAAACTTGAGAATGAAAATAGTGAAAATGGCATATTAGAGTGTTCATAAATAAATGAAATCCAAGAACCAAAGATTAATATATAAAAATGATAGAAACATGATGAAATTTATGAACATAAGTGACAACTTGCAATGTGCCAACAACGAATGGCAATGACAACATGATGGTGGGCATAGGTGACGTTATGAACAATGGTTGATAAATTAACAAACCTATAGAAAACACTAGTCCATGTGTAAAAAGGAGGTTAGACAACAATGTTAATGACCTAAAATGTTAAAAAGCCCACAAAATTGACTAGAAAATGTTAGAAAAACATCAAAATAGTATGAAAACAAAGGTAGATTGTCAAACTTGAGTGCTACCAATTTGGGAAGCAAAGACAGGTCAAGAAAATGGTGGTGAGAAATGGTGTTGGTATCAAAATTTAACTCTAGCAATGAACTGCATTGGTGACCATCATGAAGAAAAATATGAGGTAGAGGTGATGCTTGGAACCTATAATGTGTAACTCAAAAATGAGTGTTACATCAATGGGACATGGGCCCAATTTGATGTGCCAAAAATTTAGACTCCTTATTTGAGTTGCATATAATGAGTTAGATGCAATGATAAATGCCAAAGACTCAAATAACAAGTCACACTCTTGATAGAGTAATAACGGAAGCAAACAACAAGTAATGCAAAGTAATAACAAAAACCATGCATCAAACCTCCATTATTTTATATGTGCTCCAAGATGAAGGATAATGGCATGTGGATGTTTCTTTGGTAAATGTTCTACTTAATTTAACAACATAAGGGTATTCTATTATTCAAGGATGAAATGACTTAGGAAAGCCTTTATTAAATAGATATTTCCTTGGGGGAATGGAGGGTCATAATGAACGAATATGATCAATGTTTAGGATTTAGTTAATGGATGTGACTCGTAGCCTTTTTAAAATAGTTGATCAAATTATGAGATAGAATCAGGTGAGAGAAAGTGTAAGATGATTTGATGATTTGACATGGTAGGACAAGCATGCTCACACATGCGAGCATGGGAGTAGGGATGAGTCAAAATTAAGAGATGAGGTGGAGGTCAAAGATTCTTTCAAGTTAGCATGCTCACACGTGTGAGCAAGAAGTGGGATGAATACACATATAAGAAGGTGGATTGTCAAGATTTTGTTCCTTGTTTTTCAAATGGATGGTTGAGATTAAAAGGATAAAGTCTTTTGCCCATTAGTGTTTATGTGGATTTTTAAATTAGAGAAAAATGTTAAGAAGGGATTAATTATCCTAATCAATAAATTAATCATATATTAATTGTTTGGTTGGTTGAAGGAATTGGAAGCATAGATTAGTTAATTAAGTTTATTTAATTAATTGACTTTAGAAGAACAAAGAGAAATAATTGATAAAAATTGATGAAAGTAATTAATAAATAATAATTTATTTAATTAATTTATAAAAAATAATATGAAAAATTAGAAAAGAAATTGAGATCTCTACATCACACATCTACTTTTTGACTTTTATCATTAATTTTAAAGTTTTATAATTTTTTATTAAATAAATGTCAATGCATTTGATTTAGCAATCTTTTCTTGGTGTGATACATAACAATATTTTAATTGAAAAATGTTACCTTTGGATTTTCTAGATCATATTTAGATGATTTTATTTGTTTCACATGCATCATGACATCTCAAGTGAAGAATATAAAGATATCATTTCGTGCGTAACACTTGAAAATTTAATTGATGTATGACTGCCACTTTTTTCCATTGATTTGAAATAGACATATGTGAGTGTGGAGCAAAAATGTCAATGAGGATAAGATTGGAGATCTAGACAAGTTCTCGAAATTTGAAAAAAATCATTTGAAAAAAATTCTAAAAGAAGATTTATTTTTTATTTAATTGAACAATGTAAAAAGAGCAAAAAGTATTCATTTAATAGTTATTAAGCTTTATTAATTATTAAATCTCTTTTTTTAAAAAAATTGTAATGTTGTCAATTAGTAAAATAAAAAATGGTTTTAGTAATTTTTGTTAATTTCATTTTCAATATATGATAAAAAATGGATAATCATATGTAATATTTATTAATATTATTGAAAATAGTAGAGAACTAGCATATATATATATAAATAATATATATAAAAACACTGAGAGATATCCTTTTTGAGGCATCTATTTTTTATTAATTAGTCACATAAAACTGCATTAGACACCTTGAGATGGATATCTCTCCGTGTTTTTATATATATTATTTATAAATAATATATGCATGCTAGTAGCATTCACAACGGAACATGAAAGACAAAATTATTATGGTTAGGGTTAGGTTTAGGGTTAGGTTTAGCATTAGGGTTAGGTTAGGGTTAGGATTGGAGTTAACATTATGAATAGGGCTAGGGTTAGGGTTAGGGTTGGAGATTGTGTTTGGGATTAACATTTGGGATAGGGTTAGCGTTAGGGTTAGGGTTTGAGATGCATTTGGGATTAGAGTTGGATTAGCGTTAGTAGTAAAATTACGGTTGGGGTCTAAAATTAGGGTTATGATTACGATTAGAGGTAGAACTACAATTTGGGTTGGGCTTATCATCACAATTAGGGTTACGGTTAGGATTAGACATAGAATTAGGGTGAAGTGTATGGTTAAGGTTAGGGTTAGGGATAAAGATAGAATTAGGGTTAAGGTTGGGGTTAACATTAGTATTCAGATTAGGGTTACACTTAGAGAGTAGGGTTAGGGTTAGCATTATTATTAAGATTAACATTATGAAGGAGCAAAAGATTAAAAAAAAAAATTGGATAAGAAAACATGGACATTTTGAGTTCAAGAGCAAAGAAACAAAAAGTATCAAGAGAAGAGAGTAAATGAAAGATGAGAACAATCACAAAAGTATAAGAGAAGAGAGTAAATGAAAGATGAGAACGATCACTACGAATGGAAGAGGAGAATAATAGCTTCGACCAAGATTTGGCCAAGCTCTGATCTAATTTTAGTTTTATTATTAATAGTGTAGAAGACAGTAGAAAAAAATTAATAAAATGTTTTTTCAATATCTTTAAGGAGTTGAAGATAAAAAAAACTCATTAGGGTGAGAAATCATGAAAAAATTGAGTCTAATAGCAAAAGATAAAGCAAGAAGCAAAATAGGAGCAACAAACTTAGTAGAGTCCTTTGAAGAATAAGTGAGAAGAGGAGAATGAACAATATGCCCAAATAAAAGTAAATAATATGAAAGACTTTCATCATCTGTTTTGCTAAAATTGAATCAAGCTCTCATCATTTTTTTTTTTTAATTATCAAACAAAATTATATTAAAATTAATTAAAGTACTCAAATCAAATCAAACTAATTTTTTAAAATATGTATAACACTATTTTGAAAAAAATAATTATAAGTTTCCTTGTAACTCCCTCCATAGGATAATGACAGTTAAGTGAGTGGTTTAAATCGGTCCACTCACAATTAGCTTGTAGTCATAGTAAACCCCATTATAGACAAGGAAACCAATTCTGATTGGAAGAATATGCTCTCACAGATTCAAGGTCACATCAGGAATAACAATTACTTGTGCGTAGATTCAAAGCTTTGTAATAAACAAATACGTTTGCTTGTTAGATGGGCTAATGTTTCCTAAAATTCTTGAAAAATCATCCTAAAAGCTATCAAAATACCGTTCTTCTAAGAAAATTTTTGTCCTCAGTGTTGTTCTCTGATTCAACATTTCTTACAAAATACTTTTCTTCTAACAAAATTATTGTCCCCATTGTTTTCCTCTGGTTCAACATATCTCAAAAAACTTGTGACAGAGTTTACAAGAAGAGGGCTTGAATGGGGTACGATTCTTGTAAGAACAGATGGATGACTTTGGTAGCCTGCATATGGTTAGAATGTTGTGCAGGAGCATCATATGGCTTCAGCATATATTCTCAGGCCATAAAGACTCGCTTTGGCTACAACCAACAGCAGCTGGACACCATCTCTGTCTACAGCAGCTTAGGAGTTTTTGGGGGCATAATCTCAGGTCTGTTATACCAGTCCTTCCCTGCTTGGCTTGTTCTGTTCATTGGAGGTCTCCTCAATTTGACAGGCTACACGATCGTATGGCTGTTTGTATCCGGGAGACTAGCAGTCCCTCCGTTGTGGGAGATGGGTTTGTTTACCTGTGTCGGCCTGAATGGCCAGTTATACTCCAACACAGTCTCAGTAGTGACCTCTGTACATAATTTTCCGGAGAACAGAGGAATAGTGGTGGGGTTGGTGAAGGGATGCCTTGGTCTGAGCAGCGCCATTCTGTCAATAGCATGGAAGGTATTATTTCCAGATTCAGATGGGTCTTCCTATTTGTTAGTGGCGGCCATAGTCCCATCTGCAGTGGCATTCCTGCTCATGCCAGTTGTGAGGGAATATGAACCAGATAACTGTAAAAATGGGTCTTCCAGAACTATGCAAAACCTGGGTTTGGTGTCTGCACCCATGGTGTTTTTAGCAATGTTTTTGATGGCTTCCACTTTCTGGGATGGACAATCTTTGCAGGTGAGTAATTTCATTGTTTATGGCGTTATTTTATCTGATATATCATTAGTAACAGAACATTTTAAAAGTGGTGGGTATTGGATATTGGATATGGGAATTTTTAATTAGGTTTTTGTTATCAAAATCTAGTCTAATTTTTTTAAAAAAATTGTACAAGTGATATCAATTTGGTTAGGAATTTGTGGCATGTCCCTTCATAAATGTGGCGTCTTCTTTTTAAATGTAGGACAATAAACTCTTGTTGCTATTGTCTTGACAATATGGGTGAAAGTGATGTAGTTTAGTGTTTAGTGTTTCAAATATTGCTAATAGTATAGGTTATGGAATACATAGATACGAGGACAATGCATTAAATATGTTTAATGAAATACATATGACATGCATGCAACCTTACTATGATCTTTTTGTCATGATGGATCCATTACATTAATTACCTAGCTCATAATTCACAATTAAATTGTACTCACTATTCAATTTGAAATTGATACTTGTTGTCTTCCCTTTTCTTTGGACACTAGTTAAATCTCTTATACTTCATTCAAATGAGAAAACAAGAACTAAATAGAATATAAAGTTGTCAATCTTGAAAAGAAAGCATAATATATTGTTTAGAGGTCCATTGTGAGTCTATCTTGTTCAAATTCTTGTCTTTAAAACTAAGGACCAAATGAAAAAAAACTAAATAGAAAGAAATATTTTCAATCAAAGAATGTTTTCCTATTCAATTATCAAAATTCTATCCATTTACAATAAAATATGCATATATAAATACACAAATATATCGTTGTATTTCTCATATATATTTTATATAATGATAAAATACATAGAAATAATATGGTAGTAGAGATGTAGTATAAACACCTTAAATTTGTAACATTTCATTAACTCTTTAACTCCATATCTTCTAAATTAAAAAAAAAATCTATATATGACAATTTCTTTTAAAAAAATAAATAATACATTTGTCCAAAATTGAATAGAATTCTTTTAAAATCTTCAATTTTTGAATAGTTTTACCCCCATTCAAATGAACAATATATTCTTAGTAACTAAAGTTGTACAACACTAATTACCAAGTATAATATGATGAAAATAAAACTATATCTAAAACTTTTGAATAGATGGGAATTTATGCCATTTAGCCGGGAACACCAAGGGATTGGGAATTCAACTGAGCATTCTTCTTGGAAAAACATTCACCATCTTCGCATACCCATCAATCAGTGTAGTCCATGAGACCACCTTTCTTTGAGGCATATTCACAAAATTTGCAAAATCTGATCGTTCAAACAAATCTATGATAAAATATTTATACTACTAGCAATCACATCTCCATGAGCAATTCATATGTAAAAGAGGTATTTTATTTTATTTTACATTGAAACAAACTATGCTTTAGTGGCCCCTTATCCCCTTATAGTTGTGAAGGAAGAAGATAGGTTTTTTCCTTTGTCAAAAATTGTCTAAGTATTGTCCTATGTCATCATCTTTATGTTTATCAATGCATTGAATGTTGAAAAATGCAAAAAAGTATAAGTGTGGGATGTGTTGGGTCATTTGTATAATTTGTTTACCTTAGTTGTTTTAGGTTCTAGGATGGACACACCTCATACTTGGTACCACATTAAAGAGGTTCTTGCATCATGTTGGCAATTATTGGGAGTCACACATCAAAGATACGAAGGATAAAGTACTTAGGTATATGGATGAGTGAAAGTCCAACTTTGACAAGATGTACAAGGAAAAATGTCAAACTTGTGGGATTGGAGATGACAAGGAACATGTACTCAAAGAGGGGTAAGGTTGAAACTTTTACTAAATCAAATAGAAGTACAACTTATTCCACTTAACTAAGGGAGGTCAATGGGAGTTTCTTAGTTTTAGGAATCAAGGAATGGGCATACCTCATACTTGGTACCATATTAAAAGTATTTTGACATCTTTGAATCTAACAAAACACATGCAAGGAGTTGTAGGAGTAGAGCATCAAATTAAGATGGAAAGGAGGAAGTACTTAGGTATAGGGATGAGTGAAAGTCTAACTTGAAAAAATATAGGGGGGGTTTTGGGGATCAAGAGATGAACATACCTCATATTTGGTACCATATTAAATTTATTCCCACATCTTTGGCTCTGATAAGAATCATGTAGGGAGTTGTCAAGAGTCAAATATTGGAAATGTCAAGGAGGAAGTACTTGGGTATAAAGATGAGCAAAATTTTGATGCTGAAAAATTGACTAGGGAAAAATATCAGAAATTAGGGATGACAAGGAACACATACCTAAATAGTGGTAAGGCCAAAATAGTTACTTTGAAAAGTAACAACAAAAAATGTTGGGAATCATGCAGGGAATTGTTCAGAATTGAGCATTGGAGATTCCAAGAGTAGGTACTTGGGTATAGGGATGAGAAAAAAATTGATTCCAAAACATGCATAGGGGAAAACATTAGACTTTGGGAATCAGGGATGACAAGGAACACATATCCTGATAGAGGTAAGGCTAAAACTTTAACTTTGAAAAGATGTATAGAAGGAATTTCCAAAATTTAGGGCTCATGAGTGACAAGGAATATGTATAAGGGAGGTAATAAAAGTTGGCATAGTGTAGTCTTGACACAATGGTTTTCACACATATATTTTCTTTTGTTTTAAGGAAGGGTTGATCTGTAGTTATAAATATATTCATAGGATTTTCAAGTTGTATGAGGTGGATTGTTTCTTTGATAAAAATTGAGAATGCATTACAAGTTCCTTAGTGGCATACCATGTGGTTAATGTGAGCTTCTAGTAGGTCTAGGTTAATAAAAAAAATTAGTTGGAAAGATACTATCAATTATTTTTCAGTTCCAAGAGGTAATGCATCCAAATTTGACTACAAGAATAGTCAATTTTTCCTATAAACATATTTTGTAATTTATCTCCTTCTACTTCGTAATGACCGTCCCACAATTAGATCAATGCTACAATTTTCCATGTCAATGATTGTAGCAATATACTTTATTATTTTAGTTTCATCTCTTTTGCATATGATTGAGGTAGGGGAATGAACAAAAGTGCACTAATAACATCAAGAAGGGAATTAATAAGCATTGAACACAAGTCATTTATGCTTATAAAATAGAAGTTTTTGGATGGGTATGGTAGGGTTTGTTAAAGTGAAAGGAGTTATTATCGATGGAATATGGAGGAATATTTCTAGAGGATTTTAATTAGACTAAAAAACATCATAAAACTCATCTATGGCTTCCTTGAAACATGTTAATTTCACCACTTTCTTTGTCTATCGAGTCAAAACCAAAAGCTTTACCCTTGCATAACATTTTGAAACTCATGAAGTATAGTTTTTGATAGGGCTCGACCTTGAATGGACTAGTGTTTTTGATGGATGATCAATGATCTAATTGGGATGCTTTCATTTGTAGGGGTGAATTAATGAATGTGAGATTTTGAATATTCTTTAGATGAGGATGGTTGAGATGAGAATGATCTAAATGAGGCTTGGGAATTGACTGATGGAAGACACCTTGAATTATTAAAGAGGGGAATATGAGCTCCAATAATGGTTGCATTGTTTGAAAGAACCTTCAAGTAATTAATTTCAAGAGTAAAATTAGATGTAAATAAATTACTATTTTTAAATTAGAATTACTTCCAAGAGTAAAATTAAAAGTTACATACAAAATTAATAGTTACATAGAAAAGTAAAACAAGTGCATTACCAAAAAATAAAGTAAACAATTTAGATACAATGAAATTTATGTGTCATGTATGTATATAACATATCTATACTAATTTGATTTTACATTAAAATTATTTAACAAATATATTTTGATCTTTAAATTTATAGATATAAAAAATATAATATCATAATAAAACTAACTATCTATTTTTTCACAAAGTCATTTTTTAGTATGATCTTAATGAAATAGCCACCTTGATCTCTCTCATTGTCTTTTACATGGATTTTTCAAAAAATAGGTATTTTAGTTTTATTTACTTAAAAATTATTTTATTTTACTTGCTTAAAACTATTTAAAAATGATTTTATTACATTTATTTATTTTATTTTTATTGAAAGATTTATTTTAAGCAGTTATTTCATTTAGTAAAGAGTTGTTTTATTTTACTTTAAGATTATATTGTTTTATTTACCAAAGAGTTATTTCATTTGTTCAAGAGTTATTTTACTTTAGTTTAAAACTATTAAAAAATTATTTGGTTTCTATGTATTTTAGAGTTTTAATTTTGTTTAAATATTGTGGGTTCTTTAATTATTTGTATTAACACACTCATCTCATTACATTCTACTTCTTTTTGTCTTGTAGTTATACCTCTTGACATAATTAAAATGGATAGAAATTCTTTTAATTATTGATGTTTATATTATTTCTAGTAAATAGTTAAAAAATATGAAAAATAAATTATAAGATATTTTCTTGTTAAATAGATATTTTCATAAGGTGTTTTATTTAATATGATTTACTAAGTGATTAAGGTTTTACAGGTAAATCGAGTGAAATTCATTGTTACACTTGTCACTCTAGTAGTTCCCTTATGCGTGGCATGGAAAGCTGACACTAATGAGAGAACTTCAACCATAAACAAAACACTTTTGGAGCCATTGACTACTCAAGGAGATTCAAATATTCTTGATAAATGTGCCATTTTCAAGTGTGCCAATAGTTCTTTGTGGAGAACAATTTGCAATATTGATTTTTTTCTAGTCTTGTTTTCTTCTGCATTTGCTATAGCATCAAGTGAAGTGACAATCAACAACATGAACCAAGTTGCAACCTCTCTTGGATATACACAACAACACATTGCTATATTTGTTACTTTGATATCAACAAGTCAATTTTTAGGTCGCTTTGGGAGTGGAGCTTTATCTGATTATTTGCTCTCTAAATTTGGAGTAGCAAGGCCAATGTTAGTTGCACTAGCTCAGTTAATTTTATTTTGTGGGTATTCTCTTATAATAGCAGCAGGAAAATTTCCTCAAGCTCTATACTTAGGTTCCATTTTTATAGGATTTTCTTTTGGAACAAATTGGTGTTTAAATTCCATTATTGTTTCTGATTTATTTGGACTACACCATTTTGGGACATTATACAATGTCATGATGATGGGGAATCCAATTGTATTGTATGTTCTATCTGTGTGGGTCGCAGGGTATCTCTATGATATAGAGGTAGCTAAGCAAGGAGGAGGGCAGTGCAAAGGTAGCACATGTTTTAATCTTACCTTCATTATTTTGGCTAGTATTGCTATGTTTGCAACATTAGCATCATCCATTCTATGGTGGAGAACAAGACATATTTATAGAAAAAGAATTGATATTTGAATAGGTCTTTTTAGCATAATGGTAATAGACACACAAGCATAAGGTTAAATACCTCAATTCTATGGATACCTTGCTTTGGGATGATGACAAATAATGTATATTAAATGTCAATGTATTTAAAGTATTCATATAATGAAAGTCATGGCCTTCAAGTTGAGAGTCAAATTTGACACTACAATCACAAAGGAATATCTTTGTTGTTTACATCTATAACATTGTTCAACTTTATCTTTGATTATGTTTATTTAATATCTATGTTGTAAACATAAGCTTTATTCATTAAAAAAAGATTAAATATATTAGCATGTGGCTTGATCTTATTAACTAGGTTCATTCCATTATTAATTTAACAATCCTATTTTTAAGAAAAAGAATATTGAAATTCAAGATAATCCAATATTATTTTGAAGCTATTCTTGTATTGATATTTTTATATTTTTTTTATATATATTCTATATTTTTAAAATTGAATATTTTAATAAAGAATTTCAATATTCTATTTTATCATTACTTTTATTATTAAGTATTATTAGAATATTCAATATATTTATTATTGAATTTATTATAGGTTAAAAAATATTCATAATTATTAATCATTTCATTAACTAAAATTTTAATAAATATAAATCAAAATCAATTAATTAATTTTTTTTTTTTTCCTATAATAAAACTGATATAACAAAAAATATTCTTATTGTGATTTAAATATTAATTATCATAAAGGAATATTAATACCATCCACTAAAAATTTAAAGTCTTAATCATAGTAAAATGGCATGTGTAATCTTACTATCTAATATCTATGGTTTCCATTGTCTAGGCGGTAGCAACTTCTCTTTTATATTCTTTAGTTATGCCTCTATAATTTCATTTCATTTATTTTAGCCTTCAAAGTTTAAATTAGAGGAAAACTACATTTTCTTCCAAATAATATTTGAAGGAATCTTTATGTTTAAAATATTTTTTCTTATTTTTAATAGTTTTGTGGGTTTCAATAATTTGTTCTTATTTACTAATAGTTTGTGTTATATATTTTAACGTGTTATTGATAAATAGAAATATTCATTATTTGAGTTATCTTTTAATAGTTTCATCTTCACTCAAGGTACAATTTTTGAATTCTATAACTATTGAGATAATCCATTTTTTTTAGTCATGAATTTTTCTTAGTTCAATTTTTTTAGCATGCCATCCAAATTAATAATTTTATTAAGAAATAACTTTTAACCGAATAATGCACAAAAAATTTAGAACTCTTTTATTTGAATTCCTTTTTCAAAACATAAATCAATAAACATATAGATTCTCATTTCATATGACATATACCAACATTACATCATTTCATAGTCTATAGATCACCATGATTCAAATTTACAAATAAGATATAATCTAGATTTAGACAACTATCCTACCAATCCACCAAGATACATTAATAATTATTTTGAGTTTTCATTACAAATGGGTTAACAATTAGTTGAATAGTCATCTTGTTCGAGTACAAGAAATATGGTCATCCAACTATAGGAGGGAGAGCATCATATGAGCACTTTACGTCCAAAGTCACAAACTAAGTAGTTTCTCGCTCATCTTCTCAATAGAAGTGACATGATTCTTCAATGAGGGTGATAGATAGGGGCATCTATAGTAGGACCAAATTTGAGAACCAAGTACAAATATGGATATATGTGTAAAAGTACAAAGCTATGCCACACTTTTATAAAGGAAATAGCCAACACTGATCCAACTTTTAAACTTGAGTCATTAAAAAGTGGCATATATGTTTTCAATCTTGAAATAATGTTAACTAATAAAAATTAGTACTATTTATGTTTGTATTTTTTTGAAAAAAATAAAAAATTATTTGAATATATTTTTTTATAAGTTGACTCTATAATTTAGTTGCTAATAAAATGTTGAAAAAAGAAGCTACATGAGACGTCGATTTTTATATAGTAATTTTTTTCTTTCAATTTCTTTTGTGTATATTTATAACTTGAAACTGTAGTGCATGGATATATTTTTTTCCATTATTGATTTTTTTTTAATAAATACAACAATACACGCATGTATTGTTATTTCCATTTGAAATCAACTTTCATATTAACTCTCATATTAATAAAAAAATGGCGTCGGGTGGGAAACTACAATTTGAATTCCACAGACAATGTCAGTAGCAACGAGGACAATGATTTGGATGGAAAATGTTTTGCTTCCATCCTTCGTTTGTGTGATGGGAGTGGCCTTGGAGGTGGATCCTCTGCGGAAGTTTCTGAAGATGATGCTATGGTTGGTGATGAGTGTTGGCTTGCAAAACCCTTTGTGTCTAAGGGTTTTGTGCGGGTTCCCTTCCTGCTTTTTTTCTGGCCACCTTCCTTGCAGTGGGGGTGTGTTGGTTTCTCTGAGGAAGGCCAGTTGAAGAATGGGCTTATTTATGCTTCTATTCGGCATAGTAGGATGGCTTGGGGATCCTCATGCTGGCTTGTTTTGCTTCTTGCTTCTTCTTGGTCGTCCTCTGCTTCTACCTAATGTTTGTTTGGTGGCTCTCTTTTAGGGGTTTTTGTTCTCTAAATATTTGGGTTCTTCTTGTCCCCTCTTTGTGGAGTGGTGGTGTCTCCCTCTGGTTGGTTGTATGGAGTTTTGGCCCATCTCTGGCTTTGACTAGCATGTTAGGGTTGCTTGGCGTTCTTTTTGGCTAGCCATTCTCCTTATTTCCATCCTGATTGGGGCCCCTTGTTCCTCTTGGGGTTTGGTTGTTCCCATTCATTTTGGGACTAGGACTCTGTCTTTGGTGGTCTTTTGGCTTGTGTTTCTTTTTGTTGCTATGTTCTTTGCAACCTTATTCTCTTTGGATAAGTGTCTGTTGTGGCCTTGTTCTCTTTGGTTGAGTGTCTTTGGACCCTCTTTGTTGAGGTTGTTGATGTTCCTCTTGTCCCCTAGGTGGATTATGTTGGTCTCTCTTTTGGCTTTGTTGATCCTGGGGTTTGAAGTTTTTTCTTGGGCTGAGTTGCTTCATGTTTTTATTCTGAAGGCTCAAATTTTTTGGTTTATTTTGAAGGCTTAGAAGTGGGTGAGCTACTGGCTTTTAGCTGGGTTACTGTTCAAGTTTTCTTTGGAAACCCATATGAGTTCTAATTTGAAAGATGTTAAGGTGGACCTATGGCATTTATTTATGACTCTTTTCTTGGTCCACAGTTTTCTTTTGGTGTAGTGTTTACCGAAGGATGTTATGGTCACTTGCTTGACTATTGAGCCGACTTTCCCCTCAAGTCCTATGGAGGTGGACATCCCTCAGTTGTTGTTCTTATTGAGGTGGGAGGTTCTCCTATGGAGGTGGAGGTGGAGGTTGAGGGTGATGGTGATTTCTAGCTATGGTGGTTTTGGTGATTGTATCATCCTCTCCAATAGAGGGGAGCTCATTCCTTTAGAGGTGGTTTTGGAGTTGGTTTCCTATTACTAGAGTGGTTTGAAAGAGTTTTTGTTGTTGGAGTTATCCATGGATGATTTGGGTTCTCTGGCTTCTCCTTTCTTGCTGTAGACTGGGTGGTTTTCTAAGTTCCTCTCTTTTTCTGAACGGGCTGAGCCCCCTCAGGCTCAGTGGTTCTCCATTGAGGCTTGTGTATAGTGATTCGTTGCGCTATGCAACTCCCCTATTAAGGTGGGTTGCTAGATTTTCTGGCATTTTTTCCTAGGGGTTTGATGGTGTCTTACACCATTAAGTAGGTTATCTTTCTTGGCTCAATGGTGTCATTCATGAGTGGTTGGTTTGTTGATGCCTAGAAGATGCAGGTGGGTTGCTTGTATATCTAAGGGTTTCTAGTTCTGGTTGAAATTAGGTTGTAATAGATTTTTGGGCCCTTGCTTGTTTGTTTGTTGCAACCTGTGTAGTCATGTCTATCTTTTTGAGGCTATTGATGGTTTGTGTTTAATCTTTTTTGCAGCTTGCTTTTCTTTGATAGGTTGATGGTTCCCTTCAAAACCACTATGTATTGGGTTTTGGGTCCCATCAAAACATGTTTACCCTAATAAAATACTTTCATACTAAATCTTTGTCTAAAATAGAAAAAAAAATTATACCATCTTGATAGTGCATCATATTTTTTTTCAATTTTTTGAATAAGTTTTAGTATTTTTTTATTGGAATGGGAATCAACCTAATGTTTTGTGTTGATAACCCACTTTTAGTAAAAATAAAAAAATATAAATAATAATTAAAATATTAATATATATATATATATATATGTTTGAAAACTACATTTTGTTTATGGGTTCACACTTTTGACTGGAGCTATGAACCAGTTAGGCCACAAATGGGGGACCTCATCCCTAACATGAACGCACAACAACCAACCAGACTCATGAGAATGGTAGCCCAACAAGAGCACAAATCCCGTGAGCATACCAACCCGACGAGGGTTTGCAATGGTTCACAATCCATGAGCACATTGGATTAACGAAGGCACAATCCTATGATCACACTAGCCCATCGGGGATTTGAACCTTGGTGGCAATATCAACAATGTCATAACTTAACCAACACACTGTAGTACCAACCCCATTTTTGAAAACTACATTTATGGATCTACAAAAGAATATTTTTATATTTTTGAAAAAATATTATTTACGTGAGTAGGAGTTGTGAAAACATCAAGTTTTTTAAACTATTTTTTTTTTTTTGGTAAATTGGCCTCATAGTGGTGTTGCATATTCATTTAGCCAACAATTTTAGTTGAAAAATTTGTGGACATATCTAACTTATCTAGAATGAGTCTTACTAGATCATATGTTTTTCCAAAATTGATTTTAGTTAGAAATATTTAAATTCACTTGTTTTGATAAGCTGTCTGAAAGTATGACATTGTTTTGTACTTTTACCCAAATACACATGTGTCACATGTAGTCAATCATGCAATTCCTACATACCTTCTAGCTAAAATGACTTCCAACTAACATGGTCCCTATGGTATAGTGAACTAACGATGTATAACATCACTTTGGCCAAAGAATTCAACTATTAATAATATAAATACGACTCATTTGTTCACAATACTACTATCTCTTAGCTTCCCAATGACTACTTAACTAGTAAAATGCAAGTATAGGCCAAAGTATAAATTATTTTTCAATTACCAAACTCTTGACATACCTTGCCTTGAGTTAGTCCTACTAGTTTTTGCTATATTAGATATATGACTATACGTATATATCATATAACCATCAAGTTTCAATCTCTAGGTATTCCCCATCTTGAGATGGTCTTGCCTACCTTTAGTAAACAATATGATTCTTAAAATAAAGTATATATCTGTTAACCTTTGTTCACCAAACATTTGGTCTCCCTTATCCTAATTTGGTTATATCTTTAACATTCTATTGAATTACATAAATAATTTCATTTTTTTCCAACTACATTCAATATTCAAATACTCAAGGTGTTACTTGGGTGTAATCCCAACTGAATAATCGATATGCTAACATTATTTACTAGTATAAATACATATAGGAATATGACCTTAAAATAATTATGGTGACACAAAGCATAAGAGAACACACAAGTTTAGAAATATATTATGACCAAACCCTCATCATATACCCTACACCTAGATATATTGACACAAATTTAGAAGTATAATAACAATGCCAACCCTTAGTATATCCTACTCCTAAGTTGGTTTAGGATTTTAGAATATAAAATAGTATCAATAATAAAAGGTATCTAAATTAATAATTCATTATCTAACTCCTAATATCCCTTGGTTTCAATCATTAATATAAAATTCTATTCTCTTACAAGTTCAAAAGAGATAAACATAACACTATTACACTAAAAGTAGATAACATACAAAATTATACAATATAGTACTATATAAGCATATAATTAGCCATCTATTTGATAATTAAACTCTATGTTTAGATTTTATTAAGTAGAATTATAGATGAATTAAACATAAAATATTTGTCTTTAGAAGTGTTCAATATGGTTTTCATTCACTACATATCCATTTTTTTTAAAAGTAATTTTTCTAACCCCACACTAAATAAAAATCAAGATTCGTTATCCTAAGAGGTATATTAATATAGATTATAATTACAATAATAGATCAATAAATAAAACATGATCAAGAACATAATTCAATTGAAAAATACCTCAAGGAAAAGTGGTTTTGATGGATTGTAATGGTTGTAGAATTCATACAACACTGGTTGATGAAAAATGCTTTAGAAATCCTCAAGCAAATGCTTTTGGTAGGTATAAATCTTTGTTCCACAACCCTTCCTAGCATCCTCCTTGGCTGATGGAAATTTTGTTAAATCAAATGATTAGTTCAAAAATATTTTGATAGATATTCATGCTAAATGTGGATATATAGACAAGGAACATAAGCTATTTAATAAAATTCCTTATGAATAGATTTGTTGAAAATATTTTTAGAAACTTTTAAGAAAATGATTTGTAGGTGAAAAAATCAATTCAAATCCTTTGCCAACATTCTTGGGTATGGAAAATTTGGATATGGCAACCGTTGGAGGTGAGGTAGGCTTGAGTGATTTGAATTTGAATTCTGAGACTAGTGTTTATGGTAGTGGAATGTCTATCCAAGCTATGGATTCTGATACTCATGCTAATGTTGCTGGTAAGGACGATTTGGATGCCATATAAGTGGTAAAAAATTTGGACTCTGCAAGTCAGAGTGTGAATGTAGTTTGCAGGGATGGATGTGCGAGGGAGCCATGTTGGAGGTCCCTTTTTCTATTCCCAAAGCTCCCATGGTGGGTTTGGTGATGCTTGAAGAGTTGGCTAATGGTGTTGTACAAGGCCCCTTTAGATGAGTTTTTTGGTGCTTCTCTTCAAAAGAAAGGTGTGGATCATGTGTCGGTGGACAACTATCTTCCGGTGGGTCCATCTTCTCTTCTTGGGCATCATTGGTCCAACTTATTTAATTCTAAACTCAAGGTAAGGGTGTTTCTTCTAAGTCGATTTCATCTTCGCATGAGGCTAGTGGTATTGTCCTCTCTATTCTAGACTCTATTGTGGATAAAATTATTTCCTTGATGGATTTATCCCTTGTGGGAAAATTCTTGGTGCCTCGACCAAATATTGAGGATGTTCATTCTTGGGTTTGTAAGAAATGGGTTCTCAAAGGACACTGGAGGTTGTTGCAATGGCTAAAGGTTTTTTCTCTTTTTCCTTTTCTTGTGATAAGGATTTAAGAATGGATTTTTCAAAGGATCCTTGGATTTTTGGTTGTTTGACTCTAGCTTTGCATCCTTGGGAGCTACGTATGCATTTATCTAAATGTATTTTTCATTTTGCTCTAGTTTGGGTTAAAATTTTGAATTTGCCACTAAAATATTGTTATGAAGAGGTTTTTTAAGCTGTTGCAAACTCTTTTGGGCATCTGATTTCTATTGATGATGCGACCTTTTCGAGAAGGTGTTTGGTTGCTGCTAGAATATGTGTCATCATTGATCATGATGCTAACCTTTTGGATTCCATTATCTTGAACTCTAAAATGGGAAATTGGAAGCATTAAATTGTTTTTGAATCCTTCCCCTTTGCATGTTTTAATTGTGAAAAAGTGGGACATTGGGCTAAAGATTTCCCTTCCAAGGTTGTAGGCCCTAAGCCTAAAGTTTAGAAGGTGAAGGAAGTTAAGTATTTTTGTATCCCCCTTTTGAAAACATAGTTCTTGAGGAAGGTTGAATCTCAGTGGCTATTATAAACATTGATGTTGCTCCCCAATCCTTTATGGCTAAGGTTTTAGTGCCTAATGTTAGAAATGTTGCTCTCCCTTCTAGAGAGGAGGAGGTTTATCATGTTTTTGACTCACTCTGTTCCCCAAAGATGCTGGTTAGGAGTATGGATGGGGCCTCATCTCCCCCTCCTAATCGTTCATCTAGTTTGTTAGGTGGAGATGCCAATTCCCTTCTGGTTAACTCTAAATTTCAAAACAAGGATGATGAAAGTTTTGTTATAGTCAGCCCTGGGCAGAAAGAAGAAGAAAAATGTTCCTTCCCCTCAAGGTCACAAGGGGGTAACCACAAGGAGGAAAAAAGTGGATTGTGGTTCTGAGTGTAGGGGCTAAGGTAGGCCTTCTTCCCAAAAGAGTAGAGAAAGGAAATGCAAGGACATTATGGATGGTGTATAGAAAACCTTGTTTGATTTGTGCTCTAAGAGCACACCCTCTTCTTGAAAATAAAGATTATCTCCTGAAACATCAGGGGATTAAATAATATGCATAAGCATGACCTCCTAAGGAATTTAATCTGTGAGCAAAAAATAAATATTTTTCTTATCCAAGAAAAAAAATGTAAATTGAGAAATTGGAAATTTTAAAAAACTATTTTTTTTAAAGATTGTAGCTTTCATGGTGCTAACTCTGGGGGAGCCTCTGGTGGTATTTCTATGTTCTGGAATGCTAGAATGGTGAAGGGTTTATCGATTGCAGAGGATTTTAACTATGTGGATACCTGATTTATCCACCTTAATGATAATTATTCTTGGGTTATTTCCAATATTTATGACCCTAATGTGAAGATGGTTGGGAAAGGGTTATGGTAAATGCTTGATTCTCTGAGGTCTTGCTTTCTTGAATCCCCTTTGCTAGTTATGAGTGATTTTAACACTCCCCCTGAATGATGATGAGAAGATGGGAGGCTCTCTAATTCCTCCCAACAATCATCATGACTTGAGAATGTTTATTGATGATAATTATCTCATTAATGTGGACCTTTAGGGATCCAAATACACTTGGTCCAATAGGATATTTGGTTATGATAATATTCAAGTAAGGCTAGATTTGGTTCTTGTATCAACCTCCTGGTTTGTGGACTTCTCTTGTTCTCTATCTTCGATTACGAGATGTGGGTCAGATCATTTTCTCATTTCTTTTGTAGCGGATAGACTTGGTAGAAGAAAATGTTTTCCCTTTTGGTTTGAATCCATGTGGCTAAGGGATCCTAGATTTATGGACTATATCAGGGCCTAGTGGTAGGTGAATATTGAGGGAAGTGTTATGTATAGAATTGCTAAAAAAACTCTTTTGTTAAAATGAATCTTAGGATATGGAATAAGGATGATTTTGGGTAGATATTTGATAATAAAAATGTTCTTTCTCAGCGTTTGGATGAGGTCCAATTCAAAATCTAATCCAAAGGTTTATCTAAAGAGCTCCAACTTATGGAAAATTCTCTTTTGGATCAACTTCATGATATTGTCTCTAAAGAGGAGGATTTCTAGAGGCATCATTATTGGGATATTTGGCTTAAATCAGGAGATCGGAACTCTAAATATTTTCTTCTTACTACTATTAGACATAAATCTTCTAATAATATTTCCTCTATTTTTGTTGATGGTGTGTTGTTGTCTAATGATGGTTCCATTCAAAATGTTGTTGCGGCATTTTTTGAAAACATGTTAAAAGATGATGTGGTTGTGGATCAAAAAAGGTAGGATACTTCTTTGGAGGTCATTCCTAACTTGTTATTTGAATATCTTAATAGGGATCTTTTTGCTATCCCATTTGCTGAAGAAATCAAGAAGGAATTTTTTTCCTTGAAGGCAACAAGGCTCCTAGGCCAGACAACTTCCCTCTCCTATTTTTTCTACTTGTTGGGATATTATTGTGATTGATGTCATTAATGCAACTAAGGAATTCTTCAAATGTAGAAAGTTGTTCAAGGAGTTGAATTCTGCCTTTATTGTTCTTATTCTGAAGTCTTTTGATTCTAATGCCTCTGGGGACTTTAGACCGATTAGTTTATGCAACTCTATTTACAAGATTTTCTCAAAGGTTTTAGCTCTCAAGATTCAACGGGTTCTCCCTAGTCTTATCTCCAAGCATAAAAGTGGTTTTGTGCAAGGCCACCAAATTTTGGATTCTATTATCACAATGCATTAAGTTTCCCACTCTTTTTCTTCCAATAAGAAGGTTTTTTTTCTTAAATCGGATCTTCTCAAAGCCTATGATAGGGTCAATTAGAAATTTCTTCTGAAGGTGTTGGGTCAACTTGTATTTTTTCAAAAAAAATTACAGATTGTGGAGTAGCTCATTTCTACTCCTGCCTTTGTTGTGTCGATTAATGGATCTCCCTCTCCTTTTTCGTAGCTTGAGAGGCATCAAACAAGGGAATCCTATTTCTCCACTCCTTTTCATCCTGATGGCAGAGGTGTTAGGTTAGAACATTTAAAAGGCACTTTAGAATGGTTTGTTGTGAGGCCTAATTCCCTCTTCCCAATGCTCGCCTATCACGCATCAACAATTTGTTGATGATACTATCATCATGGGTGAATCCTCAGACATAGAAATTAAGGCCATTAAGCTGGTGATTAATGGTTATGAGAATTTTTTTGGTTAGTGTGTGAAATTTCCTAAGAGTCAACTTTTCTTTCTCGTACCTTCAAATTAAATTGGCAAGGATTTTGTCATGTAATCAAGGAGCTTTTCCTTCCATTTATTTCGGTTTACCTTTGTGTGTGTCTAAGATTCTAGACTCTTTTTGGCTTGGTCTTTTGGATAAATTTAATAAAAAAATTTTGGGCTAGAAGGGGTCTCTTCTTAGTCAGGCAGGTAAGGTGAAACTCATCTCCTCTACCTTGAAAAAAATTCCTCTTTATGCTTTGAGTTTGTTTAGGATCCTTATTTTTTTTGAAGAAAATATGGAACAAATCATGAGACATTTTTTGTGGTCTAGGGTGGAATAAAAATATAGAATTCCTCTCCTTGCTTGGGATCATGTTTGTAAACCGAAGAAGTTGGGTGGTTTTTGTTTGAGAAGTATCAAATCCTTCAATAAGGATCTTCTTTCAAAAAATATTTAGAGGCTTCTTACTGGACATGCAAGTTGGTCTTCTTTGATAAAAAATAAATATCTCTCAAAGTTCTGGAGAGTTTGGGACTTTCTTCAAGCCGACTTTATTCTAGTTGGCTCCTACTTATGGAAAAATATTGTACCATCTAGAGATCTCATTTTGAAGGGTGTTAAGTGGTTGCTTGGTGATGGAAACAATATTTTGTTTTGGGAAGATGTGTGGTATGATGGTGGCCCACTTATAAATCAACCTTGTGCCCCTCCTCTAAGAGACCTTTACAAGTCTTTGGTAATTTGGTGCAGATTATTTTCATAACGGAACTTGGAAGGACTTTTGGAAAGTTGGGATCCTTCCTTGGTAGTTCTATAGTGCTTCCTAAAGTAGATTCATATTCCTCTATTTTTGAAACCTGATTGTGTGATTTGGGCCCCTTGGGCCAATGGTTGCTTCTCTATTTCTTCGGCTTTTATTACTTCTATGATGAAGCCTGATCCTTTCCCATTCTAGGGGAACCTTTGGAACAAGTTTCCCATTCCTAAGGTTAACGTCTTCTTCTAGATTTTGATGCAAAGAAATATTCTGACTTTGGACACTCTTTGTAGAAGGAGATTTTCTATTCCAAATAGATGTGTGTTATGTGAGTGTGATGTGGAAAGTGCTTTTTATCTCTTTCTCAGCTAGAATTTCACCTCCCTCATTTGGAGTAGGTTCCTCTATATGGAACCTTGACTGGGTTTCTCCTGATTCTTTGCAAAATTTTGTTGAATAGTGGCATTATCCTTCACCTAACCCCTCTCTTCGGTTGCTCTGGTCCCTTATGGCCCCCCACATTTCCTAGGCCTTATGGAAATAAATAAATAATAGAGTATTTAGAGATACTAAAATGAAAGAGGATATTGTTTTTCTTAAAATTTAGAGGGCCATTGCTGAGAACTTTTCTATCCAATTTTTGGATTCTTCACAAGTTGCTCTGACCAATAGATTGATTGGATATGATATTTTGGTTGCTAAAAATTGGAGGCTAATCACTCAATTATCTTTTTCGTATCAAATCCAAAAATAGTTCTAGAGAGAATACTACTTGGAAGCGCCCTCCTCGGGGATGGGTCAAAGTTAATTTTGATTGGGTAGCCAAGGGGAACCCTATGATTATAGGTTGTGGGGGGGTGTTGAGGAATGGAGATGGTAGGTTCTTAAGAGTAGTGGCACTCCCATTAGGAACTAGATCAATCATCACGTTGAGGCTGAAGTTGCTTACATCGACATCAAAACAACATTGGAGAGGGGTGTTTCTAAAGTGTGGGTTGAGGGTGACTCCCTCAACATTGTGAAGTGTTTGAATTACATCTAGAATCTAAGTTGGATGATCAAGTCACTCATTATTTATTCTATCATGATGTTGTGGTCATTCAAAGAAACTCGTGTATCTCATACTTATAGGGAAGGAAATTCCCTAGTAGATTTCTTTGTAAATGAGGTTGTCAGTCTTATTAATGTTAAGTCTTGGGAAGCATACTCTTCCCTTCCTGAGAGGGCTAAACTATTATTTAGACATGAGTATCTGATAGGGGGTGATCAAGTAATAATCTCTCCCCCACATGCCACATGCTTTATGGGTTGTGTTTGGTCTAATCTTGAGATCATTTGCATTTTCAGAAGTTGTTGGGATCTAGTTTCTGCTACTGTTTGGCATTGCTGAAATGGGTAGGGATAGAAGTAGGCTCAAGACCATCTCCTACAAAAAATGGAAGAACAAACCCAAAGTCTAATGGATTCTAAAACATGGGAATTTCACACCTTATTTGGAGAGGATTCATGGTTTTAACCATGAAACCTTTGTTAAATTTATTTGATTTTGGCATAACATGTGCTTGAAGGTGGACATGATCAATTTCAAAATCACTAAAGACTTCATTGCCTTTATTACTGGCTTATCAATAAAGGGGCACAAATTTTACAAAGAAAGGAAAGGCAATGAAGATGCAATTGATCAATTCTTTAAGGGTAATGAGAAAGATGACCTGGTCAAGCTTCCTTCCTGGGGCTATGATCATCTTTCGCTTAAGCGTATTTGGGCTGATGTGGCAGAAGTTGTGATGAGGTATGTAACCCTCAGTGGTCTATTTTTTGCTATCTTAGGGAATCATTTCACTCTTCTCAATCACTTTAGGAATAATTTGCATATTTCATTTCTATTTTTATCTCTAGGTTTCAATCTATTCTCATTTCAAGAATCATAGGGACAGGTTTCAATCTATTCTCACCTCAAGAATCATAGGACAGTCCTCCTATGCTCCATGAAGGGCTCATCTTGCTCATCATGGATCATGTGAGAGATAACACTCTAGCCAAGTCTGTCAAGGGAAAAGAGAAAACCGTTAGTGTTGATTCTGATTCTATTGGCTCAGATTTTGATGGTGATGGGGATGACGAGTGGAAGGTGGATGAAGAAAAAACTGTTGAAATCTCCTCATCCCTTATTGACTCTCCCACTAAAAAAAGAAGGGGACACTAAAGAAGAAGGGTCCTGCCAAGAAACTAATCATTCATGGGATGAATTCTATTGGGTCATTGCCTGGAGAGGATGATTCTGCACAGAAAAAGGTTGGGCCTCAATGACGGGCAACCAAAAAGAAGGTTGAGTTGCATGGTCTAGATTCAAAAGATTCCAGGAAGGATGAGGGAGAGAATTCAGTTCAGCTAGAGGAATTTTCAGATTTAGGGTTTCACTGAAGGGCTTCTAAGAGATTGGCCAAGACGCATAGGTTGGATAGGTTGGAGTTAAAAGGGCGAGGAAAGGGTGAGCAAGAGGAATTGGAACAGGTGAAGGACATTGCAAACAATGTCGTAGTTGTGGATGGTTATCCTACCCAATAGACACCTCCTCAAGATGCCAATGAAGAAGGATTCAAGATTATTGAGGATGATATGAATGAGAAGGGTGAGAGGGAGGCTACGGGTAAGAATTTTTCCTTGGACAAACCAAAAATAACAATGTTCATCCTCTTTCTAAGGATTTTTCCTATCTTGACGAAGATAACACCTCTTTGTTGGAGCTGATGGACATGGCTAGAACTGGCTCCACATGTAACTTCAAGCTTTCCAAATGGGTGATGAAGGAGTTTAATAAGGTGAACATTAAAATCATAAGCTTAAAGGAGAATTTGTCTAATTGGACAAAAGGGACATCTTTGGATTTTCTCATAGAGAGGGTGGTGGATCTGGAATGCTCTTTTTTTATTTTAAAGTTGAGTTTGAAATCCACCTTTGTAAGTTGTAGGGAAAGATCAAGGACACTAATGAGGATATCAAAAAGCTCTTGCAGATTAGCCATATGTTAGTAAAAAATAATGCATATTTTCTTAAGGTACTTCTAGAAAAAATCAACCAACTTCGAGATGATCAAATCTATTTTGCAAAGATGTATGAGAAGGATTAGACTTCCAAGGGGAAGGGTAAGAAGAGTGCCAAAGAGGAGTCTAAAGGCCCATGCACAAGGATGAGGGGTAGTTTGAGGAAGTATTTTGAAGAAGAAAAACAAGAATTGATGGAAATGGAAAACTTGCACTACAATCAGGAGATTGAGATGGCCAATACCCTAAAAAATATGAAGTAATTCTCTTGTGTTTAGTCTGTTTTAGCTCTATTGTTTCACTATTTTTTTTGTTTGTTGGCTATTATTTTGTTGTTGGTTGTTGTTAGTGCTTTAATTGTTCTTTTCTTTGCTTGATAGTATTTTGATGTAACTTGATATAAAGGGTTTCCCATATAATCAAAACATTCTTGGGTATGGACATTCATTTAGAATAATAAAAGGAAAATTTTTCATACATGTGAATGTAGAAGCTTAGATCAATACACGATTTATTTTACAGAATACCCAATGAAATGTCATCTCATGGATTGTGATGATTATACATGTTATTCACAATGTGGTTTATTTGAAAAGGTCTTAAAAGTTTTCAAGAAAATGTAGATTGTTGTGTAAATTTGATTATATGCAATTGGACCCTATAAATTCAAACTCTTCAACCTTGTTGGTGTACTATCAACACACAAAATATGGTCCAAACATGTTAAGGAATAAGATTGTCTAGAAAGTGATAATATTTTTCTAGAATAACTAGAACCTTCTAAAAAACTAGAAGCAACTAGAAGTTTTCTAAGGAAAAGAACATTCTAGTTTTAGAGTTCTCTAGAATATTAGAAGTTTCTAGCTTTTAGAGGCTTGAAGTATAAATATTAGGTTGTCCATTGTAAACAATATAACTATTGTTGTTGTAATTTGTTGGATTGTACGTAATAAAAGCTAGATCAATATAATTTCTTTCTTCTATTTCTCAATGTTTTATGTTTTGGTTTTTCCTTGTTTGTGTAAGGAAGATAAGGTAGCGAAACAACTTCCTACACTAATCTTGAGAGGAGAATAATGATTTTTTTTTATTTGCAATAGTTACAAAAACTTAAACAAAATAAAACATAAATATCATGTATACCACAACAACATGATTTACGTGGGGAAAACCCTTTCAGGAGAAAACCCCCACACTCCAAAAGCTTCCCAATATATTATTCAAAAATCACAAATATTATAATATACTTGCTAAGAAAGATTCTCTAGGGAGTATCACTACCAAAGATCTATAGACAACATGACCACTGTTAGACTCTCCTCAAGGTTGCCATGAAGGAAATAAATTTTCACATCCATTTGCTCAACCTCTAAATCATAAGCAATAACAATAGCAAACAAAAATGTAATGGATGTCATTTTGCAACAAGAGAAAATATCTCATCATAATCAGCACCCTCAACTTGAGAGTAACTTTTTGCAACCAACCTTGCTTTGTACTTCTCAATACCTCCATCATAACCAATATTTTTCTTGAACACCCATTTTCAACCAATAGGTTTCATCCTCTAGGAAATGGTACAAGATCCCATGTATCATTCTTTTTCAAAGATGTCATTTCTTCATCCATAAAAATCTTCCAAGATTCTGCATCATTCATACCTAATGCCTCTTCTATAGTTTTAGGTTCATCCATGTTAGTATTCAAAGCAAAAATACATATCCAATCATCAGGTTAATACCTTTCAGGTTGTCTATGCCTTGTAGACCTACGAATAGGTTGAGTTGAAGGTTATTCCTCCTCTTTTGATGATTCAAAGCTAGATGAGCTCTCCTTGCCTTCTTGTCTATTAATGGGCCTTGATTCAACTTTCTCATCCATAGAAGGAAGTTAAATCACATCTTCTTTTTTACTTTGTTCTAGCTGCAATGTAATAGAAGAAGGCTTATTTTCTCTAAAAATAACACTTCTACTACATATTACCTTATGTGAAAAAGGATCCCAAAGCTTGTATCCTTTCACATCATAACTATATCCGATGAAGATACATTTCACATACTTGTTATCCAACTTTGTTCACTTCTCCTTTGGCATAGGTACATATGCCTCACAGTCAAAAACTCTAAGATGTTTTAATAAAGTGTAATGCCCAAAATTAACGTTAGGGAAAAACACAACTAACAATTTTTTTTTGAATAATAATACAAAAACGCCAACATTTAATTTCCATGCATGTGCATGAATAATGAATTTCACAATTAAGTAACGTCTCTTGCACAACATCATCTACGACATGCCGCTCTAGAGTAGGGTAAGGAAATGAAAACGGTTCAGGGTTGTCTCCAAACATAGGGTTTACTAGGACAGTTGATGTTCACTTTTACATAATAGGTAATGTCCATGTTAAACCACCATAATATGGGTTCTCATATGAGAAAAGCATGTAAAAATCATCAATTTGATTTACGATTGATCCTATGGATTAATTGATGGAATATCATTTGTCTTGTTCTCTCTACCCATTTTAAACCACTTAGACAAAATTGCTAAAACCTATATTAACATTTATTATCAAAATTCAAGTACGAAAATAACTAAGATATTTATAATTTACTCTAAATTTAAAATGTTAAAATTTATTTTTTTAACTACTATTAATTTATTTATTCACTTAACCTTTTATACATATAATAAGTAATTTTATTTTATTTCCAAAAATAAAATATAAGATAGAGAAATAGCATATAAAAATGATCATATATATTAATTCCTTACATTAACTTATTATTAGTTAGCTTTAAGTATGGAAGGGTGGGGACCACGAATAAAGAGGAGTTTGATTTAAAATAGAAATCTCCTCTTAACAAAAGTATGGTGGAATAGACTAAATCTTAACCTTTATGCTTACTCCTATTTTTAAATTAGCTTAACCTTTATCTAATGAAGTGGGGATATAGATTCGTGTCTCCTTTATTTAGAGATCATTTAGATCAATGGCTAAGGTTGATGATCTCGTGAGAGCTAAAGTAAATGGGGTCGTTGTGGCTCAAAATGAGAATTTTCCATGCCCCGCCTATCATGTTATTATTATCAGTAACTTTTTTCGTGATGTCGTCTTTGTTTAGTTAATTTGTCGTTATATCGTAAACAACCTTGACAAAAATTCAGATAAAAATATATTATAATGGTGAATTTCCCAAATCCCATTATACACTTCAAAATTTACTAATAATTATTTCCTTTTGATGCACGCGCCTTTAATAATTCTTAATACCAAAACCTAGGGAATACAAATCTGCCATATAGTGGAGTTTTGGAACTATCAAAATTTGCAAACTTAAGTTATGGACTGCAATTAATACCATGCATCAAAATAAATTTTTAGATTGATGTCCATTTTTAAACAAATTACAGTGAGCGGAAAGGATAAGAATATAATAAGGTTTTAGCATTAACTAAGCCAGCAAGCAGCATTTAATCAAGTTTAGAATATTTTTGGCGTCCATTTTGAATGAATTTCACCAATCCTAAATTCTTTATCAAGCCTTATTTTGCTCTCTCTCTCTCTCTCTTTACTGTGCAGGGCGGCACAACTACTGCAGCCCAAAAAGGAAATCCATCAATGGCACATTGGTGTTAATGTTTTCAGTCTACGCTTCCAGATTTGCGTTTAAGATTGGTATCTATTGTTCATATGCGTTGTCATAAGTTTGATCTCCCTTTCTTTTCTTTGAAGGTGTATTAAATGCAGTCCATTGGTGAATTAAGGTGCCCAGGAGACTATGTTGGACACATGATGATTAGAGCTTGGTAGTTGTCAGGCATGTAAATTATGGCAGATGGCTCTGATCACGGAGCAACAGGGAAGCACATTCAAGCCAGGCTTTTCAGCTTATTCCTATTGGAAGATCACTTGGCATAGTAGGGTCAACATAAAACTAGGGAACCCACTGATCATCTAGTTCAATTAAATGTTGATGCAACAATACATGAACTACAAGTCTTAACAGAACACATTTTGATGCATTGTAATATGTCGATCAGATTTGTGGCAGCATAGAAGATGGGGTGTTGGGAACCCAACATCATGCATGTGAACCAAATAAACCAGTGCAGGAGATTGGATCAGAGATTATCCAGTGTGAAGGGACCTAACGGATCCAAGCCCAACATCGTTCCACAGCCCTGCAGTCTGCACCAAATAGAGGAGAGGATGAGGTGATGGGACTCGACACAAGGTGAGGGCTGCTTCTTCAGCACAACAAAAGTAGGTACAACAAACAGAAAATGGAAACTGTGTAAGAGAGCGGAACTAGGCTTCCCTCATTCGATACAAAATCTGTTAACACTTTTCCTGCGATGTAGAGTACGACCCTTATTATGATGTACTTTTATACTAGAGTGTGCAGTCCCTCCTTTCCTAGCTCTGGGTTACCTCATAGCGAACAAAGGAAGGTGAAAATAAACAAGATTCATGGGCATGCCTCTTCTCCCATTGTTAATCACTGGTGAATTGACTCAGAGACTTGCAACATGGAATGAAGGCGTTGGCATGGGTTCAAAAAGGTGTTAGAAAATAAATCTTCTCATGGTCGTTGCGACTCACCCAACATGACTGCACGAGAGGGAGAGGTCATGTGTTTCGTGACTATAATATGCGATGCTATATGAACACAATGATAGTAGGTGTTAACTTACCATTTAGCAATTTTCCCAATATATGAAACTGATTTACTTACAAGTTATACTATTCTCTCTTCCTTAGTCTTCACACAAAGCAAATTTTTTTAATACTCATCCGATTATTACTGTTTTAAAAGTGGGAGTTGATGATTTACTGAGACAAACCTCATTGCATAATCTTCCCATCTGGCTTTATACAAATATACAAATATATGCCAAAATAGCCTGCACATATGTGAATTTATAGCGACGAATGTCTTGATCGAGTTATCTTTGCTTCTCCTTCATCTAGATTATTTGTACACTACATTACGAGCTTTTGTTTTATTGAACCTTCATGTTATTACTCAATAAGTGCATTTTAAACTCTTCTATTCTATTTCCCCAGAAGGATATAAGACAACTTCCTGTGGAAGGTCATTATTAGCAGATGTTTTAGATAACATATCTATTCCTACTGTGTAATAGACAACAAAGGCACATATTTCCTGAGCAAGACCCCTTCACTAATGGAAGTAACAAGAAGATATTATTTTCTTTCGTTATGTTTTTTTTTTTAAATTTTTTATAACATGAGAAATTTACAGTTTCTTTATTTTATTTTATTTTTGTGTTAATGTGCAGGAATACTCCAGACAGTCAAGGATATTGGTGTTCACATTATTTGTCCTTGGAAAAGTTACAAATTTCTTATTTCCAAACTCTACGTATCGTATTATAATATTCACTTGCATGTTATGATAAGTAGAGGCAAACAACCCAAAGAAATTAAATAGCGGGTAAATAAGTACAGTAAATACTGAAAGTGATGTTTAATGGTCTTAGGAGTTATTATCATTCAAGAAGCATAAATAATCTAGTAAGTTGCATTTACATGTAAGGAAATCAACAAACACTTTTTCATTTTAGAGAGAGCTAAATAAATCATGAATATATTCAACAAGTTTCTCATTATTGTTTGATTTATTTTCTAAGTACATTATAAATACATTCATGAAGCAAACACACAATTTTATTTCAGAAGTAGAATAACATATGATAGAAGGATAAGGTGTTCCTTTAGATATATATTTCCTTCATAGAGCAATAATAAAACCAAACTTCATAAAATCAATCCTTGGACTATACAATAGTCCTGCATAACAAAGTCTCTCACAAAATCTGCATCACTACATTTTTTTTTTCTTCAAGAAACAAGGTATCTTTGCAAAGTATTAGAATTTAAAACATTATTCAAAATACCCAATGAGATTGGCTTGAGAATGGCTTGAATTTCCACAACTTTACATAGGATAACAATGGTTGCTCTAGACTGCAAATTTACACAATCTCTTACGTCCTGCACAAGTATAAACAAACATTTTCTCCATAGCCAAGGTAGTGCTCACCTCCCAACCTTTGGTTGGAAAACCAACCACCCCCGAGCTAGGAGGCCACTGAGGGAACCGAGTACCAAAAAAACCAAGCAAAACAATATTTACACACACAAGATTATTTTCACACCCACCAAACAGATTTTCACATAACCTTAGGATTCCATCCAAAATCCAAAGAGGGGGATGGGGGGGTGGACTACGCACTCCATATGGGGACTTATAGTAATAGCAAAAAGAACTAGTCAATATCATACTCCCATCATTTCTCATGCAACCCTTCTTTAATAAATTCCCTTTCTCCAAAACCCATACTACTGAAACCAATTCTACCATTTCACAATTACATATGGGTACTCATACCCTTTTTGAGCCTCTCCTCTCAAGGAGGGATTAAACTTCCCCATGGAGGTTCCTACACCATACCATCCCCAACAAGGGATGCTCTTCCCAACTTGGGTGAGCCTATCCCTACACAACCCTTTTTCCCATAACACATAATACATCAAAAACACAAGAAGATATGCTCCAAGAGAAATTTGAAATAAACATACAAATCAACACAATACATAAAGTTTCAAGCACATCTTTTCACCTACACATATAATCTTTCAAATACAAACATGAAGAAGTAGAAAACAAAAGTGGTGAATCTACCTTAAAACCAAGCTCAAGGAAAGATAGGTTGAGGATCCACACAACTCCTCTTCTTCCAAGATCTTTCTTCAAACTCCTCTCTCCCCCAAAATTCAACCAAAATCAAGAATGCAAAAGAATCCCCTAACCCTTGTTTTGATTTTGCTTTATAGAAATTCAAGTTTTAATTCCTTTGAATAGGGAGCTGACATTTGTCAACCTTCCATTTACCCTCCCAGACACACTCACCCATGTGTTCTCACACATGTGTGAGGACTTGGGAGACTTCCAAGACAACATGGAGAAGTGGGATTGGAAAGGGACTAGTCCCCATCCCACTTCCCAACCTTATTTTCGTCAAACCTCTTTAAGGCCTCAAAAAGAGTGCCCTATCTTGAGACTGACCCATGATTTTAAGCAAAAAAGGTACCTAACCCATAGGTACCTACCCTAGGGACCTTAAACCCATAAAAACACTTAAAAAATATCACTTTTCAATCCCCAAAAAGTGCCTAAAAGTTCAAATCCGAGTTTGTCCACTTGGATAAACAACTCACCTTCTGGATGGACTGACGTGGCAATAAAAACCAAATTAAAACCATTCACAAATAACATCAATAATTACATGATGGAACTATAGTCCTTTCATATGGACTTTAGTTCAGTTTCACTGGTTAAATTACATAGGGTTCCCAAGAGTTGCCTCCAATTTCCATTGGCCATGGAAAATGTACCTGCACACTCAATACACACGTTAATCCATCCAAGTAAATCATATTCATATAATAATCAAATCATTTGAATCACAATTGCATTCACACAAGTTTCATAATTTTTATAGCATAAATATCCTTTAACATAATTGAAAAATCATTAGCCACCTATCTTATCTCATTTTCATTAACATTAATTTCCATACTCATCTAATTGCAACATGATTGGTTCACACCATTTGTTTCATTCCTTCATCATTAAGTTTTCATATTCAAATTAAACAAACTCAATAACCAACATAAAATTAGATCAATCATTATAGTTAGCTAGCATGTCGCATAATCAAAATCAATTAATCATATTAAATTAAATGTTCAAATATCATGTCATCAATGATATCAATAAGGATAGACAATAACCAAACTCAAAATACTCCAAGTACTAGATGTAGCATAGTCATAATCAAACCATCACATGAACACAAATGTCTAAATCTCATATCATCAATGGTATCATCGGGCATAACAATAATTAAACTTAAAACAGTTCACTTACTGGATGTAGCATAGAGGTGGACCTCACATAAAGGTTTGTGTCTTATCAACAAGAGATAATGTAGGAGACCTATTAATTAGGTAACAGCTAGTGGCAACCACTTCAACCCAAAACCTTTTTTCTAGATCAACACCACTCAACATACTCCTACCTTCTCCATCAGTTTATTGTTCATTCTTTCTGCAACTCCATTCTATTGTGGAGAATATGGAGTTATCTTTTGTCTATGAATACCACAATCTTTACAAAATCTATCAAAATCATTAGAGAAAAATTATCTACCATTATCAATTCTAAAAAAAAATATTTTATTTCCAGTCTGCAACTTAACCATTGCTTTAAATTCTTTAAATTGACTAAAAAATGTAGATTTACTCTTTAGAAAGTATCTCATGTCCTACTATAATCACCAATAAATGAAACATATTATGTGCATTTTCCAATTGAAGGAACATCTACAAGACCAAACACATCAGAATTAACAAGATATAATACATGACAAGTTTTATGAGAACTCGAGTAAAATTTAACGAGGTTTTGTTTTCCATAAATTGAATTCTCACAAAAACCAAATTCAAGATTACAATCAGACAAACCTTCAACAAGGTTTTTTATTTTTCAAGGTCCTTAGACTCTTTTCTCCAATGTGGCCAAGCCTCTAGTGCCATAACATAGTTTTCTCTGTAGGTAAATTTGATTCAGAGGACAAAGCACCCTTGAGTACCCAGAAGCCATGACCATCTGCAAAAGGTGAAACCCTCACCTCTTCCAATAGAGTAGCCACAAACTTTATTTTCATAGAAGTAATATTGCACTCAACAATGTATGCATCAAGCTTATAAAATGTGTCATATTTGACACCTCTAGAAATCACCATAGCACCTCTAACCATCTTGCATCCTACATCAAAAAATACTACTTACACACCTGCATCTATTAGTTTTCTCACATAAAAAAAAATTGTGCTAATCCAAGGATATGCAACACACCATTAATCCTTTTTATTCTACAATCAAGAAACCTAATTTTAACTTTACCACGAACAATAACATTTAAATAAGAATCATCACCTAAGTGCACCTTACTTCCATCAAATTCTTCATATTCAAAAAACCAATCTCTATTAAAGGTCATATAGAAAGATGCACATGAGTCAATTATCCATACATCATTACCTACATGAGTTTCCAAAGCCACAATGAATGCATCACCATCTTCCTTCTCAGACTTAGAATTAGAATCAAATCTCTTCTTTTTCTTCTTATTTTCTTCTTTGTAGTCATTATGAACATGTCTAGGCTTATCGTAGTTCAATTCCACCAAATAACTTTGGACTTTCTAGAAGATTTAGATCTCCCCTTAGACTTGGATTTGTCATGATTCTCATTCTTCTTTCCATTTCCTTAGGTATTATATGAACACTTAAGGTCTCCTTGGTGCTAATGGATACCTTCCTCCTCATCTCTTCAGAAAGCAAAGAACCCACCACATCTTCAGTCTTCAAAATAACATAAATACTCCCAATAGACATAACAAGAGAATCCCATGAATCAAGAAAAGAACAAAGCAAGATCCGACATTTCTCCTCCTCATCCATTTTGATGCCAACCGATGCCAATTGAGCCACCAACATATTTAATGCTTCCAGGTGGTCTATAATTCATCCACCCTCTTCCAATCTCAAGGAATATAATTTCTTCCTCAAGTAAATCTTGTTCACTAAAGATTTGGCTTGATACATCTCACCAAGCTTCTTCCATATTTTTTTTGTGTAGATGTCTCCTCATGGACATTGGTTAAAATATAATCTTCTAAGAACAATCTGATTAGACCCTTGGCTTTACATTCCATAACATCATATTGAGCATCCAAAGTAGGATCTACAAGTCTTGAAACTTTCTCATCAACAACATCCCACAAATATCAATCTATCAAAAAATCCTCCATCTCCAGCTTCCACATATCAAAATTATTTCCAAAAAATTTATCCACCTCTATTCTCCCTGATGAACTTGCCATCTAAAAATTATTGTAACAAAATAAAAAAGTGTCTTATGCATAAGATCCCACTCAAATATGGATTAGTTCAAAAAATCTAACAAACCACAATTGAAACCAAAGGTGATCAGGCTCTGATACTACTTGTAAGGAAGCTAAGGTAGTAGAACAACTTCCTACACAAATCTTGAGAGGAGAATAATGCAAAATTTTTATAGGTCTTTTCAACAATTACAATAACTTAAACAAAAATAAACATAAATACCATGCATACCACAACACAGTGATTTATATGGGGAAAACCCTTTCAGGAGAAAAACCCCACACTCCAAAAGTCACCCAATATATTATTCAAAAATCACAAAGATTGCAATATACTTGTAAAGCAAGCTTCTCACAGGAGTATCACCACCGTAGATCCAGAGATAACACCAACAAAATATATACCATCAGATCTTAAACCTAATAATGAACGGTCCAGATTTACAATATATCATTAATTTAATGTATGTCAACCATTTAGGAGTTTTTGTTAACAAAAAAATGTTAACATTAACACACATCCCAATCCTCCCCTCCACCTTGTGCTCCCATTGTATATTACACCTATTGGTGTAACTAGGAATATATATATATATCCCATCAACAATAAACCTTATATAATTGCAAGGTTGAGACACATTTTTCCAACAATTTTTTGTTTTTATTTTATTATTTGGGCATGTTTTTACATGGTATTAGAGCTATAAATTTTCTATCAGGGCTAAGATATTGTTATATTGATATTTGATTAGCAAGATAATCTTTTAAGTGGTTTAAGCTATTTGTTTGAGGGCTTATTTTTCTAACATGGGCTCTACAAAGGAAAGTTTTCCAATATTTGATGGAAGTGGTTTTGCAGATTGGGAGATTTTGATCAAGAATACTTTGAGAGAAAAGGCTCTATGGAGTATAGTGAATAAATATATTGGAGAACCTCAAAAAAAAAAAAAGGAGTTATGGAAATGGAAGTTGGAGCAAGCTAGAGGAATTATTGGTAAGACTTGGAGTCCTAATCTCAATAGAAGATTTATTGATGTTGATAATCCAATGGAACTATGAGAAAATTTTAAAAAATATTATAAAGATGCAGATATTTCTAGTATGCTTAGCATAGGAGAAAAATTGGTGTACATAGGTCCATTTGGTTTTGAAAAATGGTTGATTAGTTAAATGAGATTACATATTTAAATGCTTAGCTAAAGAAAATAATTGTTGAATATGCCAAAAAATATTTTTAGTTGATTGCAATGGTTGAAAGCAAGCTTCCCCAACCTTACAAGGTATTTAAATAATCAAGGAAAAGAGTTATTCAATTAAATCCTAATATCCCCCAACAAACATTTGATCAATTTTGTAAGTCAGTTTTAGATGAAGAGGTTCAACTCCTTAAAGAAGGTTATATTAAGAAGAATCATGCATATGCAACTAAGGGTAAATCATTTTCTAGATATGTTGATGGAAAAAAGAATTGGAAATGATATAATAAATTTTGAAATAATGATGGTTCTAACCACTTTTTTTATAATAATGGTGTAGAAAAGAAGTTGGAAAGAAAACCCATTATTTGCAAGTATTGTGTAGGTGAGAATCATATGGAAAAATTTGTTTAAAAAAGAGGAACAATGAAAGACAACAATGCAAGACTAAGAAAGAAAGTTTCAAGAAAGGAAAGACAAATAAACAAAGTTTTGTAACCATCTCCAAGCAAGTAAAATCAAGTATAGAGGTAACTTCTGAACCCAAATATAAATCTAGAGTAAAGGGAGGACACTTTGATTCAAATTGTAATACAAAATGGATTTTAGATTCAAGAGCATATTTTCACATGAGTGGGGTTAGATCTTTATTTTATTAATTTTTATGAAGGACTGAATTCAAATCATTGGCAATAAAATGAAACTACCAGTTTTAGGAACAAAGACTGTTAGTGTAACTGTTGTCACCTAGAAATGCACCCTGATGCAAAGTTGTAAAACTGAGCTTTCTAGTGAAACATTGGACCACTCCATGGCTGTGGGTCACCTAAGATTGGAGTGAACCTCTAGAGAAGGCCGGCTTCCTTTGGTGTCACCTAAACTACTGATTCTTTGAAGGGAAATGGATAAGGAGTACATAAATTGAAACTAAACTAAGGTGATGCACCGAAATGACAAGAACAATAAAATACTCAATTTACACTTGAATATTGACGGTGAACATAAGATTACACATCAAATTCTACAAGCCTTGCACTAACATTTCACAAACATGTTCAATTCACACATTTTTTTCGGAGAGGAAAGAAAGATTTTCACATATCAGAATCCATGTGTGACTAAGTGAACACAATTTGTAATTTGTATAATGATACTTTTGCAAAGGAAGGCATGAAATACAAGATAAAGTTATGAAGGAATGAAAGAAATTCACAAAAATAACTTGATCATGAACCTGAAATGCACAACACTTTGTAAGAACAAGATGGAAATTTGAATATCAACAGTGATCAAGGTAAGCTTTATATAACATGCTCCAAGTTGAATTACAGAATCCTGCTAGTCTGAGAGAGGACTACAAAAGGGTCATAGACTTCAGAAGAGCATACATCCGAACTCTTTACAAAAGGCAAAAAAATGCCTTATATACAGACTGTGTCAGCCCCCATAGGGCTTTCAAAAATATCGGGCTTAGAAAGATCTATCCTCAGATCTTTTGATTGAAATTAATGTTGCAGCCTGTGTGTCCTTGCTGTGTGTGTCGGTGAAGAGCAACTGCCTAGAGAAACTCCTTAGATCTTTTGAAGCTATTGGATGTATTTACTTCTGGTCCTTGTGTCCACCTACTGAATCCCCCTATTGAGCACCTTGAATGCTCTTGAGTCTAGAACATATCCACGTTGATTCAGATTCTGTTGATTCTCTTGGCACTAGTCAAGCTGCCAATGATTCACCTGTAGCTCTCCTTGATTGGCTGGGCACACTACATGTAGACTTCCGAGCAGTCAAAACTTCTATTGAATCACATATTGATGAGACACTAATCATGTCTCCTCAATGCGATTAAATCTTCCTGCAACCGTCAGCATAACATGGAGCTATCATTGAGAGCTCCTAGCGAGCCCAAAATATCATACTGATGTTGCCTCTATGGTCGCCAAGAGGTCCAGTGGGTTTAACAAGTCACATGGAGATCCCTTTCTATTGCTAAGACCACCCTCATTCAGGAAGACATCCGGTCGAAAGCTCCATCTCCTTTCCGAGTCTCCCCGAATGCAATATTCCTTTTGACGTGACTCCCGTTGGTCAAGAAGACATCCCGGCAAGCTCCAACAGTCATGCTGATTTCTCCTCTATCACTAAGACCACGTGATGTCAGTAAGACATCTTGCCGAAGGCACCCACCTAAGACGAAGAATCCATCCTTTGCCAATTTGTTCACTTATCGGCAATACATCATGAGTCGGGGAGACTTCTCTCCGACTTGGAATGCTATACCGAAGGCCTTCTTATCGGTGAGACTTTAACGAGTCACTGAGACCATACCTGAATGCTTTGTCCTTCGGCAGGCTCCCTTTCCTGTCGCTGAGACACTCACACTTTGGTATGACCTTATTTCAAAGCCCGCTTCATTTGCCGACGCCGCTTCAAGAGTGATTGTCAGGGAGACCTTCTATAATCAGTAAGACCTCTTAATGAAGTCTGTTGACATACGCCGAAGGCTATCCTTTCGACGAGACTCCCCAAAAATCGACGTGACATCCTAGCGAAGGCTTCAACCTATGTTGAGAGCATTCCTCTTGGTATGACTCAACTCCTTCGGCCAGACCTCTTGGCGATAACCTCCATCCTGCCCGATAATGCATTTATTTCTCCTTTGGTCGGGGAGACATCTTCACTTTGGGGAAACCTCAGGGCGAAAACAAAACATTGTACCAAAGGCAATTCATGTTGGCAAGATCCCCTCTGTTTGCCAAGACATCGCTTAGAAAACCCCTTCCCCTTGGCTAACTCCTTTTCATTTTGGAGGCTCCACTGGTCAGTGAGACCTTTGCCGATGACACTTTCTATGTCACCAAGACTTCCTGGTGTCGGTAGGACCTTAGGGTGATATCTTCAATTGTTGGCGAGCCCTCATGTTTTGGTGAGGCCTCCCTTTGATCGGCAAGACCGTCTCCATTCACCGAGACCTTTTGTCGAGCCCTTCACCTCTTGTCGAGCTCTAATCTCAGCGAGACATTACAAGTCAGGGAGACACTTCTCCGATGGTTGCTCCTTATGACAATAGTGCCTCAACCTTATCGTTGTCGGGGAGACCTTTTATAATTTTTGAGACATCTTGGCGAGAACCCTTAGTCGTACCAAGGGCCCTCTTTCTTTTGCGTCGGGGAGACTTTTCCTGTTGGCCAGACCTCTTGGCGATAACCTCCATCCTGCCCGGCGATGTGTTTATTTCTCCTTCGGTGTTGGTGTGACCTCTCCATCTCAGCAAAACATTTTGCCGAGATCTCTATCCTTTGGCTGAAACTACTTCACTTTGATGAGACTCAACCCAATCGGTAAGACATTTTGACCGAAGATGGAAACTCATGATGCCTTTACTCAGCGAGATCCCCCTTTTTTAGTCGGCGAGACATCTATGTGGTCTTGGAAACTCTCCTCTTTTGAGGGGTTTTCATGTCGATCCTGACCTAGGTGAGTTTCCCAACTGCATTCTTCTTGAACTAGCACCAGATGCATGATTTATCCCCTTATGCAAATGACCAATTCAGACCTTCAAGAACTCCTGAAAACACAAATGTCTCCCTGGTGAACCCATGGATAAAAAATGGGCAACAGTAACAAATGGAACTTTGAAAAATGTTTTACTAGTTGAATGATTGGGGGTGAATCTGATTTCAGTATATAGAATTTCCCAAGTTGGATATGAGTTTATTGTCACTATTGATCAAGTTATTGTAAGAAATAAAAAAATGCCTTAAATTTTTTATTGTTATTGGTAGAATTGACCATAAAGAGAGTTCTATTTTTTTTGGATTTGTTGATGATGAATACCTACTCTCCCATGATTTTGATGATCAAACAAATTAAATGTCAAAACTATGGAATACTAGACTTGGACATACAAATTATAGAAAATCACAAGACATGGTTAGAATGAATATGGTTAGAGGATTAACAGAGATCTCAATATTTGAAGGTGTATGTGAATGATGTGTGCTAGGGAAACACCATTGAGATCCTTTTAATTCATGCAAAGAATGGAGAGCCAATCATCCACTACAACTCATTCATGGTGATTTATGTGAACTAAGATATCCTTCCATTTCAGGTGTCATGTAACTTCTCACTTTTATTTATGATCATAGTAGGCGAGTATGGGTTTATTTTCTTTAAATAAAAGGTCAAGTATTTGAGGTATTTCAAAAGTTTAAGAAATTATTTGAAAAAAAAATTAGAAAAAAAATTAAATGCTTAAGGATACACATTGGGGGTGAATATTGAAATTATGCATTTGAATCATTTTGTAAAAAAAATGGTATTAAGGTACAAAGAACAATTCCATATATGCCTCAACAAAATAGAGTAGTTGAACAAATGAATAGAACTCTTTTAGAAATGACACATTGTGTGTTGCACATAATAAATTTTGGGATTGGTTGTCTCTTATTTTGCACATATTTTGATTATAATCCCCACCAAAGTTGTCACAAATGTCACTCCTGAAGAAGCATGAAGTGGAAGAAAGCCTCACATCAGGTATTTTCAAGTATTTGGGTGTATTGCTTGGTCCCACATCCTAGAAGAAAAAAGGAAAAAGTTAGATCCAAAAAGCCATAAGTGTTTGTTTATGGGATATAGTGAAGAATAAAAGGCTTACATATTATATGATTTGGTAACAAAAATATCTTTATTAGTAGAGATGTAAAGTTTGATGAACATTCACAACTTACAACCACAAATGATTTCTACATTTTAGATATTTTACAAAGAAATGGAAACCCTATTAACGAGGATAATGAGAGCACTACTAATAATGAAGACAATATAATAAATTCTTGTGAACAACTATTTTTTGTAGGTACTGATGATGAAGAACTTCCATCTAGATAAAAGGAAAAGAGTGTTGAAGGGATATATAGACAAGGCTCAAAAATTGAAGGAAGAAATGGTAGTGCTCTCATTGTGAAATTCTTAAAAATAGATGAACCAATCTCATATGAGCAAGCTCGAGGGAATAAAGAATGGGAGCAAGCCCTAAAAGAGGAATTTTATGTATTAATAAAGAATAAACTTCTGAACTTGTGCCCCTCACCAAGGTAAGAATGTTATTAGTTGCAAATAGGTTTGCAAAACAAAATTCAAAATTAAATGGAGCTATAGAAAAATACAAAGCCAGATTGGTTGCTAAGGGATTCAATCAAAAGGAAGGTGTTGATTATGAAGAAACATTTTCTCTTGTCATCAAAATGAATACGGTTAGAATTATTCTTTCTTTGGCCGCTAGTCTTGGATGACATATTCATCAAATGAATGTTAAAAATTATTTTTTAAATGGATATTTAGTTGAAGAAATATGCATGAATCAACAACTTGTTTCTACAGATGAAAAACATCATCATCTTCTTTTCAAATTAAAGAAGTCACTTTATGGTCTAAAACAAGCACCAAGAGCATGAAATAAAAATATTGGCAGGTACTTTCAACTTCATGGGTTTAAAAGGTGTAGATCTGATCCAAATATTTATGTGAAGAAAATATAAGGTGAGATTATTCTTGTTTTAATTTATGTAGATGATTTACTAATTAGTGGACCGAATATTGGGATAATTAGTAATTTAAAATTAGATCTTAAAAGAAAATTTCATATGAGTGATTTGGAAGAATTAAATAATTTGGTTTACGAGTTTTTAGACTACATGATGGATTGTTCATTTTCCAATAAAATATGTTTTGGATATTTTAGAAAATTTTAACATGCTAGAATGCAAGCCAACTTCTACTCCCTTTCAATATGGAATCAAGCTCACTAAAGAATGTACTTCCAAAAATGTAGATGCTACTTTATATGGATAACTTGTAGCAATCTTGTTTTATCTAACTCATTCTAGACAAAACCTTTTTCACAATTAATCAAGTATCCAAATTTATGTATGGGAACTTAAAGAAAGTCATTGGTTGGTTGCAAAATGAATATTGTGGTATGTTTATGTTATAATACACTATGACATCCACTATGGCTATAATTTCTTGATTTATTTGGTTGGATTTACAAATTCAAATTGGGGAGGTGATATAGATGACAAAAAATATTGGTGGTTATGTTTTTCAACTTGGATCAAGCCCTATTACATGGAGAAACAAGAAACAAACAACTACATAATTTTATTCATGTGAAGTAGAATATAGAGCAACAAAAGAAGAAGGAAAGGAAGCAGTTTGGATTTGAAATATTTTATTCGAGCTTGGTTGCCCCCAATGTTCTACTACTATGTTGTACTATGACAATCAAAGTACCATACAGGTTGCCAACAATTTAATTTTTCATGCTAAAACAAAACATATTGAGCTTTATGTTCACAACATATGAGATCTTGTTCAAGCAACTATTGCCAATCTATAATATTGTCCAAGTGAAGAACAAACAACCATTGTATTTACTAAGAGTGTGACTAAATCCAAAATTTTAAAACTGTGAAAAATACTTGGTATGTTAGAGATGAACAATAAGGGGGGATAATGGCATAATTTTCCCCTCTCCTTTGTATCTTCTTTGTAATATTCTATCCAATCTTAAAGGGGGATGTTAAGGAAAAAGATTGTCTAGAAAGTGACAATATTTTTCTAGAACTAGAACCTTCTAGAATTAGAAACATCTAGAAGCTCTCCAAGGAAAAGAACATTAGGGTTTTATAGTTCTCTAAAATATTATAAGTTTCTAGATTTTAGAGGCTCCAAGTATAAATATGATGTTTTCTATTACAAACACTACAACTATTGTTGTAATTTGTTGGATTGTATGTAATAAAAGCTAGATCAATATAATTTATTTCACCCATTTCTCATTGCTTTATGTTCTATTTTTTCATTTTTGTTGTTGTTGTTATCTTATTATTTGGGCCTATTTTTATAAATCATAGACAAGGTTCATGGATTTTTGAAAAAAATATTAACCAATATATGTCCACATGGAATGCAATGATTCTAGGTTATCCCCAAAATTGAGTTATTGAAGGATTTGCAGAAAATTTCAAGAAAATATCATTTGAAGGTGATAAAAATTGATTCTAAAATATTTGTGATCTTCCCCCTTTCCCATGCTAGAATAAGATAAAGTATTTACAAGAAATTGAGCAAAATGTACTAGAAATTTAGGAGATATTTTGATTGCAGAGTTTATTAGCCATTGTAGTGTCAGAAAATGTACTCCCTTTACATTTTCACTATGTTTGGATCCCTTAACAAATTGGACTTAATTAAACCTCTAATTGGCCCAATTATGCATCTACAAGCCTAATTAATTGAAATTTCTAAAAAGGGAATCAAATATTTAATTAATGCAATTATCATTTTTAACACCCCGAAATGAATAGGTCCTAGCAATTTAGGTCAGGACCCATTCACCCAATTTAGTTGCTAAATTCAAATTTTCAATATGTTTTTGGCAGCCTATTTATGATACAAAATGAAATTTCAAATGTCGACTTGTGATGTTTAATTTTAGAAAATTAGAAAATTACCTATAAATACAAGGTCTTTTATCAATTCAAATCCTAGAGTTTTCATGCAAGCATTCATAAGAGCTAAGATTATTGTCAAAGGTGTTCAAGAGTAGATTTCTCAGTCATTTGTTGCAGAATTCAAGATCTTAGGCATCATGTCAAAGTTATCTTCATTCATGCATATTTTTGTAGCTAACATGTGATGTAGGTTTCAAGTATTCAAGTCAGATTTCAAGTATCAAAGATCAACATCCAATCAAGCCATTCATGCAAGATCAAGAACTTGGAGAGATGTGTTAATTTTTAGTCCTTCAAGGATCACAATTCAAGGGTTTGGTGAGTTGCAACATATCAAGTGTTCATTCATCATTCCTCTGATGTTTCATTTTATTTCAAGGTTTAATTACCAAAATGGGGTTTGACCAAGGCAAATCCCCATTCACAAAAAATAAACAATTTTTCCCTCTTGTGTGTTTTGTAGATATTAGGTTGAAGAAGGATTGAAGATTCACCAAAAGTGCAAAATTTCAAAAGTTGTCAAAGTTGCAAATTTGTTAACATTGTTATCAAGCCACAAAAGCTAAATTTCATAATTTAATTTCAAATTTTCGATTATGAAACTCAGAGGAATCAGGAGTACAAATCTAAGAATAGAGGATTTTGAAAGCAAATTTTGAACCCCTAAAGCAAGACCCATTCTCCCTAAGGTGAATCTGTCTAGGAGGACACTCAAAATAGGCTTTTGGTGGCAAGCGCATAAAATCATAACCTTCTCAAATCTACTGAAACTTTCTAGATTCTGTTAGATTAAGGTTTTAAATTGATTATTCATGTGTTGCATTGCATAATTGAATTCATTTGGTATTTTTCACTCATCTCCCAAAAGTGCAATTCAGGCTGATTTACCTCGTCCTAAGTCATAAGGAAAACAACAAGATCTCCATCAAGGTTGACTCACCTAAGGGTTGAAAATAAATCTTTCCCTAGGGGATCTCTTTTTCCTAATGAAATAAGGAAGGAAAGTGTAGGTGCATACCCCCATTCAAAATCGTCACCCAAATTTTCTCCCATTTCATTTTGGTGAACCCGACATTGGAAATCAAAAAAATAAAATTTGGAGTCCATTCAAACCCTATATCTAGGATTTGCATTATTTTACATTGCATTAAATTAGTTTGCATTTCATTTAGGGTTGTTAAAATTACACTAGTTTGCATCTCATTTTGGGTTGTTAAAATTGCATTAGTTTGCATCTCATTTAGGGTTTTAGGTTTGCATTTTGCATCCTTTACAAATCTTAAAAAATTAAAAAAATTGTATGCATGTTACATTGATTTTGTATTATTACTTGCATATTAGTGTACTTTCCATCATTCACATTCATAAATTGAGTCAAAAAAACATTTCAAAAAGTGTCATATTTTTCATCATTTGTCACTCATTGTACTTTCATTTAGACATCAAAATTTGGAAAATCAATCACTAAAACCATAGTTTGTAGTCTGAAATACGAAACCCTAGCATTAAACCTTGGAATCAGATTTAAATTTTTGCAAAACCTATGCTAAGACCCATTCTCCCTAGGGCGAATTAGTCATTGTACAAGTGTTGTTTCAAAATTTTGGGCAATGATTTATCTCGGTTTGCTTCCTTCTAATTTGTTTTTAAATCTTTATTTCAGTTTCAAAAACTAGAAAAAATGTCATTGTTTGTGTTAATTTCAATTGGTCAAATTGAGTGCATTGTTTGAAAATCAAAATTGGCATTAAAAGACATCATTTTCAAGTATTTTTATAGCATAATCAATAAATTATCTTGTTTAAAATCTGAAAATTGCTATCTCTTTTTACATACATGCATTTCACTTCATATTCTAGGTTGTTTGATTGCATTTATCTAGAGCCTAGTCTCCATTTTGGGTGCACTTAGGTTTGGTGAAACTTGTATGAGCTTCACAAGCTAGTGTGCTATTACCAATACTGTAGTGGGATGTAGTTCAAGACTCATGCCATCCCGTGCTACCACACTCACCATGGATCTTGATTTTTCTAACTCTTTCACTCATAGTGTCGATACTAGTTAACCCACTACGGACCATACCTTTGATAACTCATTTCCCATGACCACCCTACCCACAACCAATGTGACTAATGTTGACACAATGGTTGTTAATGTACCTCAAGAAGAGCTAGAGAAAATGGATGAATATTTAGAGAAATTGAAAAACTTTATGAGATGAATACATTTTTGGTACTACAATTTGTCATAGATAACATGAGGAAAATGCTTGATAATGAACAAGGAATAGATATTGTGTGTAGCCTAGCTCACATTATTGATAACCATGTTCCTACAATAACTAGTTCTGCTCAAACTTTGGTGTATACTCAAAGTCAAGGTGGAAATCCAATTCCTCCTTCCACAACTATGACCTCTATTCCTACATACACTAATCAAACTGTTACAACAACAAAACAACCCACTAGCATTGTTAATACCACCTTAGGTATTTCCACTGGGAATCTATTTAGATTTGTGCATTCAAATCTCATTTCTCCTAATCCATATCCCTTCACAAACTTATTAATTCACTTGTCCTACGAATACATATACACCTCCACCCTATTCACCTCCATCTCACAACACAAAAAATGATCCTGTCCTTAACCAAATATTACAAAATGTTTCATCCCTTTGGAATAAAAAATTGCCACATTGAACCAAATTCAAAATTTCCAACCTTCACAATATGTCAAAAGAAACCCTTTGTCCTTGGAGATACTGAGAGCACAAATTCCAAAAGGCATAGAGATTCCTAGATTTGAGAAATATGGTGGAAAAGGAGACCCTAGTAACCATGTCTCAACATACACAACCTTATGTAGTGTCTTCATTTTTTAGGATAAACTCTTGGCTAAACTTTTCCCTAGATCCTTGAAAGGCACTACCTTGGAGTGGTTTTGTTCTTTACCAAATAACTCAATTTGTTCATTCAATGAACTTGTTGATGCCTTTCTTAACCATTTCCAAGTGCACATGGGTCCCAAGATGACCTTAGCTAATTTAATACAATGTAAAAAAAACAATGATGAAAATGTCATTGATTTCATAGCATGATACCAATTTATTTACTCACAAATCAACATTAAGATTCTTGATGCTGACCTTCAAATAATTTCCATTGCAAATTTGCATACCAATATTCAAGCTAATCTTGAGATGTTGAAGTTTTCCTCCTTTACACACTTGTGCATGGCCCTTTGTGATTATCAAAATTTGGTTAGTCATCGTGAAGCAAAAACTCCTCTTAACTATCCTAGGAAATCTAAAGTCGTTCCCCATAACAATTTCCAACCTTTCAATAAACAAAATATGGGGTTTTTTACAAATAAATAAACCTCAAACAAATCAACATGCTAACTCCCAAGTGGCTTCCATAGAAACAAAAAATCCATATCCATTTAGGGAGAGGAGTAGACAATTTACCCCTTTACCTGATACCCTCCAGTCCATTATGTTGCAACTTATAAGTAAGAACTTAGTTACCTTACCTCTCGTTAGAGCCATTGATACCACTAAGCCCTTACTTCCAAACTTTAACTCAAATTCATTTTTCCATTATCATCGAAAAAAGGGACACAATATAGAACAATGTAATCGACTTAAACATATTGTGCAAGACCTTATTGATTCTAATCACATCCAGATTTGTGGTTTTAATGATCAAGGAAATAAGTCTATTGCCCCACCCAACCAAAATTTGTAATTCTTTACCAACCCAATGCCAAATCATAATCTCTTTTGTGAAAGCTAATGATTCCAAGAATGATGTGATGAATGTTGACAAACTTGAAGATACAAATAATGACAATATAAATGAAATGAAGGAGACTTAGAATGTGTGGTTGGCTTCATTGATCTTCAACCATGTAAGGGCCAAACCAAAATTCCCCTTGACATTGCTTTCTCACAAAATGACATAGTTAGACTTGCACTCGATGGTCCTCTTTACATCATCAAAAGAATCAATGACAAGCCTACTAATGGGATATTAATTGATCTCATGTGTGTAGAGACTGTGATCACTGAAGAATTCTTGTTTGTGCATGAAATTTATCAAGATTCTTATGAACAATTGAAAACATGGATCAAAATTCATAATGTTTTTTCTTTCCCTATGATAGGTTTGATCACTCTTCCTTTAAAATTTGAACCAAAACAATTGAATGTCTCATTCTCCATCATCCCATCATCGAACCAATTCCATGTGAAGCTTAGTTACCCATGGCTATGATCCATGGATGTCATCATATCGATGGTACATAAATGCTTAAAGTTTCCATTTGGTAATGAAATATTTACTGTGCATGATAGTGGCTTTAATCCTTTGTCTTCTTGTGGGAATTTCTCATTGGATTTCTTTTGGCCTGAACCTATGGAACTTATTGAGCCTCGTGAGGACTTATTTTTCAAATCTTATCAAAATTTTAAGGCAAAGCACATAGTAGAATTATCCCTTAGTAACATGCCCCAACCTATGATTGAGCCTCTTATCATTGATGAAACCATGATTGAACCCAAAGCCCTTCCAAGTAACCAAGACCAACCCATGATAAATCCTTCACCTATTTCCTACAACAAACCAAGAGATAACAATGTGAGTCCCATTGTGCCTCCTAAGATCAAACAAGTTAATAAGGTTAAAGAGAAAGTGGTTGAACAACCTTCCATGTTTCCTTTCATTCCTCCCTTGTGGGAAGAAAATAAACCTATGGTTGATAAACCCACTCCTATACAATCACAACTTGAAAATTGTACACAGATAAATAGAAATGCTAAAGAGAGTAGGCATATATTTCATGCTATTGCTCGCAAGTTAAAAGAAGAGAATAAAATAGAAAATAAAGTTAAAAAACCAATTGAAACAAAGCATGATGATTCTCCAAATTTTCCACAACAAAAAAAACAACTTCAATGGAAATTCTCATTAGGCCTCCTATTATGATTAACTTGAATAATGGTGATGAGATTGTTAAGATTGATGAGGAAGCGCATAATGAGTTGAATTTATTGTTTTCATCTTCCATGAGATTAGATGATAACAACCGTGATGATCCTTCTATAAAGCGTGACTCACCACATGTTGAATCCGGTGATGCTCCAGGTACAATAATTATTGTTGTCCCTTTGGCTAGCTGTCTGCCTTCTACATATGATGAAAAAGATTGGGATGCAGATGACCTACTATAGGTTGAATCACATGTGTCATTCTAGTTGTCTCTTTATCTTTGTCTTTATGATTGCATGTGTGTAATCTAATCCCCCATACAATTTTGCTTGATCCACATCTTTATATGTTTGTGATCCTACTTTGGATGACCCTTGTCACTCCATGGGTGCAAGGATACAAAGGAATTGAATCTGTTGTGACATTCTTCTATTTGAATCTACATTCTTCTATATGTCATAACCTTTATATTTTGTATTGTGTTTTCCTTTTGGGGATGACGCAAGGCATCGAGACATTTAGGTCTCTTCCATGTTGACCCAAAAGCTTCTCCTTTGTATTCTCTCTCTATGTGTCATTCTTCCTTTGTGATTGTTGTTCCATGAATTATTTGGGGAATGATGACAGTTCCAAGCTCCATTATATAATTGCAGCAATGAAAAACACTAACCCTGGATCCATGGATCCCTTATGTGCTATCTTAGGATTGTATATGGGGGGAAACCTCCTTTCCATGACATACCTCTATTTTGGAAACATATGTTTTGCATAGGGATTTCTAAATAAAGCTCCCATGTATGGACATTTATCATATTCTACTTTAAATTAATTGCTCACAACATGGTGTTTAGCAATTTATTTAAAGTGGGGGCATGCATACCCTTGCTCATTGTTCACTTCAAGGTGTAGTCTTCTTAGTTCATGTGATGTGTCTTCTTGGTAGTGACATTGGGTTTGATGTTCCTTCAAGAGCGTGATCTTTCTTGGCATATGGCATTCCTCTTAGTGGTGATGCTACAAATTGCATTCCTTAAGTTGTGAATCTTTTATCCTCAACTTGTCCTCTCTAGGATACATTACACACAATGTTCCCTAAGGTGAGACCTTTCATGAACTAAGAAAAACCCCTTTGAATATCCTATTTCATGCATCAAGGAAACCAAGCATAACACAACTTGCTTTCCAGTGGAGCCTTTATGTTTTTCACAACCACCAAGCATAACACAGCTTGCTTGCCAGTGGATCCTTTTCCATGAGTTCCTAGCATAACATAGCTTGCTAACCTTGTGACAATTTTTGTGGCACCTTATAAAATTTATCAGGAGGTATAACTTTGGTATGGTTAGTACAATGGGACCCTGTAGACTTGGCATGACTTTCCCATTAGCCACTTTTTGGGGCTCACCTAGTGAACGACAGATTTCACTAGCCCGTGTGAGTATATTTTGTTTGCATAGTGGACAATGTGTTTCCACTTGTAATTTTTTTTAGAAAAACAACTAAGGCATGATCCATACTGATTAGACAAATAGTCAAGGCTTGATCCATCCCCTCTTTCTCTTCTCATTAATTTTGACATTGTATGCTTGTTTATCTTGTCTTGTTGCTACATATTTAACATACACGTGTCTCTTTGTGCCTTTGTTGGTTTGTTGTGAGATCTTAGATCTTGGGGGATTGATCATTCTCTATCACCTTCATTTTCTTATATTTCCAACGACTGCATAATTAGACCTGTCTTGATGCTTTTTTGTCTACTTTAGTGTGAGTTTGAGTGTAGGGCTCATCCACTCACTAAAGTGGGGGCTAAATGTAGTGTTAGAAAATGTACTCCCTTTACGTTTTCACTATGTTTGGGTCCCTTAATAAATTGGACTTAATTAAGCCTCTAATTGGCCCAATTAGAGGCTTAATTAAGTCCAATTAGAGGGAAAACGGGTCCCAACCTAAATTTCCCTTAGGTGAATGGGTCCTATTTAATTTCTAAATTCAAATTTTTAATATGTTTTTGGCAACCTATTTATGATCCAAATTCAAATTTCAAATGTGAGCTTGTGATGTTTAATTTTTGGGAAATTAGAAAATTACCTATAAATACAAGGTCTTTTTATCAATTCAAATCCTAGATTTTTCATGCAAGCATTCACAAGAGCTAAGATTATTGTAAAAGGTGTTCAAGATCGGATTTATTAGTCATTTGTAGCAGCATTCAAGATCTCAAGCATCATGTCAAAGTTATCTTCATTTGTGCATGTTTTTGGAGCTACCATTGTGATGTAGGTTTCAAGCATTCAAGTCAAATTTCAAGCATCAAATATCAACATCCAATCAAGCCATTCACACAAGATTAAGACCTTGGAGATATGTGTTAAGTTTCAGTCCTTCAAGGATCTCAATTTAAGGTTTTTGTGAGTTGCAACATTGTAAGTGTTCATTCATCATTTCTTTCATGTTTCATTTCATTTCAAGGTTTAATTACCAAAATGGGGTTTGACCAAGGAGAAAACCCATTCACCAAAAACAAGCAATTTTTCCCTCTTGTGTGTTTTGCGGATCTTAGGTTGAAGAAGGACTGAAGATTCATCAAAAGTGCAAAATTGCAAACATTGTCAAAGTTGTAAAGTTGTTAACATTGTCGTCAAGCCACAAAAACTTTCAAAATTCCAATTTTTGACTATGAAACCTAGAGGAATGAAGAGTGCAGATCTAGGAGTAGAGGATTGTGAAAGCAAATTTTGAACCCCTGAAGCAAGACCCATTCGCCCTAGGGTGAATCTATCCTAGGACACTCAACACAAGCTTTTGGTGACAGGTGCATAAAATCATATCCTTCTCAGATTTTTTGGAACTTTCTAGATTCTATCAAATTAAGTTTTTAAATTGATTATTCATGTGTTGCATTGCATATTTGCATTCATTTGGTATTTTTCATTCATCTCCCAAAAGTGCAGTTCAAGCTCATTTACCTGTCCTAAGTCATAAGGAAAACAACAAGATCTCCATCAAGGTTGACTCACCCAAGGGTTGAAGGTCAATATTTCCCTAGGGGATCTCTTTTTCCTAATGAAATAAGGAAGGAAAGTGTAGGTGCATACCCTCATTTCAACCATGTAACTAAGCAATAGGTATACTCATAAGCCACAACCTTAATATGTATTGGAACAATGCTGAATAATAATAAAAAAAAAATATTCAATACATTTCACACACATACCTTATACATTTACTTTGGCATTTTACAACCAACTATAATATTATAGGTAGTTAAAAAACTAATATAACTAAAATGGAAGAGGATGCATAATGTAAAATCATCATTAAATTAGTTTATAAATTGTTATCAAATGCTTATAGATATTTTATGTATGAATAAATATTTTTAAAAATCCAATCTTAAAAGCCATTGACTTAACACTTCCACAACAAGGATGCTAAAGTCGTAATATTGGAATCTTTAAAACTAAGATTGTAAAATATCAAAAATTTATTAAAATATGCAATAGAGGATCTTGACTATTATCATGAGTTGATTTCCAAAAACCTTCAATTTTTCATACTATGCACTAAAGAGTTTCCAAACCAAGAATGCTCATGAAAAAGTGTTTGCACTCAACTTTTTTTTTTCCCTTCTATCCCCTTCCAACTCTTCCCTGTTCTACTTTGTTTTTTCACAACCCCCTTTCTCCCTTAAATACCATCAAATTTGATAATATAACTACAAAAAATATTCTACCCTAGGTAGTCATTATTCCCATAAAAAGACTCCATGCTCCCTAGAACTCGTTCTCATGCCATGAATCTCTCCAACTTCTTACATAATTTTTACCATTTTCTATGCAAAAAAATCACCCAACCCTACAATCTATGGTCTCTTAATACCAAATTTTCTTTCACCTTTCTTTGATTTCTTCCATTTTCATTGTTTAATTTAAAATCCTTTTATTTCATAATAACTTTCAAATCTTCTAATGAAATAATATACGAGTCTTGAAAAGCAAAGGGATAGAAGAATTACTAATTAACAAGAAAATAGCATACCAAGTACATCCAATATCACAAAAGAATCAAAACAACTTAGATTAAATGGCATATGCACAATTACTCATGAGACTACAACAAACACACATTTGAAATTAATTAATCATGAACCCAAACACTTACATTTGTGAATAAATTATAAACTACATATTTACACTTACATTAAAACACCTAAATAAATGTTTAAAATGTATCATAACACACACATGATCTAAAAATAGTGCAAGTGTATGTGCATAAAGGGGGGCATGGTTCAATTGCTAGACTTGCACAATCTACCACCCTCTCCCTGATGATACTCTCCCTTGACATGTAGATGGGAAAATACTTTCCTACATTCACCTTACATGAATAATGGTAGTTAGTGTAAGAAAGGAGAATAGTAGCACAAAATAAAAATATTTAAGAAAACAACACTAATTTATTTCCTACAAACCTTTATTTGAATATCATGTAGAGATGTGCTCATGATTGCCATGGTGTGTGGGTACTCTCAATATTAGCATAGTATGAGCATTTTGGATGATAAAATCAACACAATTACTTTGCATTGAAGATTTATGATGAAATTATAAACAAGAGGATGAATTTATATTATTTTAGAAGATTGAATCAATGATTGAGATTTCATCATAGATTAGAACTAACTCCATTGATTGAGGAGTTAGCTTAGAGAGGTGGATTAGTTAGCTCGTATTGATAAGGAAATTTACTATTTTGATGTCAAAGTTAACTCATGAGAGGGTAATTATTAGATTTATTAATTTATTTAATGAATTTTCTAATGAGGAAGTTGCTAATGTGATGGAGGAGTTAACTAGTGAAGGGATAATTTTAATTTTATTAATTTATTAAATGGATAATTAAATTATCTCATATGAATTAAATAATAAAGAATTATGCAACTAAATGATTATAATGATGATAATTTGATAATGATGACAATTAATCATAATAATTAAAATAATATATAATAAGGATAATAATAACAATGTCGATATTGGCATGATGAGTTGGTTTAAAGGTGGCATTGTTGTTCTTGCCACCAAGGTTCAAACCCCGTTGGGGTGGTATTGTTGAGTGGTTGTATTCCAGTTCATAGCTTTGGTTCAAAAGCGTTTACCCCTTGAATAAAAGAGGATAATAATAACAATTAGAGGAATTGAATCTACGTACGAAGGGAGACATAATCTCTCTCCTCGAGCAAAATGGAGGTTTTATCATGGAATGTTAGGGGCTTAAATGCCCCTAAAAAATGGAAATTAAGTTTCAAATTAAGTACTTTTGTAGATATCATGCTTCTTCAAGAAACAAAGCTTTCAATTCAGTTGGCTTTTGATGTTTTTTCCTCATGGTCAAATTGGGGCATTTTTTCCTCTCCAGCTCAAGGAGTCTTGAGACGGTTAGTAATTATACGAAATAAATGCAATGCTATGGTGGAGGTGTTGGAGTCCAAAGATAGTTGGATTAAAGCATTGGCCAGATGCTTTAGATCAAACAATTATTTTTGTTTCCTTCAATGTCTATGGCCCATGTTCCACATTAGGAAAAAAACAATTGTGGAAACAACTTTCTTCTGCTTCAACACCACTAAAAAATGATCTCAAGATATTCACAGGATATTTTAATGTTATCTGCAATCCCTCAAAGAAATCTGGTGGTATCATTCCTCCTGTAAAAGCAATGGAAGATTTTAACAATTTTGTCCTTTATAACAAATTATATGATGTTACCGGATTAGGGTGCATGATGTTACATGAGGTTTTCCCTTGCCCAGAATTTATCATGGTTTGTGCCCAAAATTATGATGATAACATAAGAGCAATTGTTAATAAAGATAGCAAAGAATAATTGTTATCCATTAATGCAGAAGAACTTGTAAAAGTTTTGGGGTTTATAACCAAAGAATTTGGAAATGTCCACATTGACCTAGAAAAGTTTGCTAGTGATTATGAAGCAGTGGATGAAATGGAGAAAAAATATTTCTTAAATAAAATAGTTCAGGATAGAAACAAATTGAAAGATGATCATAAGCCTCCTTATGATTTGGATATTTTTAAACCATGGGTTTAGGATACTATATCCATACTAGCATTTTTCCTCGGACTGGATAGCAATTTGGAAGTGGGTGCAAGTCTCCTTGAAATTTTATATAATATCCATCATGGTATTCCACATGTTAAATATAATTTTATTGAGCACATTGTATAATCCATGCATAAACAATTTTTAATGATTAAAGGAGGTTCCACCAAGACATTTAGGTTCACAACCTACTTGTGCTATCTTTTTCTATTCAAATTCAGAGGATTGTTTCAGACCAACAAGCTTCAGATTCAGCCCTATAGTAATGTTGAGGAAAAGAAAATGGCTCCAATATATGAATGGACCACTGAGATAAGGATGCATGATTCTCGAAGGAACTAAAATAATTTTATAGACTAATTTTTGGCTCCATTGCATCAAGCAATTACAAATACTCCAATGCCTAGATTTCCTATGTCATGTAGAAATTGCATTCAACTAGGAAAATAAATACAATTGGCTGATTGGTACTTAATGGAAGAATATAATGTGCTAATATTTTATGGATTGGGAGTACAACCATACAAACTTCCAATACATGTGACAAAGAGGGTTTTTGCATTGGAATATGTAAGGAAAATGTAGAGTACTAATGAACTACACTTTCACAATCAGTAGAAGAAGACCTTATTTCCTTCTTTACCTTTTTCATGTGGAGGGTTCACATTCGAGAGAAAAGCATTTAGTGTGGCACATAATATTTTGATTTTTTATTTATTTTGATCCTATATGTCACTGGTAGTATGATCCATGTGACACCATTAAAGAAATGATTGTGGCCAATACAAATTCTGCAAGTAGAATTCAACATCAAAGTAAACCCTTGTTTGAAAACTTGAGAAACAAGGATTCTTGGGATGAGGTCAAAATTGCAATGGAGAAAAGTGTTGTTGAGAATGGTATTTCTTTTGAACAATTTTTAGCAGAAATTATGGAATTGCATTGAAAGAAAATCAGGAGGTACAACAATTTTTATGAAAAAAGTGATAAACCATCTAGTAGAGTAAAAATGCCAGATTCTCTAGAGAAGAAAGTTATAGAAAAATATTGGTCACGATAAAAAATTATTTCCTTTTGATCTATGAGGAAGGAGCTAGGTGATCCAAGAGCTCTTGTAGAGTATGGAGATAACAAAGAAGATCGTGAGTTTAGCAAATTGTGGAATATAGAGCATCCTAATGAATATGAAGATAAAGAAATTGATGATGAATGTGGTGATGATAGGGAAGAACAAAACCATTTTAATTTTAAAATTGGTTTAAGTGAGGCCATAAAAGAAGCATATACTTCAGGAGTGGCCATAGCTAAAAAAATGGGTTATCAAGGTGGTCCTTTGGGGTCCCAAAGATAAGGCCCTTGGATGGTAATAGATGTAGATCATAGAAAACCAGTTGATAAATCTGGCCTTGGGCTTGGAGGTGAAAAAGTAGACCAAGGGCATACAAGTCATTTTGTTAGAGCTTCAAATCCTCATCCTCATGGTCAGATACAATCACAACTAGGACATCCCATGGTGGAGAGCTTAGTGCAATTGGCACTACCTCTGGTGGCGATGATATGGGTAGTAGTACTAGTAGTGGTCAACATGTGCTACAAAAAAAAATTACACAAAAGAGGACAACAATACAAGATACCACATAAACACCAATTGATCAAGGCATACAAAAGAGGCAATGGATTTTGATAGGTCCAAGTCACACTACCAGTGGATCCACCACAAAGCAGTTATTTCTAGGAACTCCCCCATTGCCAGTTAGTGTGGCTGCAACATCATTAGCAACTACAAGTACTCCTATTCATTCACTATTCAAGCATTCCATTATTCCTGCATCCCTAGGTTTTGATTACATTGAAGAGTTTAAAAAGAAATTGGACATGAATAAAAAAGAAAAGAAGCAACTGATGGAGAGTGTGTCTGTTGTAACTTCAGAGCCTGCAACAACCATGGTATTATCCACATTTGACACAAATAAAGAAATCATGGAGTACACAATTCATGTTCCCAAAGTTCATAAAAAACCAGCAAATCAGATGGCTCAATCTGAATTTCAGGTGAACAATATTCAATTGAATATTTCTGGACTCAAAAATACTGACAAAATTAATGTATCAAAGAAGAACAATGAATTGGTGTACACACCATTGCTAAATCAAGACAGAGAGAAAAAAAGGTTGCAGACTCAAATAAAAAAGTTATAGGCAGACCTAGCAAATGAGAAAAAAAGAGAGGAAAGCAACAGATAACAAGAGCAATGAATTAGAAAAAAGAATAAAAAAATATACCTCTACATCAACAAGCAAAGAGGATAAACAAAATGAGAGAGAAGTGAATGAAATGAAGCAAAGGCTAGATGAGAGCAACAAGAAATATGATGAGGAAAACACCACTTCAAAAAAATTAAGACTAAGCATTGGGAATGGAAATGCACAGTGGGAACAAAAATTGGAGAAAGAGAGAAAAAGAAATGAAAGATTGGAGGTAGAGCTAATGAAAGAAAAAAATGAAATTAGGTCTTGCCAAAATAAGTTATCTGCATTTTGTAGAGAAACAATGAGGCATATGAAACAAAAGATCTAGGATGAAATAATGCAGAGGATTGATCATTTGTGTGACATGTTTGAATTGATTGAGAAATAATGAGGCATATGAAACAAAATATATCTGGGATGAAATAATGCAAAGGATTGATCATTTGTGTGACATGTTTGAATTGATTGATGCTATCAGACAACATTATAAGAAGCTCAACAAATATTGAGTGGACAACAAAAAAGTGTTGGCATTAAAGAAATCTGCAAATCAAGTTCAACAAAAAGTCTACAAAGCTAGTGACAATGTTTTGAAATCAAAAGGGATTACTAATCAACTTGCTACATCAATGACGTTGTCATCTATCATTGAAAAGTGTTTGAGAATGGGTGAAACAAAGGAATATTTTCATTTGGCTACAGACAAGATGAAGAAGGTGGATGAAAAGGTAAGGAACTTCATAGAGCTTGGTTTTCCAAAGGCTTTTGACACAAATGAGTGATTCATTGGAAAGAATGATTGCAGGAAGAAGATGGAGGGTGCAAGGAAGATTGATTTGGACCAGTTTCCTTAGAACCCAGATGTGGTGAACTATTTGGATTCCATCAAACCATTGCTAACCTTGAATGCAAAATTGATTGAAGAATCCAAGACAGGTTCCAACTTCAATCATGAATTGTTAACAAATCTTCAATTAAAACAACATTAGTTAGAGAAAATGACAATTCCACCACCTGAATAGTGGAAGTTGCTAGAAAAGGTGATACAGTGATTTAATTTTTGATAATATGAGTTTCCAAGTTCCAACTCAGCTTTGTGCGGAGTTTTCTTTGAGCAAGATTTTACATTGCCAATGCCTCTATGTATTCCTTCATGTGGAAATTAATAAAAAAATTCAAATTCAAACTTTAGTAATGTGTTGATGTTCAATTATCTGTATTATTTATTTTATCATTTGAAGAAAAAGTCTGGTAGTGGTTTCAACTACTAGGTACACATTAAATGATTTTTGATGTTCATTGTTGTACATATGCTACTAATACTATTGTTAATATGTTATTAAGCATTGAGTTGAGTGATGAATCACTGAGTACATGTTCAAATTTTACTTTTAACACAATTAAAATATGAACTATAAGGTGATTTTAATTCTAGGCATCCATAATCTTAGTGAAATTGCATTACAATTCCCACATCAATACTCAAAATCCATGACTACTTATCAGATCCACTAAACATTTATATGAATTCATGCTTTAATCAAGGTACTTTAACTAGTTCATTAAACCAAAGCCAAAATTAAAACATACATCAAGGCATAATGACAGAGAAGATT